>JALIGW010000014.1:20368307-20767027 GCA_023053685.1 Diadophis punctatus similis | reverse complement strand
GAAAATCAAGCGAGAATTCGGCTTTCCAGCCCATCGGGAACAGGAATATGTGTTTCTTTTTCATTTCTGAGGTGTTTGTCAAAAGTGATGTTTTTGGGCTGAATTGAGGAATAAGGCGAATACTGTGTTAGACCTTGGGCTAGCTCTTCAGGGAAGGCTCGGAATCGAAAATCAAGCGAGAATTTGGCTTTCCAGCCCGTGGGGAACAGGAATATGTGTTTCATATTAATTTCTGAGGTGTTTGTCAAAAGTGATGTTTTTGGGCTGAATTGAGTCCTAAGGCGAATACTGTGTTAGACCTTGGGCTAGCTCTTCAGGGAAGGCTCGGAATCGAAAATCAAGCGAGAATTCGACTTTCCAGCCCGTGGGGAACAGGAATATGTGTTTCATTTTCATTTCTGAGGTGTTTGTCAAAAGTGATGTTTTTGGGCTGAATTGAGAACTTAGGCGAATGCTGTGTTAGACCTTGGGCTAGCTCTTCAGGGAAGGCTCGGAATTGAAAATCAAGCGAGAATTCCGCTTTCCAGCCTGTGGGGAACAGGAATATGTGTTTCATATTAATTTCTGAGGTGTTTGTCAAAAGTGATGTTTTTGGGCTGAATTGAGTCCTAAGGCGAATACGGTGTTAGACCTTGGGCTAGCTCTTCAGGGAAGGCTCGGAATCAAAAATCAAGCGAGAATTCGACTTTCCAGCCCGTGGGGAACAGGAATATGTGTTTCATTTTCATTTCTGAGGTGTTTGTCAAAAGTGATGTTTTTGGGCTGAATTGAGAACTTAGGCGAATGCTGTGTTAGACCTTGGGCTAGCTCTTCAGGGAAGGCTCGGAATTGAAAATCAAGCGAGAATTTGGCTTTCCAGCACGTGGGGAACAGGAATATGTGTTTCTTTTTCCTTTCTGATGTGTTTGTCAAAAGTGATGTTTTTTGGCTAATTGAGTCCTAAGGCGAATGCTGTGTTAGACCTTGGGCTAGCTCTTCAGGGTAGGCTCGGAATCGAAAATCAAGCAAGAATTCGGCTTTCCAGCACGTGTGGAACAGGAATATGTGTTTCATTTTCATTTCTGATGTGTTTGTCAAAAGTGATGTTTTTTGGCTAATTGAGTCCTAAGGCGAATGCTGTGTTAGACCTTGGGCTAGCTCTTCAGGGAAGGCTCGGAATCGAAAATCAAGCGACAATTCGGCTTTCCAACACGTGGGGAACAGGAATATGTGTTTCTTTTTCATTTCTGATGTGTTTGTCAAAAGTGATGTTTTTTGGCTGAATTGAGAACTAAGGCGAATGTTGTGTTAGACCTTGGGCTAGCTCTTCAGGGTAGGCTCCGAATCAAAATTCAAGCGAGAATTCGGCTTTCCAGCCCGTGGGAAACAGGAATATGTGTTTCATTTTCATTTCTGAGGTGTTTGTCAAAAGTCATGTTTTGGGCTGAATTGAGAAATAAGGCGAATGCTGTGTCAGACCTTGGGCTAGCTCTTCAGGGAAAGGTCGGAATCAAAAATCAAGCGAGAATTCGGCTTTCCAGCACGTGGGGAACAGGAATATGTGTTTCATTTTCATTTCTGAGGTGTTTGTCAAAAGTGATGTTTTTGGACTGAATTGAATCCTAAGGCGAATGCTGTGTTAGACTTTGGGCTAGCTCTTCAGGGTAGGCTCGGAATTGAAATTCAAGCAAGAATTCGGCTTTCCAGCACGTGGGGAACAGGAATATGTGTTTCTTTTTCATTTCTGAGGTGTTTGTCAAAACTGGTGTTTTTTGGCTAATTGAGTCCTAAGGCGAATGCTGTGTTAGACATTGGGCTAGCTCTTCAGGGAAGGCTCGGAATCCAAAATCAAGCAAGAATTCGGCTTTCCAGCACGTGGGGAACAGGAATATGTGTTTGTTTTTCATTTCTGATGTGTTTGTCAAAAGTGATGTTTTTTGGCTGAATTGAGAACTAAGGCGAATTCTGTGTTAGACATTGGGCTAGCTCTTCAGGGAAGGGTTGGAATCAAAAATCAAGCGAGAATTCGGATTTCCAGCCTGTGGGGAACAGGAATATGTGTTTCATTTTCATTTCTGAGGTGTTTGTCAAAAGTCATGTTTTTTGGCTGTATTGAGTCCTAAGGCGAATGCTGTGTTAGACTTTGGGCTAGCTCTTCAGGGTAGGCTCGGAATCGAAAATCAAGCGAGAATTCGGCTTTCCAGCACGTGGGGAACAGGAATATGTGTTTCATTTTCATTTCTGAGGTGTTTGTCAAAAGTGATGTTTTTGGACTGAATTGAATCCTAAGGCGAATGCTGTGTTAGACTTTGGGCTAGCTCTTCAGGGTAGGCTCGGAATCGAAATTCAAGCAAGAATTCAGCTTTCCAGCACATGGGGAACAGGAATATGTGTTTCTTTTTCATTTCTGAGGTGTTTGTCAAAAGTGATGTTTTTGGACTGAATTGAATCCTAAGGCGAATGCTGTGTTAGACTTTGGGCTAGCTCTTCAGGGTAGGCTCGGAATCGAAAATCAAGCGAGAATTCGGCTTTCCAGCACGTGGGGAACAGGAATATGTGTTTCTTTTTCATTTCTGAGGTGTTTATCAAAACTGATGTTTTTTGGCTGAATTGAGTCCTAAGGCGAATGCCGTGTTAGACATTGGGCTAGCTCTTCAGGGAAGGCTCGGAATCCAAAAGCAAGCAAGAATTCGGCTTTCCAGCCTGTGGGGAACAGGAATATGTGTTTCATTTTCATTTCTGAGGTGTTTGTCAAAAGTGATGTTTTTGGGTTGAATTGAGTCCTAAGGCAAATACTGTGTTAGACCTTGGGCTAGCTCTTAAGGGAAGGCTCGGAATCGAAAATGAAGCGAGAATTCGGCTTTCCAGCCCATGGGGAACAGGAATATGTGTTTCTTTTTCATTTCTGAGGTGTTTGTCAAAAGTGATGTTTTTGGGCTGAATTGAGTCCTATGGCGAATGCTGTGTTAGACCTTGGGCTAGCTGTTCAGGGAAGGCTCGGAATCGAAAATCAAGCGAGAATTTGGCTTTCCAGCCCGTGGGGAACAGGAATATGTGTTTCTTTTTCATTTCTGAGGTGTTTGTCAAAAGTGATGTTTTTGGGCTGAATTGAGTCCTATAGCGAATGCTGTGTTAGACCTTGGGCTAGCTCTTCAGGGAAGGCTCGGAATCGAAAATCAAGCGAGAATTTGGCTTTCCAACCCGTGAGGAACAGGAATATGTGTTTCTTTTTCATTTCTGAGGTGTTTGTAAAAAGTGATGTTTTTGGGATGAATTGAGGAATAAGGCGAATACTGTGTTAGACCTTGGGCTAGCTCTTCAGGGAAGGCTCGGAATCGAAAATCAAGCGAGAATTCGGCTTTCCAGCCCGTGGGGAACAGGAATATGTGTTTCTTTTTCATTTCTGAGGTGTTTGTCAAAAGTGATGTTTTTGGGCTGAATTGAGTCCTAAGGCGAATACTGTGTTAGACCTTGGGCTAGCTCTTCAGGGAAGGCTCGGAATCAAAAATCAAGCGAGAATTCGACTTTCCAGCCCGTGGGGAACAGGAATATGTGTTTCATTTTCATTTCTGAGGTGTTTGTCAAAAGTGATGTTTTTGGGCTGAATTGAGAACTTAGGCGAATGCTGTGTTAGACCTTGGGCTAGCTCTTCAGGGAAGGCTCGGAATTGAAAATCAAGCGAGAATTCCGCTTTCCAGCCTGTGGGGAACAGGAATATGTGTTTCATATTAATTTCTGAGGTGTTTGTCAAAAGTGATGTTTTTGGGCTGAATTGAGTCCTAAGGCGAATACTGTGTTAGACCTTGGGCTAGCTCTTCAGGGAAGGCTCGGAATCAAAAATCAAGCGAGAATTCGACTTTCCAGCCCGTGGGGAACAGGAATATGTGTTTCATTTTCATTTCTGAGGTGTTTGTCAAAAGTGATGTTTTTGGGCTGAATTGAGAACTTAGGCGAATGCTGTGTTAGACCTTGGGCTAGCTCTTCAGGGAAGGCTCGGAATTGAAAATCAAGCGAGAATTTGGCTTTCCAGCACGTGGGGAACAGGAATATGTGTTTCTTTTTCCTTTCTGATGTGTTTGTCAAAAGTGATGTTTTTTGGCTAATTGAGTCCTAAGGCGAATGCTGTGTTAGACCTTGGGCTAGCTCTTCAGGGTAGGCTCGGAATCGAAAATCAAGCAAGAATTCGGCTTTCCAGCACGTGTGGAACAGGAATATGTGTTTCATTTTCATTTCTGATGTGTTTGTCAAAAGTGATGTTTTTTGGCTAATTGAGTCCTAAGGCGAATGCTGTGTTAGACCTTGGGCTAGCTCTTCAGGGAAGGCTCGGAATCGAAAATCAAGCGACAATTCGGCTTTCCAACACGTGGGGAACAGGAATATGTGTTTCTTTTTCATTTCTGATGTGTTTCTCAAAAGTGATGTTTTTTGGCTGAATTGAGAACTAAGGCGAATGCTGTGTTAGACCTTGGGCTAGCTCTTCAGGGTAGGCTCCGAATCAAAATTCAAGCGAGAATTCGGCTTTCCAGCCCGTGGGAAACAGGAATATGTGTTTCATTTTCATTTCTGAGGTGTTTGTCAAAAGTCATGTTTTGGGCTGAATTGAGAACTTAGGCGAATGCTGTGTTAGACCTTGGGCTAGCTCTTCAGGGAAGGCTTGGAATCGAAAATCAATTGAGAATTCAGCTTTCCAGCCCGTGGGGAACAGGAATATGTGTTTCTTTTCCATTTTTGAGGTGTTTGTCAAAAGTGATGTTTTTGGGTTGAATTGAATCCTAAGGCGAATACTGTGTTAGACCTTGGGCTAGCTCTTCAGGGAAGGCTCGGAATCGAAAATCAAGCGAGAATTTGGCTTTCCAGCCCATGGGGAACAGGAATATGTGTTTCTTTTTCATTTCTGAGGTGTTTGTCAAAAGTGATGTTTTTGGGCTGAATTGAGAACTTAGGCGAATGCTGCGTTAGACCTTGGGCTAGCTCTTCAGGGAAGGCTCGGAATCGAAAATCAAGCGAGAATTCGGCTTTCCAGCCCATGGGGAACAGGAATATGTGTTTCTTTTTCATTTCTGAGGTGTTTGTCAAAAGTGATGTTTTTGGGCTGAATTGAGTCCTATGGCGAATGCTGTGTTAGACCTTGGGCTAGCTCTTCAGGGAAGGCTCGGAATCGAAAATCAAGCGAGAATTTGGCTTTCCAGCCCGTGGGGTACAGGAATATGTGTTTCTTTTTCATTTCTGAGGTGTTTGTCAAAAGTGATGTTTTTGGGCTGAATTGAGTCCTATAGCGAATGCTGTGTTAGACCTTGGGCTAGCTCTTCAGGGAAGGCTCGGAATCGAAAATCAAGCGAGAATTTGGCTTTCCAACCCGTGAGGAACAGGAATATGTGTTTTTTTTTCATTTCTGAGGTGTTTGTAAAAAGTGATGTTTTTGGGATGAATTGAGGAATAAGGCGAATACTGTGTTAGACCTTGGGCTAGCTCTTCAGGGAAGGCTCGGAATCAAAAATCAAGCGAGAATTCGACTTTCCAGCCCGTGGGGAACAGGAATATGTGTTTCATTTTCATTTCTGAGGTGTTTGTCAAAAGTGATGTTTTTGGGCTGAATTGAGAACTTAGGCGAATGCTGTGTTAGACCTTGGGCTAGCTCTTCAGGGAAGGCTCGGAATTGAAAATCAAGCGAGAATTTGGCTTTCCAGCACGTGGGGAACAGGAATATGTGTTTCTTTTTCCTTTCTGATGTGTTTGTCAAAAGTGATGTTTTTTGGCTAATTGAGTCCTAAGGCGAATGCTGTGTTAGACCTTGGGCTAGCTCTTCAGGGTAGGCTCGGAATCGAAAATCAAGCAAGAATTCGGCTTTCCAGCACGTGTGGAACAGGAATATGTGTTTCATTTTCATTTCTGATGTGTTTGTCAAAAGTGATGTTTTTTGGCTAATTGAGTCCTAAGGCGAATGCTGTGTTAGACCTTAGGCTAGCTCTTCAGGGAAGGCTCGGAATCGAAAATCAAGCGACAATTCGGCTTTCCAACACGTGGGGAACAGGAATATGTGTTTCTTTTTCATTTCTGATGTGTTTCTCAAAAGTGATGTTTTTTGGCTGAATTGAGAACTAAGGCGAATGCTGTGTTAGACCTTGGGCTAGCTCTTCAGGGTAGGCTCGGAATCAAAATTCAAGCGAGAATTCGGCTTTCCAGCCCGTGGGAAACAGGAATATGTGTTTCATTTTCATTTCTGAGGTGTTTGTCAAAAGTCATGTTTTGGGCTGAATTGAGAACTTAGGCGAATGCTGTGTTAGACCTTGGGCTAGCTCTTCAGGGAAGGCTTGGAATCGAAAATCAAGTGAGAATTCAGCTTTCCAGCCCGTGGGGAACAGGAATATGTGTTTCTTTTCCATTTTTGAGGTGTTTGTCAAAAGTGATGTTTTTGGGTTGAATTGAATCCTAAGGCGAATACTGTGTTAGACCTTGGGCTAGCTCTTAAGGGAAGGCTCGGAATCGAAAATCAAGCGAGAATTTGGCTTTCCAGCCCGTGGGGAACAGGAATATGTGTTTCTTTTTCATTTCTGAGGTGTTTGTCAAAAGTGATGTTTTTGGGCTGAATTGAATCCTAAGGCGAATGCTGTGTTAGACCTTGGGCTAGCTCTTCAGGGAAGGCTCGGAATCGAAAATCAAGCGAGAATTTGGCTTTCCAGCCCATGGGGAACAGGAATATGTGTTTCTTTTTCATTTCTGAGGTGTTTGTCAAAAGTGATGTTTTTGGGCTGAATTGAGAACTTAGGCGAATGCTGTGTTAGACCTTGGGCTAGCTCTTCAGGGAAGGCTCGGAATCGAAAATCAAGCGAGAATTCGGCTTTCCAGCCCATGGGGAACAGGAATATGTGTTTCTTTTTCATTTCTGAGGTGTTTGTCAAAAGTGATGTTTTTGGGCTGAATTGAGTCCTATGGCGAATGCTGTGTTAGACCTTGGGCTAGCTCTTCAGGGAAGGCTCGGAATCGAAAATCAAGCGAGAATTTGGCTTTCCAACCCGTGAGGAACAGGAATATGTGTTTCTTTTTCATTTCTGAGGTGTTTGTAAAAAGTGATGTTTTTGGGATGAATTGAGGAATAAGGCGAATACTGTGTTAGACCTTGGGCTAGCTCTTCAGGGAAGGCTCGGAATCGAAAATCAAGCGAGAATTCGGCTTTCCAGCCCGTCGGGAACAGGAATATGTGTTTCTTTTTCATTTCTGAGGTGTTTGTCAAAAGTGATGTTTTTGGGCTGAATTGAGGAATAAGGCGAATACTGTGTTAGACCTTGGGCTAGCTCTTCAAGGAAGGCTCGGAATCGAAAATCAAGCGAGAATTTGGCTTTCCAGCCCGTGGGGAACAGGAATATGTGTTTCATATTAATTTCTGAGGTGTTTGTCAAAAGTGATGTTTTTGGGCTGAATTGAGTCCTAAGGCGAATACTGTGTTAGACCTTGGGCTAGCTCTTCAGGGAAGGCTCGGAATCGAAAATCAAGCGAGAATTCGACTTTCCAGCCCGTGGGGAACAGGAATATGTGTTTCATTTTCATTTCTGAGGTGTTTGTCAAAAGTGATGTTTTTGGGCTGAATTGAGAACTTAGGCGAATGCTGTGTTAGACCTTGGGCTAGCTCTTCAGGGAAGGCTCGGAATTGAAAATCAAGCGAGAATTCCGCTTTCCAGCCTGTGGGGAACAGGAATATGTGTTTCATATTAATTTCTGAGGTGTTTGTCAAAAGTGATGTTTTTGGGCTGAATTGAGTCCTAAGGCGAATACGGTGTTAGACCTTGGGCTAGCTCTTCAGGGAAGGCTCGGAATCAAAAATCAAGCGAGAATTCGACTTTCCAGCCCGTGGGGAACAGGAATATGTGTTTCATTTTCATTTCTGAGGTGTTTGTCAAAAGTGATGTTTTTGGGCTGAATTGAGAACTTAGGCGAATGCTGTGTTAGACCTTGGGCTAGCTCTTCAGGGAAGGCTCGGAATTGAAAATCAAGCGAGAATTTGGCTTTCCAGCACGTGGGGAACAGGAATATGTGTTTCTTTTTCCTTTCTGATGTGTTTGTCAAAAGTGATGTTTTTTGGCTAATTGAGTCCTAAGGCGAATGCTGTGTTAGACCTTGGGCTAGCTCTTCAGGGTAGGCTCGGAATCGAAAATCAAGCAAGAATTCGGCTTTCCAGCACGTGTGGAACAGGAATATGTGTTTCATTTTCATTTCTGATGTGTTTGTCAAAAGTGATGTTTTTTGGCTAATTGAGTCCTAAGGCGAATGCTGTGTTAGACCTTGGGCTAGCTCTTCAGGGAAGGCTCGGAATCGAAAATCAAGCGACAATTCGGCTTTCCAACACGTGGGGAACAGGAATATGTGTTTCTTTTTCATTTCTGATGTGTTTGTCAAAAGTGATGTTTTTTGGCTGAATTGAGAACTAAGGCGAATGTTGTGTTAGACCTTGGGCTAGCTCTTCAGGGTAGGCTCCGAATCAAAATTCAAGCGAGAATTCGGCTTTCCAGCCAGTGGGAAACAGGAATATGTGTTTCATTTTCATTTCTGAGGTGTTTGTCAAAAGTCATGTTTTGGGCTGAATTGAGAAATAAGGCGAATGCTGTGTCAGACCTTGGGCTAGCTCTTCAGGGAAAGGTCGGAATCAAAAATCAAGCGAGAATTCGGCTTTCCAGCACGTGGGGAACAGGAATATGTGTTTCATTTTCATTTCTGAGGTGTTTGTCAAAAGTGATGTTTTTGGACTGAATTGAATCCTAAGGCGAATGCTGTGTTAGACATTGGGCTAGCTCTTCAGGGAAGGCTCGGAATCCAAAATCAAGCAAGAATTCGGCTTTCCAGCACGTGGGGAACAGGAATATGTGTTTGTTTTTCATTTCTGATGTGTTTGTCAAAAGTGATGTTTTTTGGCTGAATTGAGAACTAAGGCGAATTCTGTGTTAGACATTGGGCTAGCTCTTCAGGGAAGGGTTGGAATCAAAAATCAAGCGAGAATTCGGATTTCCAGCCTGTGGGGAACAGGAATATGTGTTTCATTTTCATTTCTGAGGTGTTTGTCAAAAGTCATGTTTTTTGGCTGTATTGAGTCCTAAGGCGAATGCTGTGTTAGACTTTGGGCTAGCTCTTCAGGGTAGGCTCGGAATCGAAAATCAAGCGAGAATTCGGCTTTCCAGCACGTGGGGAACAGGAATATGTGTTTCATTTTCATTTCTGAGGTGTTTGTCAAAAGTGATGTTTTTGGACTGAATTGAATCCTAAGGCGAATGCTGTGTTAGACTTTGGGCTAGCTCTTCAGGGTAGGCTCGGAATCGAAATTCAAGCAAGAATTCAGCTTTCCAGCACATGGGGAACAGGAATATGTGTTTCTTTTTCATTTCTGAGGTGTTTGTCAAAAGTGATGTTTTTGGACTGAATTGAATCCTAAGGCGAATGCTGTGTTAGACTTTGGGCTAGCTCTTCAGGGTAGGCTCGGAATCGAAAATCAAGCGAGAATTCGGCTTTCCAGCACGTGGGGAACAGGAATATGTGTTTCTTTTTCATTTCTGAGGTGTTTATCAAAACTGATGTTTTTTGGCTGAATTGAGTCCTAAGGCGAATGCCGTGTTAGACATTGGGCTAGCTCTTCAGGGAAGGCTCGGAATCCAAAAGCAAGCAAGAATTCGGCTTTCCAGCCTGTGGGGAACAGGAATATGTGTTTCATTTTCATTTCTGAGGTGTTTGTCAAAAGTGATGTTTTTTGGCTGTATTGAGTCCTAAGGCGAATGCTGTGTTAGACTTTGGGCTAGCTCTTCAGGGTAGGCTCGGAATCGAAAATCAAGCGAGAATTCGGCTTTCCAGCACATGGGGAACAGGAATATGTGTTTCATTTTCATTTCTGAGGTGTTTGTCAAAAGTCATGTTTTTTGGCTGTATTGAGTCCTAAGGCGAATGCTGTGTTAGACCTTGGGCTAGCTCTTCAGGGAAGGCTCGGAATCGAAAATCAAGCGAGAATTCGGCTTTCCAACCCGTGGGGAACAGGAATATGTGTTTCTTTTTCATTTCTGAGGTGTTTGTCAAAAGTCATGTTTTTTGGCTGTATTGAGTCCTAAGGCGAATGCTGTGTTAGACCTTGGGCTAGCTCTTCAGGGAAGGCTCGGAATCGAAAATCAAGCGAGAATTCGGCTTTCCAGCCCGTGGGGAACAGGAATATGTGTTTCTTTTTCATTTCTGAGGTGTTTGTCAAAAGTCATGTTTTTTGGCTGTATTGAGTCCTAAGGCGAATGCTGTGTTAGACTTCGGGCTAGCTCTTTAGGGTAGGCTCGGAATCGAAAATCAAGCGAGAATTCGGCTTTCCAGCACGTGGGGAACAGGAATATGTGTTTCTTTTTCATTTCTGAGGTGTTTGTAAAAAGTGATGTTTTTGGGCTGAATTGAGGAATAAGGCGAATACTGTGTTAGACCTTGGGCTAGCTCTTCAGGGTAGGCTCGGAATCGAAAATCAAGCGAGAATTCGGCTTTCCAGCCCGTGGGGAACAGGAATATGTGTTTCTTTTTCATTTCTGAGGTGTTTATCAAAACTGATGTTTTTTGGCTGAATTGAGTCCTAAGGCGAATGCCGTGTTAGACATTGGGCTAGCTCTTCAGGGAAGGCTCGGAATCCAAAAGCAAGCAAGAATTCGGCTTTCCAGCCTGTGGGGAACAGGAATATGTGTTTCATTTTCATTTCTGAGGTGTTTGTCAAAAGTGATGTTTTTTGGCTGTATTGAGTCCTAAGGCGAATGCTGTGTTAGACTTTGGGCTAGCTCTTCAGGGTAGGCTCGGAATCGAAAATCAAGCGAGAATTCGGCTTTCCAGCACATGGGGAACAGGAATATGTGTTTCATTTTCATTTCTGAGGTGTTTGTCAAAAGTCATGTTTTTTGGCTGTATTGAGTCCTAAGGCGAATGCTGTGTTAGACCTTGGGCTAGCTCTTCAGGGAAGGCTCGGAATCGAAAATCAAGCGAGAATTCGGCTTTCCAGCCCGTGGGGAACAGGAATATGTGTTTCTTTTTCATTTCTGATGTTTTTTGTCAAAAGTGATGTTTTTGGGCTGAATTGAGGAATAAGGCTGTGTTAGTCCCTGGGCTAGCTCTTCAGGGAAGGCTCGGAATCGAAAATCAAGCGAGAATTCGGCTTTCCAGCCCGTGAGGAACAGGAATATGTGTTTCTTTTTCATTTCTGAGGTGTTTGTCAAAAGTGATGTTTTTGGGCTGAATTGAGGAATAAGGCGAATATTGTGTTAGACCTTGGGCTAGCTCTTCAGGGAAGGCTCGGAATCGAAAATCAAGCGAGAATTTGGCTTTCCAGCCCGTGGGGAACAGGAATATGTGTTTCATATTAATTTCTGAGGTGTTTGTCAAAAGTGATGTTTTTGGGCTGAATTGAGGAATAAGGCGAATGGTGTGTTAGACCTTGGGCTAGCTCTTCAGGGAAGGCTCGGAATCGAAAATCAAGTGAGAATTCGGCTTTCCAGCCCGTGGGGAACAGGAATATGTGTTTCATTTTCATTTCTGAGGTGTTTGTCAAAAGTGATGTTTTTGGGCTGAATTGAGAACTTAGGCGAATGCTGTGTTAGACCTTGGGCTAGCTCTTCAGGGAAGGTTTGGAATCGAAAATCAAGCGAGAATTCAGCTTTCCAGCCCGTGGGGAACAGGAATATGTGTTTCTTTTCCATTTTTGAGGTGTTTGTCAAAAGTGATGTTTTTGGGTTGAATTGAGTCCTAAGGCAAATACTGTGTTAGACCTTGGGCTAGCTCTTAAGGGAAGGCTCGGAATCGAAAATCAAGCGAGAATTCGGTTTTCCAGCCCATGAGGAACAGGAATATGTGTTTCTTTTTCATTTCTGAGGTGTTTGTCAAAAGTGATGTTTTTGGGCTGAATTGAGTCCTATGGCGAATGCTCTGTTAGACCTTGGGCTAGCTCTTCAGGGAAGGTTCGGAATCGAAAATCAAGCGAGAATTTGGCTTTCCAGCCGGTGGGGAACAGGAATATGTGTTTCTTTTTCATTTCTGAGGTGTTTGTCAAAAGTGATGTTTTTGGGCTGAATTGAGGAATAAGGCGAATACTGTGTTAGACCTTGGGCTAGCTCTTCAGGGAAGGCTCGGAATCGAAAATCAAGCGAGAATTCGGCTTTCCAGACCGTGGGGAACAGGAATATGTGTTTCATATTAATTTCTGAGGTGTTTGTCAAAAGTGATGTTTTTGGGCTGAATTGAGGAATAAGGTGAATGGTGTTTTAGACCTTGGGCTAGCTCTTCAGGGAAGGCTCGGAATCGAAAATCAAGTGAGAATTCGGCTTTCCAGCCCGTGGGGAACAGGAATATGTGTTTCATTTTTATTTCTGAGGTGTTTGTCAAAAGTGATGTTTTTGGGCTGAATTGAGAACTTAGGCGAATGCTGTGTTAGACCTTGGGCTAGCTCTTCAGGGAAGGCTTGGAATCGAAAATCAAGTGAGAATTCAGCTTTCCAGCCCGTGGGGAACAGGAATATGTGTTTCTTTTCCATTTTTGAGGTGTTTGTCAAAAGTGATGTTTTTGGGTTGAATTGAGTCCTAAGGCGAATACTGTGTTAGACCTTGGGCTAGCTCTTAAGGGAAGGCTCGGAATCGAAAATCAAGCGAGAATTTGGCTTTCCAGCCCGTGGGGAACAGGAATATGTGTTTCTTTTTCATTTCTGAGGTGTTTGTCAAAAGTGATGTTTTTGGGCTGAATTGAATCCTAAGGCGAATGCTGTGTTAGACCTTGGGCTAGCTCTTCAGGGAAGGCTCGGAATCGAAAATCAAGCGAGAATTTGGCTTTCCAGCCCATGGGGAACAGGAATATGTGTTTCTTTTTCATTTCTGAGGTGTTTGTCAAAAGTGATGTTTTTGGGTTGAATTGAGTCCTAAGGCAAATGCTGTGTTAGACCTTGGGCTAGCTCTTAAGGGAAGGCTCGGAATCGAAAATCAAGCGAGAATTCGGCTTCCAGCCCATGGGGAACAGGAATATGTGTTTCTTTTTCATTTCTGAGGTGTTTGTCAAAAGTGATGTTTTTGGGCTGAATTGAGTCCTATGGCGAATGCTGTGTTAGACCTTGGGCTAGCTCTTCAGGGAAGGCTCGGAATCGAAAATCAAGCGAGAATTTGGCTTTCCAGCCCGTGGGGAACAGGAATATGTGTTTCTTTTTCATTTCTGAGGTGTTTGTCAAAAGTGATGTTTTTGGGCTGAATTGAGTCCTATAGCGAATGCTGTGTTAGACCTTGGGCTAGCTCTTCAGGGAAGGCTCGGAATCGAAAATCAAGCGAGAATTTGGCTTTCCAACCCGTGAGGAACAGGAATATGTGTTTCTTTTTCATTTCTGAGGTGTTTGTAAAAAGTGATGTTTTTGGGATGAATTGAGGAATAAGGCAAATACTGTGTTAGACCTTGGGCTAGCTCTTCAGGGAAGGCTCGGAATCGAAAATCAAGCGAGAATTCGGCTTTCCAGCCCGTGGGGAACAGGAATATGTGTTTCATATTAATTTCTGAGGTGTTTGTCAAAAGTGATGTTTTTGGGCTGAATTGAGGAATAAGGCGAATGGTGTGTTAGACCTTGGGCTAGCTCTTCAGGGAAGGCTCGGAATCGAAAATCAAGCGAGAATTTGGCTTTCCAGCCCATGGGGAACAGGAATATGTGTTTCTTTTTCATTTCTGAGGTGTTTGTCAAAAGTGATGTTTTTGGGCTGAATTGAGTCCTATGGCGAATGCTGTGTTAGACCTTGGGCTAGCTCTTCAGGGAAGGCTCGGAATCGAAAATCAAGCGAGAATTTGGCTTTCCAGCCCGTGGGGAACAGGAATATGTGTTTCTTTTTCATTTCTGAGGTGTTTGTAAAAAGTGATGTTTTTGGGCTGAATTGAGGAATAAGGCAAATACTGTGTTAGACCTTGGGCTAGCTCTTCAGGGAAGGCTCGGAATTGAAAATCAAGCGAGAATTCGGCTTTCCAGCCCGTGGGGAACAGGAATATGTGTTTCTTTTTCATTTGTGGTGTCTTTGTCAAAAGTGATGTTTTTGGGCTGAATTGAGGAATAAGGGGGCTACTGTGTTAGACCTTGGCCTAGCTCTTCAGGGAAGGCTCGGAATCGAAAATCAAGCGAGAATTCGGCTTTCCAGCCTGTGGGGAACAGGAATATGTGTTTCATTTTCATTTCTGAGGTGTTTGTCAAAAGTGATGTTTTTGGGCTGAATTGAGAACTTAGGCGAATGCTGTGTTAGACCTTGGGCTAGCTCTTCAGGGAAGGCTCGGAATCGAAAATCAAGCGAGAATTCGGCTTTCCAGCCGGTGGGGAACAGGAATATGTGTTTCTTTTCCATTTCTGAGGTGTTTGTCAAAAGCGATGTTTTTGGGTTGAATTGAGTCCTAAGGCGAATGCTGTGTTAGACCTTGGGCTAGCTATTCAGGGAAGGCTCGGAATCGAAAATCAAGCGTGAATTCCGCTTTCCAGCCTGTGGGGAACAGGAATATGTGTTTCATATTAATTTCTGAGGTGTTTGTCAAAAGTGATGTTTTTGGGCTGAATTGAGTCCTAAGGCGAATACTGTGTTAGACCTTGGGCTAGCTCTTCAGGGAAGGCTCGGAATTGAAAATCAAGCGAGAATTCTGCTTTCCAGCCTGTGGGGAACAGGAATATGTGTTTCATATTAATTTCTGAGGTGTTTGTCAAAAGTGATGTTTTTGGGCTGAATTGAGTCCTAAGGCGAATACTGTGTTAGACCTTGGGCTAGCTCTTCAGGGAAGGCTCGGAATCAAAAATCAAGCGAGAATTTGGCTTTCCAGCCCGTGGGGAACAGGAATATGTGTTTCATTTTCATTTCTGAGGTGTTTGTCAAAAGTGATGTTTTTGGGCTGAATTGAGAACTTAGGCGAATGCTGTGTTAGACCTTGGGCTAGCTCTTCAGGGAAGGCTCGGAATTGAAAATCAAGTGAGAATTCGGCTTTCCAGCCCGTGGGGAACAGGAATATGTGTTTCTTTTTCATTTCTGGTGTCTTTGTCAAAAGTGATGTTTTTGAGTTGAATTGAGTCCTAAGGCGAAAGCTGTGTTAGACCTTGGGCTAGCTATTCAGGGAAGGCTCGGAATCGAAAATCAAGCGAGAATTTGGCTTTCCAGCCCATGGGGAACAGGAATATGTGTTTCTTTTTCATTTCTGAGGTGGTTGTCAAAAGTGATGTTTTTGTGCTGAATTGAGTCCTTAGGCGAATGCTGTGTTAGACGTTGGGCTAGCTCTTCAGGGAAGGCTCGGAATCGAAAATCAAGCGAGAATTCGGCTTTCCAGCCCATGGGGAACAGGAATATGTGTTTCTTTTTCATTTCTGAGGTGTTTGTCAAAAGTGATGTTTTTGGGCTGAATTGAGGAATAAGGCGAATACTGTGTTAGACCTTGGGCTAGCTCTTCAGGGAAGGCTCAGAATCGAAAATCAAGCGAGAATTTGGCTTTCCAGCCCGTGGGGAACAGGAATATGTGTTTCTTTTTCATTTCTGAGGTGTTTGTCAAAAGTGATGTTTTTGGGCTGAATTGAGGAATAAGGCGAATACTGTGTTAGACCTTGGGCTAGCTCTTCAGGGAAGGCTCGGAATCGAAAAACAAGCGAGAATTCGGCTTTCCAGCCCGTGGGGAACAGGAATATGTGTTTCTTTTTCATTTCTGAGGGTTTTGTGAAAAGTGATGTTTTTGGCTGAATTGAGTCCTAAGGTGAATGCTATGTTATACCATGGCCTATCTCTTCAGGGAAAGCTCGGATTTGAAAATCAAGTGAGAATTCGGCTTTCCAGACCATGGAGAACAGGAATATGTGTTTCTTTTAATTTCTGAGGTTTTTGTGAAAAATGATGTTTTTGACTGAATTGAGTCCTACCGCAAATTGTGTTTTAGACCTTGGGCTAGCTCTTCAGGGAAAGCTCGGAATCGAAAATCAAGCGAGAATTCAGCTTTCCAGCCCATGGGGAACAGGAATATGTGTTTCTTTTTGATTTCTGAGCTCTTTGTCAAAAGTGATGTTTTTGGGCTGAATTGAGTCCTAAGGCGAATGCTGTGTTAGATCTTGGGCTAGCTCTTCAGGGAAAGCTCGGAATCGAAAATCAAGCGAGAATTCAGCTTTCCAGTCTGTGGGGAACAGGAATATGTGTTGCTTTTTCATTTCAGAGGGTTTTGTGAAAAGTGATGTTTTTGGCTGAATTGAGTCCTAAGGCGAATGGTATGTTATACCATGGCCTATCTCTTCAGGGAAAGCTCGGATTTGAAAATCAAGTGAGAATTCGGCTTTCCAGACCATGGGGAACAGGAATATGTGTTTCTTTTAATTTCTGAGGTTTTTGTGAAAAGTGATGTTTTTGGCTGAATTGAGTCCTATGGCGAATTGTGTGTTATACCTTGGGCTATCTCTTCAGGGAAAGCTCGGATTTGAAAATCAAGCGAGAATTCGGCTTTCCAGATCGTGGGGAACAGGAATTTGTGTTTCACTTTCATTTCTGAGGTTTTTGTGAAAAATGATGTTTTTGACTGAATTGAGTCCTACCGCAAATTGTGTGTTAGACCTTGGGCTAGCTCTTCAGGGAAAGCTCGGAATCGAAAATCAAGCGGGAATTCAGTTTTCCAGCCCATGGGGAACAGGAATATGTGTTTCTTTTGATTTCTGAGCTCTTTGTCAAAAGTGATGTTTTTGGGCTAAATTGAGTCCTAAGGCGAATGCTGTGTTAGACCTTGGGCTAGCTCTTCAGGGAAAGCTCAGAATCGAAAATCAAGCGAGAATTCAGCTTTCCAGTCTGTGGGGAACAGGAATATGTGTTTCTTTTTCATTTCTGAGGGTTTTGGGAAAAGTGATGTTTTTGGCTGGATTGAGTCCTAAGGTGAATGCTATGTTATACCATGGCCTATCTCTTCAGGGAAAGCTCGGATTTGAAAATCAAGTGAGAATTCGGCTTTCCAGACCATGGAGAACAGGAATATGTGTTTCTTTTAATTTCTGAGGTTTTTGTGAAAAATGATGTTTTTGACTGAATTGAGTCCTACCGCAAATTGTGTGTTAGACCTTGGGCTAGCTCTTCAGGGAAAGCTCGGAATCGAAAATCAAGCGAGAATTCAGCTTTCCAGCCCATGGGGAACAGGAATATGTGTTTCATTTTCATTTCTGAGCTCTTTGTCAAAAGTGATGTTTTTGGGCTGAATTGAGAACTTAGGCGAATGCTGTGTTAGACCTTGGGCTAGCTCTTCAGGGAAGGCTCGGAATCGAAAATCAAGCGAGAATTTGGCTTTCCAGCCCGTGGGGAACATGAATATGTGTTTCTTTTTCATTTCTGAGGTGTTTGTAAAAAGTGATGTTTTTGGGCTGAATTGAGGAATAAGGCGAATACTGTGTTAGACCTTGGGCTAGCTCTTCAGGGAAGGCTCGGAATTGAAAATCAAGCGAGAATTCGGCTTTCCAGCCCGTGGGGAACAGGAATATGTGTTTCTTTTTCATTTCTGGTGTCTTTGTCAAAAGTGATGTTTTTGGGCTGAATTGAGGAATAAGGCGAATGCTGTGTTAGACCTTGGGCTAGCTCTTCAGGGAAGGCTCGGAATCGAAAATCAAGCGAGAATTCGGCTTTCCAGACCATGGGGAACAGGAATATGTGTTTCTTTTATATTCTGAGGTTTTTGTGAAAAGTGATGTTTTTGGCTGAATTGAGTCCTATGGCGAATTGTGTGTTATACCTTGGGCTATCTCTTCAGGGAAAGCTCGGATTTGAAAATCAAGCGAGAATTCGGCTTTCCAGATTGTGGGGAACAGGAATATGTGTTTCACTTTCATTTCTGAGGTTTTTGTGAAAAATGATGTTTTTGACTGAATTGAGTCCTACCGCAAATTGTGTGTTAGACCTTGGGCTAGCTCTTCAGGGAAAGCTCGGAATCGAAAATCAAGCGGGAATTCAGTTTTCCAGCCCATGGGGAACAGGAATATGTGTTTCTTTTGATTTCTGAGCTCTTTGTCAAAAGTGATGTTTTTGGCTGAATTGTGTCCTACGGCGAATTGTGTGTTAGACCTTGGGCTTGCTCTTCAGGGAAGGCTCGGAATCGAAAATCAAGCGAGAATTCAGCTTTCCAGCCCATGGGGAACAGGAATATGTGTTTCTTTTTTATCTCTGAGGTTTTTGTGAAAAGTGATGTTTTTTGGCTGAATTGAGTCCTACTGCGAAATGTGTGTTAGACCTTGGGCTAGCTCTTCAGGGAAGGCTCGGAATCGAAAATCAAGTGAGAATTCGACTTTCCAGCCCGTGGGGAACAGGAATATGTGTTTCATTTTCATTTCTGAGGTGTTTGTCAAAAGTGATGTTTTTGGGCTGAATTGAGAACTTAGGCGAATGCTGTGTTAGACCTTGGGCTAGCTCTTCAGGGAAGGCTTGGAATCGAAAATCAAGCGAGAATTCAGCTTTCCAGCCCGTGGGGAACAGGAATATGTGTTTCTTTTCCATTTTTGAGGTGTTTGTCAAAAGTGATGTTTTTGGGTTGAATTGAGTCCTAAGGCGAATACTGTGGTACACCTTGGGCTAGCTCTTAAAGGAAGGCTCGGAATCGAAAATCAAGCGAGAATTTGGCTTTCCAGCCCGTGGGGAACAGGAATATGTGTTTCTTTTTCATTTCTGAGGTGTTTGTCAAAAGTGATGTTTTTGGGCTGAATTGAGTACTTAGGCGAATGCTGTGTTAGACCTTGGGCTAGCTCTTCAGGGAAGGCTCGGAATCGAAAATCAAGCGAGAATTTGGCTTTCCAGCCTGTGGGGAACAGGAATATGTGTTTCTTTTTCATTTCTGAGGTGTTTGTCAAAAGTGATGTTTTTGGGCTGAATTGAATCCTAAGGCGAATGCTGTGTTAGACCTTGGGCTAGCTCTTCAGGGAAGGCTCGGAATCGAAAATCAAGCGATTATTTGGCTTTCCAGCCCGTGGGGAACAGGAATATGTGTTTCTTTTTCATTTCTGAGGTGTTTGTCAAAAGTGATGTTTTTGGGCTGAATTGAGAACTAAGGCGAATGCTGTGTTAGACCTTGGGCTAGCTCTTCAGGGAAGGCTCGGAATTGAAAATCAAGCGAGAATTCGGCTTTCCAGCCCGTGGGGAACAGGAATATGTGTTTCTTTTTCATTTCTGGTGTCTTTGTCAAAAGTGATGTTTTTGGGCTGAATTGAGGAATAAGGCGGCTACTGTGTTAGACCTTGGGCTAGCTCTTCAGGGAAGGCTCGGAATGGAAAATCAAGCGAGAATTCGGCTTTCCAGCCCATGGGGAACAGGAATATGTGTTTCATTTTCATTTCTGAGGTGTTTGTCAAAAGTGATGTTTTTGGGCTGAATTGAGAACTTAGGCGAATGCTGTGTTAGACCTTGGGCTAGCTCTTCAGGGAAGGCTCGGAATCGAAAATCAAGCGAGAATTCGGCATTCCAGCCTGTGGGGAACAGGAATATGTGTTTCTTTTCCATTTCTGAGGTGTTTGTCAAAAGCGATGTTTTTGGGTTGAATTGAGTCCTAAGGCGAATGCTGTGTTAGACCTTGATTCAGGGAAGGCTCGGAATCGAAAATCAAGCGAGAATTCCGCTTTCCAGCCTGTGGGGAACAGGAATATGTGTTTCATATTAATTTCTGAGGTGTTTGTCAAAAGTGATGTTTTTGGGCTGAATTGAGTCCTAAGGCGAATACTGTGTTAGACCTTGGGCTAGCTCTTCAGGGAAGGCTCAGAATAAAAAATCAAGCGAGAATTCGACTTTCCAGCCCGTGGGGAACAGGAATATGTGTTTCATTTTCATTTCTGAGGTGTTTGTCAAAAGTGATGTTTTTGGGCTGAATTGAGAACTTAGGCGAATGCTGTGTTAGACCTTGGGCTAGCTCTTCAGGGAAGGCTCGGAATTGAAAATCAAGCGAGAATTCCGCTTTCCAGCCTGTGGGGAACAGGAATATGTGTTTCATATTAATTTCTGAGGTGTTTGTCAAAAGTGATGTTTTTGGGCTGAATTGAGTCCTAAGGCGAATACTGTGTTAGACCTTGGGCTAGCTCTTCAGGGAAGTCTCGGAATCAAAAATCAAGCGAGAATTCGACTTTCCAGCCCGTGGGGAACAGGAATATGTGTTTCATTTTCATTTCTGAGGTGTTTGTCAAAAGTGATGTTTTTGGGCTGAATTGAGAACTTAGGCGAATGCTGTGTTAGACCTTGGGCTAGCTCTTCAGGGAAGGCTCGGAATTGAAAATCAAGTGAGAATTCGGCTTTCCAGCCTGTGGGGAACAGGAATATGTGTTTCTTTTTCATTTCTGGTGTCTTTGTCAAATGTGATGTTTTTGGGTTGAATTGAGTCCTAAGGCGAAAGCTGTGTTAGACCTTGGGCTAGCTAAGCAGGGAAGGCTCGGAATCGAAAATCAAGCGAGAATTTGGCTTTCCAGCCCGTGGGGAACAGGAATATGTGTTTCTTTTGCATTTCTGAGGTGGTTGTCAAAAGTGATGTTTTTGTGCTGAATTGAGTCCTTAGGCGAATGCTGTGTTAGACCTTGGGCTAGCTCTTCAGGGAAGGATCGGAATCGAAAATCAAGCAAGAATTCGGCTTTCCAGCCTGTGGGGAACAGGAATATGTGTTTCTTTTTCATTTCTGAGGTGTTTGTCAAAAGTGATGTTTTTGGGCTGAATTGAGGAATAAGGCGAATGCTTTGTTACACCTTGGGCTTCCTATTCAGGGCTTGGGCACCTTGGGCTTCCTATACACCTATTCAGGGAAGGCTCGGAATCGAAAATCAAGCGAGAATTCGGCTTTCCAGCCCATGGGGAACAGGAATATGTGTTTCTTTTTCATTTCTGAGGTGTTTGTCAAAAGTGATGTTTTTGGGCTGAATTGAGGAATAAGGCGAATAGTGTGTTAGACCTTGGGCTAGCTCTTCAGGAAAGGCTCGGAATCGAAAATCAAGCGAGAATTTGGCTTTCCAGCCCGTGGGGAACAGGAATATGTGTTTCTTTTTCATTTCTGATGTGTTTCTCAAAAGTGATGTTTTTTGGCTGAATTGAGAACTAAGGCGAATGCTGTGTTAGACCTTGGGCTAGCTCTTCAGGGAAGGCTCAGAATAAAAAATCAAGCGAGAATTCGACTTTCCAGCCCGTGGGGAACAGGAATATGTGTTTCATTTTCATTTCTGAGGTGTTTGTCAAAAGTGATGTTTTTGGGCTGAATTGAGAACTTAGGCGAATGCTGTGTTAGACCTTGGGCTAGCTCTTCAGGGAAGGCTCGGAATTGAAAATCAAGCGAGAATTCCGCTTTCCAGCCTGTGGGGAACAGGAATATGTGTTTCATATTAATTTCTGAGGTGTTTGTCAAAAGTGATGTTTTTGGGCTGAATTGAGTCCTAAGGCGAATACTGTGTTAGACCTTGGGCTAGCTCTTCAGGGAAGTCTCGGAATCAAAAATCAAGCGAGAATTCGACTTTCCAGCCCGTGGGGAACAGGAATATGTGTTTCATTTTCATTTCTGAGGTGTTTGTCAAAAGTGATGTTTTTGGGCTGAATTGAGAACTTAGGCGAATGCTGTGTTAGACCTTGGGCTAGCTCTTCAGGGAAGGCTCGGAATTGAAAATCAAGTGAGAATTCGGCTTTCCAGCCTGTGGGGAACAGGAATATGTGTTTCTTTTTCATTTCTGGTGTCTTTGTCAAATGTGATGTTTTTGGGTTGAATTGAGTCCTAAGGCGAAAGCTGTGTTAGACCTTGGGCTAGCTAAGCAGGGAAGGCTCGGAATCGAAAATCAAGCGAGAATTTGGCTTTCCAGCCCGTGGGGAACAGGAATATGTGTTTCTTTTGCATTTCTGAGGTGGTTGTCAAAAGTGATGTTTTTGTGCTGAATTGAGTCCTTAGGCGAATGCTGTGTTAGACCTTGGGCTAGCTCTTCAGGGAAGGATCGGAATCGAAAATCAAGCAAGAATTCGGCTTTCCAGCCTGTGGGGAACAGGAATATGTGTTTCTTTTTCATTTCTGAGGTGTTTGTCAAAAGTGATGTTTTTGGGCTGAATTGAGGAATAAGGCGAATGCTTTGTTACACCTTGGGCTTCCTATTCAGGGCTTGGGCACCTTGGGCTTCCTATACACCTATTCAGGGAAGGCTCGGAATCGAAAATCAAGCGAGAATTCGGCTTTCCAGCCCATGGGGAACAGGAATATGTGTTTCTTTTTCATTTCTGAGGTGTTTGTCAAAAGTGATGTTTTTGGGCTGAATTGAGGAATAAGGCGAATAGTGTGTTAGACCTTGGGCTAGCTCTTCAGGAAAGGCTCGGAATCGAAAATCAAGCGAGAATTTGGCTTTCCAGCCCGTGGGGAACAGGAATATGTGTTTCTTTTTCATTTCTGAGGTTTTTTGTCAAAAGTGATGTTTTTGGGCTGAATTGAGGAATAAGGTGAATGCTGTGTTAGACCTTGGGCTAGCTCTTCAGGGAAGGCTCGGAATCGAAAATCAAGCGAGAATTCGGCTTTCCAGCCCATGGGGAACAGGAATATGTGTTTCTTTTTCATTTCTGAGGTGTTTGTCAAAAGTGATGTTTTTGGGCTGAATTGAGGAATAAGGCGAATACTGTGTTAGACCTTGGGCTAGCTCTTCAGGGAAGGCTCGTAATCGAAAATCAAGCGAGAATTTGGCTTTCCAGCCTGTGGGGAACAGGAATATGTGTTTCATATTAATTTCTGAGGTGTTTTTCAAAAGTGATGTTTTTGGGCTGAATTGAGAACTTAGGCGAATGCTGTGTTAGACCTTGGGCTAGCTCTTCTGGGAAGGCTCGGAATCGAAAATCAAGCGAGAATTCGGCTTTCCAGCCCGTGGGGAACAGGAATATGTGTTTCTTTTTCATTTCTGAGGTGTCTGTCAAAAGTGATGTTTTTGGGTTGAATTGAATCCTAAGGCGAATGCTCTGTTAGACCTTGGGCTAGCTCTTCAGGGAAGGCTCGGAATCGAAAATCAAGCGAGAATTTGGCTTTCCAGCCTGTGGGGAACAGGAATATGTGTTTCTTTTTCATTTCTGAGGTGTTTGTCAAAAGTGATGTTTTTGGGCTGAATTGAGTCCCAAGGCGAATTGTGTGTTAGACCTTGGGCTATCTGTTCAGGGAAAGCTCGGATTTGAAAATCAAGCGAGAATTCGGCTTTCCAGCCCATGGGGAACAGGAATATGTGTTTCTTTTTCATTTCTGAGGTTTTTGTGAAAAGTGATGTTTTTGACTGAATTGAGTCCTACCGCAAATTGTGTGTTAGACCTCGGGCTAGCTCTTCAGGGAAAGCTCGAAATCGAAAATCAAGCGAGAATTCAGTTTTCCAGCCCATGGGGAACAAGAATATGTGTTTCTTTTTGATTTCTGAGCTCTTTGTCAAAAGTGATGTTTTTGGGCTGAATTGAGGAATAAGGCGAATGCTGTGTTCGACCTTAGGCTAGCTATTCAGGGAAGGCTCGGAATCGAAAATCAAGCGAGAATTCGGCTTTCCAGCCCGTGGGGAACAGGAATATGTGTTTCTTTTTCATTTCTGAAGTTTTTGTGAAAAGTGATGTTTTTGGGCTGAATTGAGTCCCAAGGCGAATTGTGTGTTAGACCTTGGGCTATCTGTTCAGGGAAAGCTCGGATTTGAAAATCAAGCGAGAATTCGGCTTTCCAGCCCGTGGGGAACAGGAATATGTGTTTCTTTTTCATTTCTGAGGTTTTTGTGAAAAGTGATGTTTTTGGGCTGAATTGAGTCCCAAGGCGAATTGTGTGTTAGACCTTGGGCTATCTGTTCAGGGAAAGCTCGGATTTGAAAATCAAGCGAGAATTCGGCTTTCCAGCCCGTGGGGAACAGGAATATGTGTTTCTTTTTCATTTCTGAGGTTTTTGTGAAAAGTGATGTTTTTGGCTGAATTGAGTCCAAAGGCGAATTGTGCGTTAGACCTTTGCTATCTCTTTTTTTATTCAAAAAGTTTTATAAGTACAAAGTACAAACATTTTTCATTTTTCTCCCCCCTTCCCCCTTAACCCCAACCCACTCCCTCCCCCCCTCCCCCCCGGACTTCCGAGAGAAAGTACAGGGCATAATATTCAATAAAATTAATTTAAATTAAGTTAAAACAAATTCTTTTTTTTTAATTGAAAAAGTTTTATTAGTACAAAGTACAAAATTTTTTACATTTCCCCCCCCTTTCCCCCCAACCCCCTCCCTCCCCTACCCCGACTTCCCAGAAAGAACACAGGATATAATCTTCAAATAACCATAAACTAAAATATGCTCACAAAACATAGATTCTATTATAAAAACCATTCTAAAATTCTAACCATATATCATTATTAAACTATATATATCTTCTTAATCTGATACTTTTTTTGAATATAATCAGTCCATCTACTCCATTCCAATATGTATCTTTCATTTGAGTGATCTTTTAAGTATGATGAAATTCTTGCCATTTCTGCCAGGTGTGTAACTTTTATTGTCCATTCCTCAATAGTAGGTATATCTTCTTTCTTCCAGTATTGTGCTACCAACAATCTGGCAGCCGTTATCAAGTTCAAAATCAGTTTAGTCTCTATTACAGTACAGTACATAATTATTCCCAGCAAGAAAAACTGTGGTGTAAACTTAATTTTTTTCTTCAAAATATTCTGAATAATCCACCATATTTTAATCCAAAAAGCCTTAATTTTCCTACAAGACCACCAAACATGAAAATAAGTTGCATCTTCACATTCACATCTCCAACATTTAGGTTGTAAATTTGGATACATACAAGCTAGTTTCTTTGGATCAAAATGCCATCTATAAAACATTTTATAAAAATTTTCTCTTAAATTTTGAGCTTGTGTAAATTTTACATTTCTAACCCATATATTCTCCCATGTTTCCATCATTATAGGTTCACCAATATTTTGCGCCCATTTAATCATACAATCCTTAACTAGCTCTGTTTCAGAATCTAATTCCACTAATACATTATATAATCTCTTTATATGCATTGGTCCTTTATTCTTTATTTGGTTTATCAGGTTATCGTCTTGCTGCGAGATACCTGTTCTTGAATCCTCTTTCCATCTGGACTGCAGTTGCCCATATTGGAACCAAGACTTAATTGCTCCTTCTTCTTTTAATTGCTCCATTGATTTTAATTGTAACCTCATTCCTTCTTCATAAAGAAGCTCTTTATATATAATCTTATCTGACTTTTGCTCTATATTTATATTCTCTATCATGTGCCTGGGCACTGTCCATATAGGTAACCTATCATTTAGATTACATTGATATTTCTTCCAAACGCGTAATAGAGCATTTCTTAATATGTGACTCTTAAAGGCTTTATCTACTTTTTTATTATACACTAAATAAGCATGCCATCCATAAATCAAGCCATACCCTTCTATATTTAATATCCTTTCTTCCGTCAGGTTAATCCAATCCGAAATTACTGAGAGGGTAGCTGCTTCATAATACAGTTTTAAATTAGGCATTTTTAATCCTCCCCTCTCACGTGAATCTTGCATTATTTTCTGATTTACTCTCGGTTTTTTCCCCGCCCAAATAAATTTATTAATACCCTTTTGCCACTCTTTCAAATTATCATCTTTTTTAAGTATAGGAATTGTTTGAAAAAGAAATAAAAACCTCGGTAAAACATTCATTTTTACTACAGCTATCCTGCCAAGCAAGGACAACTGTAGTTTTTTCCAATTTTCCAAATCTTTCTGTATTTTTTGCCATAATAATTCATAATTGTGTTGATATAATTTCGTATTTGTTGACATAATATTAACCCCCAAATATTTAACTTTTTTAACTATTTCAAATCCCGTAACCCTTTCTATTTCTTCCTCTTGACTTCTGGTCATATTTTTAGCTATTATTTTGGTTTTATCTACATTTATTTTAAGACCAGATACTTGCCCATAAGAATCAATAATTTCCATCAAACCTGTAATTGAGTGATGTGGCTGAGTTACAGTGACTACTAAATCATCCGCAAACGCTCGTAATTTGTATTCTTCTTCTCTTATTTTGATACCTTTAACTATCTCAGAATCCCTTATTTTACTAAGTAAAATCTCCATAGACAAAATAAACAAAAGTGGTGATAAGGGACATCCTTGTCTCGTTCCTTTCTCTATATTAAAATTGTCTGTTAGTCCACCATTAACTATTATTTGAGCTGTTTGTTTTTGATATATTGCCTTAATAGATTGTGTAAAGTGTTCTCCAAGCTGCATCTTTTCTATTAATTTTAGTAAAAATTTCCAATTCAATCTATCAAAAGCTTTCTCAACATCCAAGAATACCAATGCAGCAGATACCTGGTTATTCCTCCCCAAATACTCTATTAAATTAATTATTTGTCATACATTACTCTTCATTTGTCTACCTTCTATAAAACCAGTTTGGTCTTGGTGGATCAGTTGTTGCATAAGTGTCATTAATCTGTTAGCTAATATTTTGGCAAATATTTTATAGTCTATATTTAACAATGAAATTGGCCTATAGTTTTTAGGGTCTGTATGATCTTGATTCTCTTTCGGGATCAAAGAGATAAAAGCAGTTTTCCAAGTTGGGGGTACTTCTCCACCTTGTTGTATATTATTAAATAATACCTTCAGAGGCTCCACCATCTCATCCTGTAAGTTTTTATAATAAACAGCTGTTAAACCATCTGTACCTGGAGCCTTGCCCAATTTTAGCTGTTTAATAACCGCCAAAATTTCCTCTGAGGTTATCGGTTGGTTTAAAATTTCAGTCTGCGCCATGGAAGCTATATGTATATGCCCATTTTGTAAATATCTATCTATATCTTCCTCTTTAATCTTCTCCCCCTTATACAACCCTGAATAAAACTCTAAAAAAGACTTTTTAATCATTTTGCATTCAAAAACTTCTTTCCCTTTGTACTTAATTTTTTCTACTATTCTTGATTTCTGTTTTTTCCTTAACATGTAAGCCAACCACCTGCCTGGTTTATTTGCATTGCAAAAAGTATTATGTTTGGCATATTGTAGATTAGTTGCTACTTGGTCTGCCATTAACATGTTAAATTGGGCTTTTAATAAGTTAATTGTTTCTTTAATTTTCTTATCTGTTGGTTTAGAAATTAGAGCCCTCTCTTGTTTCTTAATTTCTTCCTCCAATCCTTTTCTTTTAAATTCCTTCTTCCTTCTATATTTATTATTCAAATATATTAAAACACCTCTCATATAAGCCTTACTTGCATCCCAGACCATCTGAATTGATGTACCTTTCTGCATATTCATAACAAAGAATTCCCCCATAAATTTTTTACATTATTTTACATTATCCTCATATCTAAACAAGTTATCATTTAACCTCCAAGATTTTCTGGAACCATAACCAAATTCCATTTCCAGCCAGACAGGACTATGGTCAGACAATGCCCTCGTGCAAATTTTCGTTTTCTTCACCCTAGAAAAAAGATCATTAGTGATTAAAATAAAATCAATTCTGGAAAACGATTGGTGTCTATCTGAGTAAAAAGTAAAGTCCTTTTCTGCAGGGTTTCTTTCACGCCATATATCTCTCAAATCCCAATCTTCCATCAACTCAAAAAAAGATTTAGGCAGCTTTGCTCTTGAAAAGATGTTTTGCTTAGGACCCTTCTTGTCTTTCTTAACGTCCAAAACGCCATTCCAATCCCCTAAAAGAATACAAGTTTTATAATCCCAGTGTATAAGCTTTGAATGCAAAAAATCATAAAATCTTTCTTGTTGTTGATTCGGGGCATATAAACCAATCACTAATATTTTCTGCCCCTTTATTAAAAGTTCAATTGCTAAAAATCTTCCTTGATCATCTGCTTCTATTAACTTTGCAATCAAGTCTTTTTTCACATATATGACAATGCCATTTTTCTTTTCTGGAGCCGTAGCAACAAAATATGTACCTAATCTTGTATTCATCAGATATTTTTGATCTTGAGTCCTTATGTGAGTCTCCTGTAAACATATCAAGTCATTGTTAAATTGTTTTAAGTAATGAAATATTTTCCTCCTTTTCTGTGGAGAATTCAAACCATTGACATTCCAAGTAAGAAATTTAGTTCCCATCTCTGGGCTTCTGAAGCGTATGGAGCACACCTTGAAGATCTACCTTAGATTTTTCTTTTGGTCTCGCTCCTCCCACCGCTTCCGATTTAGGAATATCTTGGGATGCCACCTGTTGTCTTTGTTGTCTCAATTCTTGTCTCCGTTTGGCAGCTCTGGTCTGTCTTTGTTCTTTAATCATTTCCTGTCTGTTGAGTTCTAGATTTTGTTCCATTTCAATAGCCAATGACGCAGCTCCTTCTTGTACCACTTTCAACAATTCTTCTCTTTCTTGTTGTTGTTTCCCTTCCGAGGGTCTAGATGTGGTGGCCACTAAAACATCTTCATAAAAATCTCTGGCTTTCTGAACTGTATTAAGTCGATATCTCACTCCCATAAACGTAACCACCAATCCACTTGGTATTTCCCACCTGTATTGTATTTGTTGTCTTCTCAGTTCTTCCACCAGGAAGGTATATTCCTTCCTGGCTTTCAACATCTTGGGAGGAATTTCCTTCATTGTCATCACTTCTTGTCCTTGCACTTGGAGTTTGTTTACAAATGTTGCTTGTAGAATATCATTACGTAGTGTTCTAGTAGTAAAATAAATGACAATATCTCTTGGTAGATTTTTGTTTCTCACCACTCATGAGTTAACGCGATGAATTTTGTCTATCTGCCATGCCATATCCTCCTTCACTCCAAGTGCTAACTCAAATGCTTCCAACATAATTTCCTTCAAGTCCTCCTGCTTATTCTCTTTAACTCCTCGAACTCTTATTGCAAACTCCATGCATCTGTATTGCATAATTATCATTTCTGCCTCCTCCCTCTCAATTTTATTTTCTGCTTCACGAACCCTGGCTCCCAACACTGTAGTGGTTTGCTTAATTTCTTGTATTTCTTCTTCCATAATCTCATAACTGGTGGCCAGACCAGAAAAAGCATCAATTATATCTTCTCTAATCTCTTTGTTACGAATTGCAATATTATCAGAGACTTCCTGTATTTTCTCATTGGTCTCATTAATTTTCTCATTGGTCTCATTAATTCTTTCATTGATTTCAGAAATTTTCTGATTGGTTTCACTAATTTTAAGATTAAATCCGGCTGCTAAATCAGCTTGCATTGATCTGAGTGCATCTTGTAACATTGGGAGCGTTAGTGTCTGAGGGGGGGCTGGTGTTTTAGAGGCATGACTAGGAGAGCTATCTGCACTCGCTGGTGCTCTGACAGAGGTGGTTTTTTTTTAAGCCATTGAAAATCACTTCGCTCTTTATACTTAAAAGAAAAAAAAGCCAGAAACCAAATAGCCAAACCACCAAAAAGAATTTTATCAAGTCCTTTTTTTCTTCCCTCAAAAAGAAGTCAAGAAACGATTTAAAATCCTGAGTTTTCAAAGAAGGAGCTGGTAATATAAAGAGCACTCAACTTTTAACTTTCGTTTCCACACCCAGAAGCCTCCAGTGCCATTTCTTTTGTCCTTTTGTCCTTTTGTTAATCAATTGCTTCCTTCCTTAGTGCCAATCCACAAAGAAAACTTTGTTACTTGCCGTTTGCCATCTCTGCCTCCTGGGTCTTTCCGCCTGCTACAGTATCTTCTTTTAATCAGCTTTGTTAAATGCAGGGGTTGGGTGCAGCTTCTTGCTCCGCTTCTTGCTCCTAATTCCGGAGCTGTGGGGAGGTTCCTAGGGGGCCCTCACCCTTCGTGCCCCAGGATCTCACCAGGGGCACTAGGGGGGTTCTACCTCACCCCCGCTGGCTCTCCTCACTCCCCTTCGCCCGGGGAGGAGATGATTAAGCCGCCAGACAGCTGTTTGACTGCCGATCTGGTGGCGATACGGAGATCAGGAACAAGCGCTCTGCAAAGAGCGCCCTCGGAGCTGCAGCGCCAAACCGGAAGTCAAGTTAAAACAAATTCTTGATTTCCACATTTTTTGAAATCTTTAACTCCGAATTTTTCAAAACCATTCAAAACATAATCAGAAGAAGGATAAAAATAATAAAAAATAAAGAAGATAAGAAATTGAAATGAAAGATAAACAAATAAAAAAACATCATACACCATCTCATACTATAATTTACATCTCTAAGCCTCTATCTTTTATATAATCTATATATAAGCTAATAATTATAAAAAAGAAAAAGGAAAGAGAAAAATAAAAATAAAAACAAAAGAGAAGCAAAGATGAACCTCAAAAACCTTAAACTTAATCATAAAATCAAACACAATATTAATAACATAATATTACAATATATCAAGGTATTAACTTCAAAATATATAATATATATATTAATAATAATAAGAAAAAGGAATAAAAACTAACCCCTTATACCTCAAAGACCTTAGACTTAAACCTAAAGTCCAACAACATATTAATAACATATTACGATATATCAAATTATTGGCTTCAGAATATATAATATATGTATTAATAATAAAAGTAATATTTATACCTAATCACAATACCTCAATATTTAAAATATTCTATCAAATTATTTATTCACATGGTTTAAAAAAATAACCCCTTATACCTCTAAAACTTTGAACTTAATCATAAAATCATGAAATCAAACACAATATTAATAACAATATTACAATATATCAAAATATCAACTTCAAAATATATAATATATATTATAATAATAACAATAAAAAATGAATAAACCTTTAACTTAATCATAAAATCCCACAAAATATTAATAACATAATATTACACTATCAAATTATTAACTACAAAATGTATGAAAATATTAATAACATAATATTACACTATCAAATTATTAACTACAAAATGTATGATATATATATATATATATATATATATATATATATATATATATATATATATATATATATATATATATATATATATATATATATATATATATATATATATATATATATAAAGTAATCTAAAAAGGAACAAAGTTCAACACCATCTGTCACTTGACGATTTCGAATCTGTCGATTCACCTCCCATCTGACCCCAATCCTCCCTCTCCTTTTCCACGTTGCAAACAGCTGTCTGGCTCTGCCAATCACTTTGATTCTTTGGAGTTGTTTCATCTTGAACAAATATGTCTGGATTCTTCTTCTCCTCCTCTATTATTTTCATGCTTCTTTCCTCTGGAATTTTTGAAATATCAGCCTTTAAAACGTTGACATAAAATTCTGTAGCTTTCTGTATTGTGTTAAGCCAGTATCTTTTCCCAAAAATTTCACAATCACTCCTGTTGGTGCATTCCATTTATATTTTAATTTCATTTTTTTAACTCATCAACCAAGAAGGTATAATCTTTTCTGGCTTTAAGCATCTTGAAAGGAAATTCTTTCCATATCTTTATTTCCTGACCATTTACCTGAAGATTATTCTTGAAAGTCACCTGTATAATTCTATTCCGCAAAACGCTTGTAGTAAAATATATTACAATGTCCCTTGGCAAATGATTTTGTTTTGCATACCAGGGAAAGCTCAGATTTGAAAATCAAGCGAGAATTCGGCTTTCCAGACCGTGGGGAACAGGAATATGTGTTTCTTTTTCATTTCTGAGGTCTTTGTGAAAAGTGTGTTTTTTGGCTGAATTGAGTCCTACGGCGAATTGTGTGTTAGACCATGGGCTATCTCTTCAGGGAAAGCTCGGATTTTAAAATCAAGTGAGAATTCGGCTTTCCAGACCGTGGGGAACAGGAATATGAGTTTCTTTTTCATTTCTGAGGTTTTTGTGAAAAGTGATGTTTTTGGCTGAATTGAGTCCCAAGGCGAATTGTGTGTTATACCTTGGGCTATCTCTTCAGGGAAAGCTCGGATTTGAAAATCAAGCGAGAATTCGGCTTTCCAGACCGTGGGGAACAGGAATATGTGTTTCTTTTTCATTTCTGAGGTTTTTGTGAAAAGTGATGTTTTTGGCTGAATTGAGTCCTTAGGCGAATTGTGTGTTAGTCCTTGGGCTATCTCTTCAGGGAAAGCTCGGATTTGAAAATCAATCGAGAATTTGGCTTTCCAGACCATGGGGAACAGGAATATGTGTTTCTTTTTCATTTCTGAGAGTTTTGTGAAAAGTGTTGTTTTTGGCTGAATTGAGTCCTAAGGCGAATGCTGTTTTATACCTTGGGCTATCTCTTCAGGGAAAGCTCAGATTTGAAAATCAAGCGAGAATTTATTTATTTATTTATTTATTTATTTATTTATTTATTTATTTATTTATTTATTTATTTATTTATTTATTTATTTATTTATTTATTTATTTATTTATTTATTTATTTATTTATTTATTTATTTATTTGGTATTCTTATATGCCGCCCAACTCCCGGAGGACTCAGGGCGGCGTACAACAGAGAAAAATACAGAATAACCAATTCATAAATAATATTTAAAAACAATATAAAAGTTAAAAGACTCAATATTTAAAATCAACCCAACAGACATTCAACAACCATACATACTTGGGGGTGAGCTCGAGTGGATTAAGCTCTACCCCCAACCTGCAAGAAGAGCCATGTCTTGACGGCTTTCTGGAAGGCCAGCAGAGTCCCCAGAGACCCAGAGTCGGGTCTCTGGGGGAAGTTGGTTCCAGAGCACGGGGCCGGCCACAGAGAAGGCTCTCCCCCTAGGGCCCGCCAGCCGGCAGTGTTTGGCCGACGGGACCTGGAGGAGGCCGACTCTGTGGGCCCTAACGGGTCAGAGGGAAGTGTGAGGCAGAATGCGGTCCCGGAGGTAACCTGGTCCTAAGCCATGAAGGGCTTTAAAGATGGTGATCAACACCTTGAATTGGACCCGGAGACCGATGGGCAACCAATGCAGCTGGCGGAGTATAGGTGTCACGTGGGTGTACCTAGGCACACCCACCACAGCACGCGCAGGTGCATTTTGCACCAACTGAAGTCTCCGGATACTCTTCAAGGGTAGCCCCATGTAGAGCGTGTTGCAGTAGTGCAATTCAGCTCAGGGGTCAATTCTTTCCCCTATGTTCTTCAGCTACACAACCAGATGGATTAACAATTGGCTGACCAACCGTACCCAGCGAGTAGTCCTCAATGGCTCTAAGTCCACATGGAGAGAAGTAAGCAGTGGGGTACCACAAGGTTCCGTCCTAGGCCCAGTACTCTTCAATATCTTTATAAATGACCTAGATGAGGGAATAGCAGGAGAACTAACCAAATTTGCAGATGACACCAAGCTGGCGGGAGTAGCAAATACCCCAGACGACAGACTCAAAATCCAGAGGGACCTCGACAGACTCGAACACTGGGCCCAAACCAATAAAATGAAATTTAACACAGAGAAAAGTAAAATTCTGCACCTAGGCAAGAAGAATCAAAAATACACATACAAACTGGGTGAAACCACACTCAATAGCAGCAATTGCGAAAGGGATCTCGGAGTCCTAGTAGACAGCCAACTAAATATGAGCCAGCAGTGTGCAGCAGCAGCCAAAAAGGCCAACACAGTCCTGAGCTGCATAAATAGAGGGATACAATCAAGGACCAGAGAGGTACTAGTACCACTCTATAAAGCCTTGGTCAGACCACACCTAGAGTACTGCATCCAGTTTTGGTCATCACATTACAAAAAAGACATTGAAACTCTAGAGAAAGTGCAGAAGAGAGCAACCAGGATGATAAAGGGTCTGGAAAATAAAACATATGAAGAGCGGTTGCAGGAACTGAGCTTGGCCAGTCTAGCGAAGAGAAGGACCAGGGGTGACATGATAGCAGTGTTTCAATACTTGAGGGGATGCCACAGAGAGGAGGGGGCCAGGCTGTTCTCTATGGCACCAGAAAGCCAAACAAGGAATAACGGATGGAAGCTGACCAAGGAGAGATTCAACCTGGAAGTGAGGAGAAACTTTCTGACGGTGAGAGCGATCAACCAGTGGAACAGCTTGCCAGCGGAGGTTGTGAGAGCCCCAACACTTGCGACCTTCAAGGAGAGACTGGACTGCCATCTGTCTCAAATGGTGTAGGAACTCCTGCTTGAGCAGGGGGTTGGACTAGATGACCTACAAGGTCCCTTCCAACTCTAATAATAATAAATAAAATAAATATCTACATGAAACCGTTGGGTGAGATCATCCGTAGGTATGGGGTGAGGTTCCAACAGTACGCTGACGACTCAGCTGTACATATGCCAATTCAGTGAAGCAGTTGATGTGATGTGCCGGTGTCTGGACACTGTAAGGGTCTGGATGGGGGTTAACAGGCTCAAACTCAACCCGGATAAGACCGAGTGGCTTTGGATGTTGCCTCCCAAGGACTTTGACATCTGTCCCTCCTTGGTTCATGGGGGGGGGATTTGATCCCCTCAGAACAGGTTCGCAACTTGGGGGTCCTACTGGATCCACAGCTTAAATTGGACAAACATCTAACAGCTGTTGCCAGAGGGACCTTTGCACAAGTCCATCTTGTGCACCAGTTGCATCCTTTTTTGGATTGGGAGGCACTACTGACAGTCACTCACGCCCTTGTTACCTCATGCCTCGACTATTGCAACGCACTCTACATGGGGCTACCCTTGAAGAATGTTCGGAGACTGCAGCTAGTGCAGAATGCGGCAGCGTGTGTGGTGATGGGTGTCCCTAGATACACCCATGTGACACCCATCCTTCGCGAATTGCACTGGCTGCGAGCGCAATGCAAGGTGTTGGTGATTACCTTTAAAGACCTACATGGCTTAGGACCAGTTTACCTCCGAGACCGCCTTCTCCAACATTTTTTAAAACAGCAAGCAATACCATTTTTAAGTATGGAATTCCACCCTGATTCACGTCCTAGCATCCGTTTTTGTATTTGAATTGGAATTTTTTTTTTCGCTTCTGGGCACCATTTTTTCTGATTGTGGCATTATGTGTTTTTTCCCCTGGGACCATAAACACTCAATTTATAAAAACAGCAAGCAATACCATTTTTAAGTATGCAATTCCACCCTGATTCACGTCCTGTCATCCATTTTTGCATTTGACTTGAAAACTTTTTTTTCACTTTTGGGCACCATTTTTTCTGACCGCGGCATCACACGTTTTTTCCCCTGGGACCAAAAATACTCAATTTTTTTTAATTCAAAAAGTTTTATTAGTACAAATTTGTCCGATAATAAAAGCTACTGATTTCTATGTTAAAGTTTTAAAGGCCGATATATCCATAATTCCAGAAGGAAGAAGCATCAAAGTAACAGAAGAGGAGAGAGGAGAGTTGTGCAAACAGAAAGAGCTTTGATTTACAGGTTATTTACAGAGCCAGAGAGATGTTTATAATGTGGAAGAGGAGACAGAAGATCAGAGTCAGACAAGAGTAGAGCTGACAATTAAAAAAACTGCTAAGCTACAAAAGGCTGCAAGAACCAGATCTAAAATCCGACCGAGAAGAAGGAATGATTAGATTTTGGGAAGTTATAGGACAGATGGAGAGATGAATGAAAATTGATACTTTGCAGTAAGAAGACTCATTGACTATTGAGGATATGACCCTGATGGTTGTGTTTCTTTTTCTTTTTTGTTTTTTCCTTCTTCTTCTTTTTATTATTATTATATCTTAAAGCAATTTAAGATTTAGAATTACTGTGAAATTAGTAATTTGATATATTGTAATGTTAGGTTATTAATAATGTGTTTGACTCTTAGATTATGTTTAAAAATTTCTGATTTATAAGGGGTTAAAGAAATATAGAAATACCGGAATTAACAATTTGTTAGAATATTTTAAATTACTATGTATACTGAAGAGGTATTGTTGGAAGAAGGAAGTTTTACTTAATATTGAGGAAATGATGTTTTTAAAAACAGCAAGCAATACCATTTTTAAGTATGGAATTCCACCCTGATTCATGTCCTAGCATCCGTTTTTGTATTTGAATTGAAAAATTTTTTTTCGCTTCTGGGCACCATTTTTTCTGACCTCGGCAACACGCGTGTTTTCTCCAAAAACACTCAATTTTTAAAAACAGCAAGCAATACCATTTTTAATGGTAATGGTGAATCAGGAATTCTATCCTTATTCACGTCCTGGCATCCATTTTTGCATTTGACTTGAAAAAAAATCGCTTCTGGGCACCATTTTTTCTGACCGCGGCATCACACGTTTTTTCTACGGGGACCAAAAACACTCAATTTTTAAAAATAGCAAACAATAACATTTTTAAGTATGCAATTCAACCCTGATTCACGTCCTGTCATCCATTTTTGCATTTGACTTGAAATTTTTTTCCCGCTTCTGGGCAGTTACAACCATCAACACCATTTCCTCAATATTAAGTAAAAATTTAGTAAATATTAAATAAATATTAAGTAAAACGCCCTAGCATCCGTTTTTGCATTTGACTTGAAAACTTTTTTTTGGTTTCTGGGCACCATTTTTTCTGACCGCGGCATCACGCGTTTTTTTCCCTGGGGAGCAAAAACACTCAATTTTTAAAAACAGCAAGCAATACCATTTTTAAGTATGGAATTCCACCCTGATTCATGTCCTAGCATCCGTTTTTGCATTTGACTTGAAAAAAATTTTTCGCTTCTGGGCACCATTTTTCTGACATGGCATCACACGTTTTTCCCCCGGGACCAAAAACACTCAATTTTTAAAAACAGCAAGCAATACGTATGAAATTCAACCCTGATTCACGTTTTTGCATTTGACTTGAAAAAAATTTTTCCGCTTCTAGTCACCATTTTTTTCTGACCACGGCATCATGCATTTTTTCCCCGGGGTACAAAAACACTGAATTTTTAAAAACAGCAAGCAATACAATTTTTAAGTATGGAATTCCACCCTGATTCACGTCCTGGCATCCGTTTTTGCATTTGAATTGAAATTTTTTCCCCGCTTCTGGGCACCATTGTTTCTGACCACGGCATCACACGTTTTTCCCCGGGGACCAAAACCACTCAATTTTTAAAAACAGCAAGCAATACCATTTTTAAGTATGGAATTCCAGCCTGATTCACGTCCTAGCATCTGTTTTTGCATTTGTTTTGAAGTGGACAAGGCCATTGGAGCGGTAAGCTCCGCCACTTGTATGCTGGATCCTAGCATCCTGGCTTGTTTTGGCAAGAAGGGAGGTGACATGAGGTTGGTTCCAGGAGTTAATCAATGCTTCTCTAAGTGAGGGTTTCTTCCCCCAGCCTTTAAAGGTTGCAGTGGTGAGGCCCCTCCTGAAGAAGCCATCCCTCGACCCAACTGATCTTAAAAACTATCGACCAGTCTCCAACCTCCCCTTTATGGGGAAGGTGGTGGAGAAAGTGGTAGCGCTGCAACTCCAACGGCTCTTGGATGAAACGGAGTATCTTGACCCTTTTCAGTCGGGTTTCAGGCCCAGTCACAGCACAGAAATTGCCTTGGTCATGCTGATGGATGATCTCTGGTGAGCCCGAGATGGAGGTTGCTCCTCCATCTTGGTGCTACTTGACCTCTCAGCGGCTTTCGATACCATTGACCATGGTATCCTTCTGCGACGGCTCGGGGAGATGGGAGTGGGAGGCACCGTTTTGCGGTGGTTCTCCTCTTATCTCTCTGACCGGTCGCAGTCGGTGTTGGCTGGGGGACAGAGGTCGACCCCGAGACCCCTCATATGTGGGGTTCCTCAGGGGTTGATTCTTTCCCCTATGCTCTTCAATATCTACATGAAACCGTTGGGTGAGATCATCTGTAGGCATGGAGTAAGGTTCCAACAGTACGCTGACGACACTCAGCTGTACATATCCACCCCATGCCAATTCAGTGAGGCAGTTGATGTGATGTGCCGGTGTCTGGACACTGTAAGGGTCTGGATGGGGGTTAACAGGCTCAAACTCAACCCGGATAAGACTTTGGCTTTGGATGTTGCCTCCCAAGGACTTTGACATCTGTCCCTCCTTGGTTCTGGGGGGGGGGATTTGATCCCCTCAGAATGGGCTCGCAACTTGGGGGTCCTTCTGGATCCACAGCTAAAATTGGACAAACATCTAACAGCTGTGGCCAGAGGGACCTTTGCACAAGTCCATCTTGTGCACGAGTTGTGTCCTTTCTTGGATCGGGAGGCACTACTGACAGTCACTCACGCCCTTGTTACCTCACGCCTCGACTATTGCAACGCACTCTACATGGGGCTACCCTTGAAGAATGTTCGGAGACTGCAGCTAGTGCAGAATGCGGCAGCGTGTGTAGTGATGGGTGTCCCTAGATACACCCATGTGACACCCATCCTTCGCGAACTGCACTGGCTGCGAGCACAATTCAAGGTGTTGGTGATTACCTTTAAAGACCTACATGGCTTAGGACCAGTTTACCTCCGAGACCGCCTTCTCCAACATTTTTTAAAACAGCAAGCAATACCATTTTTAAGTATGGAATTCCACCCTGATTCACGTCCTAGCATCCGCTTTTGTATTTGAATTGAATTTTTTTCCCGCTCCTGGGCACCATTTTTTCTGACCTCGGCAACACGCGTTTTTTCCCCGGGGACCAAAAACACTCAATTTTTAAAAACAGCAAGCAATACCATTTTTAAGTATGGAATTTCACATCCTGGCATCTGTTTTTGCATTTGAATTTTTTTTTTGCTTCTGGGCACCATTTTTTAAAATAAAATTAATTAAAATAATTAAAATTAAAATTAAAATTAAAATTGAAATTGAAATTGAAATTGAAATTGAAATTGAAATTGAAATTGAAATTGAAATTGAAATTGAAATAAAACAGGCTCAAACTAAACCCAGACAAGACCGAGTGGATGTGGATATTGCCTCCAAAGGACCAGGTAGAACTTCCCCCAGAACTCCATAGTTCTGGGGGGAGAAAATTTAATACCCGCAGAACGGGTTCGCAATCTGGGTGTCCTCCTAGATCCACAGTTGTGATTAGACCACCACCTGACAGCTGTGGCTAGGGCAACCTTTGCACAGGTTCACCTAGTGCACCAATTGCGGCCATATTTGGATCAAGAGGCTCTACTCACCGTCACTCATGCCCTTATCAGTTCACGGCTTGATTACTGCAACACGCTCTACATGGGTCTACCCTTGAAGTGTGATCGGAGACTGCAGTTAGTCTAGAATGCAGCTGCGCAAGCTGTTGTGGGTGCCTCAAGGTACACCCACACTAAGCCCATACTTCGCCGGCTGCCCTGGCTTCCAATTGATCTCCGGACACAATTTCAGGTTGTCACGGGGTGATTTTCAGATTTTCAGCTGTACTCATATGTATTCATATGTCAGACACTATGACCCAGAGGTTCTTAGCAAAATGAAGCAGTCACATGAGATGTGATCTGCGCAGAAATGAAATTCCTTTGTACCCCTCCATTCCTTTTTCTTCTGTAGTCCTTCATTCAGAAGGACGCATATTTTGATCTGTCAAGATGTAATCATTAAGATTTAAGTTTTTATATTTCTTTTGTACCGAAATAAATATTTTATTATTCTTAGACTTTATACTCGGTTTTTATTTTGTCAAGAATTGGATTCCGGGAGAAAAGATTCATTACCTCTACAATCGTTCTTATCTATACTTAACATGGTAGCAGAGGATGGTTTCTTTTGGAATCTACTTCAAACAGATTTATGTGTTCCTAGGCCAGTTAGAGAGATAAGGAGATTTCTCTCCCACCAGAGATCCGGACTATCCCCACCCTATTGGCCTTCTGCAAAGCAGTAAAAACATGGCTCTTCCAGCAGGCGGGGTGAAGAGAGGATTCCCCCATGTATGAATGGTTTTTTTATCTTTTAAATTGCAATGTAATGTTTTTAAATGTTATTTTATTGTACCATTCTTATCTCTGTTGTACGCCGCCCTGAGTCCTATGGGATTGGGCGGCTTATAAGAACTTTTAATTAAATTAAATTAATTAAATTATTGCTTTCTCTGAAGAGAGCTCTCTCGTAAATCTTTCAAGATGTCGCTTACAGAAGAGGACTTTCAAAAACATTTACAAGATTTACAACAACAAAAAAATCTTCTTGGAAATGATCACTCGACACCCAAGAAGACAAACAGCATTTCTGTGCAACTTTCTTCTCCTCTCCAAGCGGCCACTACAGAACATCTTCAAACAATTGGTTAGTAAGGCGAAAGGTTAGTAAGTGAAACTGAAATCACCCAGGAGGCAGAATTTATTCGCACTGGAGCAAAATTGAAAGTACAATATGGGGTCACTCAGCCAGAGATTCAAACGAAAGATATATATTGGAATGGAGAAGATGGATTGACTATATTCAAAACAAGTACCAGATTAAGAAGATTCAAATAGCTTATGAATGAAACATTTTTAATTTTTAGTCCATGTTTAAAGGGTTTCGAGCTATAAGGAGTTAAAGACCTAGAGAGATTTTGAAGTCAATAATTTGTTAGCATATTTTAGTTTTATGTTTGTGAATACTATACCCTGTGCTTGTTCTGGGAAGTCTAGGGAGGGGGGTGGGGGAGATGGGGGTGGGAGGGCAAGGGGGGAGGGACTACTTAAAAACTTTTTTTAATAAAAAAGTGCAAGATGTTTGTTAATTGTTTATTGGACAGTAATGTATACTTAAGTAAAGTTTGAATATGATATAAGGTATATGTGTTGATGTACATGTGGAGAATGTTAAAAAAAATAAAAAACATTTTTTTTAAAAAAAAGAATACCAGATAGCTGACATTTTGAACAAGCCATTGCCAGCAGCACAACATGAATTTCTGAGACATTTAATGTGTGTAGAGTGATATAATCATATCCACCCAACAGACAAAGAAGGGGTGTCACGATGTGAATATTGTCAGTTGTGAGTCTATGCACCCCTATTCTAAATATTATGGTACTTCCCAATACAAGCAGAACATGTGATATGATGTTCTACGCATGTCTACATTCCTATCCACCATTAATCACTTCTGTTATACCTTCCGACCTGGAAGGACGTGTTGCGAAGCAAATGTCACGATGTGAATATTGTCAGTTTGTGCATCTCTGTGTTTTCTACTGTGTTCTTATATCTATGGTCAAACAGACGTATGATATGTTCTACTACGCATGTCTACATTCCAGAGGTTTCCTCCTTTCCTTTTCTCATCGCCATCTCTACCGAAGGTAGAACTGATTTATTTTCTTAGCCGATACAATGTAGTCCTAATAAGAATTCTTTATTATTTTTCTACTGAAATAAATATTTTGTTTATTAGTATTTGAATCTCGCGCTTTATTTTCTAAGAAGTATGTTTTCAAAGAAGCCACGATCCATTTCGCCTCTGATGAGAGTAATTCTCTTCTTAACAATGGTACCAGAGTTTGGCTGTAAACTTTATGGCTTCTTTTGAAGTTTTATTGCGTTTTAGGATAGTTAGCTAATTAGAGAGATTTATGACCAGCCATGTCCACGAACGGAGATAAGGAATTTCCTACACATGCTGCCGCTGCTGAAAAAAGACAGAGACCGAAAAAATGATTTTAGAAGCCCAAGCAGAAAGTTTTTCTCTGCATGAACAAGCCTCACCCACTCTCTTTGGAACGCAGATCGAAAAAATGATTTTAGAAGCCCAAACAGAAGTAAAAGCTGGAGCAGAATTTTTTCAAAGGTCAGTGCATGATGTTAAAGGCAACCCTTTTCTCCCTGGGGGAAATTATACATGTTTAGAAGCTAATGCCCCACAAGATGAGGTGGCATCCTTTTATAAGCAGCAAATTGCAAGCTCACAAACGTCTTCCATAGAGCAGACAAGTGCTGAAAGAGAAATAAATTTAACTTATGGCCAGGCACTGCAAAGACAGCGGGAAAAGATAATTTTTTTGCAAAAAGAATTACACGAAACTAGATTGCATGCATTCTTTCGTGCTGAGAACCAAGATGTTTGCCCGCCTTCACGCATACCGGAGAGGGGCCATGATTCCCCTCCTTCTTTAAACAAATTAGAGCAACGCCCTTGGATGCACACGTCACAATTACATGGGCAGAAATTCTTTGATGAAAGGGACTTTGCATTTCTCCAAGTGATTCAGGAACAGAATGAAATTTTGCATAAACAGAGTGGATTCTTGTATAATCAAAATGAAGAATTAACAATATTACAAGCCCAGAACAGAATGAATCAAATGAGATTAGATGCATTAATGCAGCCTGTTCAACCTGGCCAACCTATGGCAGCCCAAATTGTGCAGCAAGCCCAAACTCCACCGCAAGCTGGACCACCTCCTACTCCAGCACCAGGGGCCCAACCTGTGCCTGCTCCAGGGCCGCCACCAGCTATGGCAGCCCAATTTTTGCCTGTTCCAGCTCTACTACCTATCGCTGCCCCTCAGCAACAGCCAATCCAGGCAGCTCCGCCTGCTCAGGCTCAAGCCGTGCCACAAGTGATTTCACAGGCCGCACCAGTGCAGGCCCCAATAGTCGCCCAACAGTCACAAATTGTTCCATTGGTTGGCGACGCAAAACTAAAGCAATCGGGACAGAACTATAAGGCCAGGGGCACTGATATAACTACTTTGCTTCGTCGTGAGGGCACTTTTGACATAATCCAGAATTCTTCACAAAAGGTACTAAGATGCCAATATTGCGACCGTGTGGGTCATACAAGCAGAGATTGTCTTAAATTGCAACGTACTCAAGTTCCTGTCCAGCCCAGAGGAAAAGACCAGTACCAGCCCAGAGGAAAAGATTATAGGGACCAGTACCAGCCCAGAGGAAAAGCACCTAGAGGCAGCAGAGGCAGAGGACAGTGCCGACCCGGTCCGAGGCATGATTTCCCACCTCCACACACCATGCTAGCAATCACCAATGATACGCAGCCAAAGAAATATGACCGCTCCCTTTTGTGGACTCTCGATAGTGGAGCGGCTGTTCACATTACCTACAGAAAAGAACTTTTCAAAGAGCTACATGAGCCTGAACCAGAATATTGTGAACTGTATGCATTTGGTGGCCACCCTTTAAAAGTTGAAGGAAAAGGGACTGTTTTTATTGAAGAGTTAGGTACCCTGGTACCTGATGTTTATTATATTCCTACAGCTAATTGTAATTTGCTTAGTCAGAATCATTTATCTGCTGTTTTGCATTTTTATATCCTTCATTTAGGTAACGCCAGTTATATTTTTAAAGATGGTCATATTGTTGCTGACACAATTGTGATTGGTCAGGTCTACTATTTGAGGCCAAAGGCAGAACCTCAAATTCAGGCAAGTATAAAAATCTCAATAGATAATATCACAGGCCCAGAGAGAGATACCCCAGAGAGAGATCCTGTGAATACTCCAAAGGCTCCTAAAGCCACAAAGCAACAGGTAATCAAACCTAAGGTTCCTCATGTTAATGTTAATGCTGCAACCCCACTTACAGGTTTTTGTTTACATGACAGGTGTATTCATAGATGGCACAGAAGATTAGGCCATCCCAGCTTTGAGGTCCTTAAAAAGATGCCATTTTTCACACAAGGTTTGAATTTCAAAGGATGTAAGGTACATCTAGATTGTGCTGTTTGCAAAAAGGCAAAATTGAGGGCAGCAGCCGTTCCAAAACATGCTACACGTAAGTCAACACGCATTTTTGATTTGGTTCATACTGATATTGTGGGCCCTTATGGTCCAACTATTGGCGGTAAAAAGTATTTCTTAACTATTGTTGATAATCATTCTAGATATGGTTATGTCTTTCTTATGAAAGAAAAATCTGAAGCCTTTCAGACCTTTAGAGATTTTGCAGTTCAAATCTACAATCAACACGGAGTGAGAATCCGAAGAATCCAGAGTGATCGTGGTGCCGAGTTCACGTCTCAGCGTTTCCAGGATTGGATGCGATGAAATGGTATCCTACACCAAACATCTGCCCCATACACTCCGGCTCACAACGGAGTCGCAGAGAGACGGCAGGGGGTCCTCCAAACCATGATGCGCTGCCTCCTAGAAGATGCCAATCTCAAACACTCATTTTGGGGCGAAGCAGTTCATTATGCAAATTACATTATCAATCGCACATGGAGCAGTGTCATTGACCAAACACCCTTTTACATGTTATATGGCCGCCAGCCAGATCTTAGACACTTACACATTTTTGGTTCATATGCCATGGTCAACATTCCATTGGCCCAAAGAAGAAAAGGTGGCCCAGTAGCAAAGAGACTGAGATATATGGGTGTTGATAGCAATTCTAAATGGGGAAGATTCATTGACTCTCACAATGTGATAACAATTTCTAATTCAGCTAATTTTGAAGAAGATACAGATTGGTCCAGGATACATACAGACCCTGGAGTTTATTTCCCTAGAACTGAAATTGTTGATGCAGTGCAACCAGATGACCAACGTTCATCACCTGATATCCCATCCTACAACGCCGTGGATGCTGAAGCTAGTGACGCTGATGGAGATGTGGACAACAAGAAAGACTACTGGACAATCATCCCGAGACGTTCCAAGAGAACTACAAAAGGTATTCCACCAAAGAGATACACAATGCAATTAACAAACACACCATCGCCATTGATCTGTAATGTTACACTCCACCGGAGAACTTTTCACAAATTAAATATCTTTCTGAAGATGAACAACAAAAATGGTATGAAGCCATGCAAGTTGAGATGGATAGTTTGCAGAAACTCAAAGTATACACATCTGCAACACCTCCAACACACAAAAAAGTCATTGGCACAAGATGGGTCTACAAAATCAAACAAAAGCCAGATGGTGAATTATTATACAAAGCAAGACTTGTCGCACAGGGTTTCGCACAAAGCTATCCTGAAGATTACACAAACACTTACTCACCTACAGTGCGAACTGAAAGTGTGAAAATTGCTCTAACCACTGCTTCTATCCTTGGACTCGAAGTTTTCCAATTTGATGTTGAAACAGCTTACCTACATGCTGATCTAGATGAAGAAATCTACGTCAAGTCCGCTCCCGGCTTCCGGGACCGAGAAGGGGATACCTGGTTCCTAAACAAAAGTCTCTATGGTCTGAAACAATCAGGTCTTGATGGAGACATGTCTAAAAGACATGTCTTGATAGACACATGTCTAAAAGACAAACTAAATTTAATGGGCTTTATTAAGTCCGACACTGATGAATGCGTGTTCACAAAAAGGTATGGAAATATTAATGAAATTGTTCTTGTTTATGTTGATGACATTGTTTATATTGGTCCAAACAAACGCATGAGTGAGAATTTTGTTAAAGGTTTGCAGAAATACTTCACATTGAAATTATTAGGACACATCAATGAATATTTAGGAGTTCACATTGAAAAGACACAGAAGGGGTTTAGCCTTTCACAAGAAGCTAAGATAGATCAACTTTTGCATCAATGCAACATGACAGATGCAACGCCTACACAAACACCTATGCAAACTGATTTTCACAATTTGAAAGATACACATAGTCCTGAGTTCAAGGATCAAACACTTTATCGTTCAGTAATTGGTTCACTACTTTACATTAGTGGATGGACTAGACCAGACATAGCACTTAGTGTGAATTTACTTTCAAGACATGTAGGCAAAGCAACAGAGTTTCACTGGTCATGTATTAAGAAGTTATTGAGATATTTGATACACACAAAACAATTCAAATTGAAGCTAGAACCAGAACATACAGATTTTGCTGACATGTATTGTTATACAGATGCAGATTGGGCAAGTGATAAAGAGTCAAGAAAAAGCACATCAGGTTACATAGTGTTCCTGAATGGATGTCCAGTTTACTGGAATGTAAGAAAACAAAGTTTTATTTCCTGCTCATCAACTGAAGCAGAGTATGCATGTGTGTCTGATGCGTGTAATTTTCTAACCTGGTTCGATGCCTTAGTTACAGATATCTGGACGAAGCCCGAAAAACCGATCACTGTGATGGAATCACAGTAGTTTACATTTCCAGGACTCACTTCACAGGTTCAAGGTCCAGACACATTGACATACGTTACAAGAATGTTAGAGAGTCAGTAAGACAAGGTCTCATAAAGTTAGAATATGTGCCAACAAAATATCAGATAGCTGACATTCTGAACAAACCATTACCTATTGCTCAGCATGATTACCTCAGATATTTACTGTGTGTTGAGTGACACATTATATTAGCCCAACTGACAAAGAAGGGGTGTCACGATGTGAATATTGTCAGTTTGTGCATCTCTGTGTTTTCTACTGTGTTCTTATATCTATGGTCAAACAGACGTATGATATGTTCTACTACGCATGTCTACATTCCAGAGGTTTCCTCCTTTCCTTTTCTCATCGCCATCTCTACCGAAGGTAGAACTGATTTATTTTCTTAGCCGATACAATGTAGTCCTAATAAGAATTCTTTATTATTTTTCTACTGAAATAAATATTTTGTTTATTAGTATTTGAATCTCGCGTTTTATTTTCTAAGTAAGTATGTTTTCAAAGAAGCCACGATCCATCGCCTCTGATGAGATTAATTCTCTTCTTAACAGCAAAAATGTAGTTTATTCAGGATTTATTGTTTTTATATTGTTTTGTACTGAAATGAATATTTTCTATTAGACATTTAACCTCGGTTTTATTTCTAAGTGTTTGAATTCCAAGTAAAAGATTCAATGTCGCCTCTACGGGGGAATTCTTCCCTTAACACAGCTGGCTGAGGAGCAGTCGAGCCCTGCAAGCCCCTGGGTGGGTGAATGGGAAGCAGGCTGAGGCCTACAAACTATAACTGCCCTCCATACATCCGTAGCTTCTGTAGCCCATCTTGGGCTTCCTTCAGTGGCTGGATAGGAAGCAGACCTTGGCCAACAGACTGTAATTACCTTCTATACACCAGTTCTTTCTGTTGAGCAGCTTTAGACTTCTTTGCGTGGCTGAGTAACTGGGTTGGGAGCAGGCTGTGGCCTGGGGGAATAACAAGGGGCAATGAGTGGCACACTGGGTGCCTTGGGGTTGGGGGTTGGGGACTTGGGAGGCCCAGGGAGATCCAGGGCAGGTGGGCCTAGGCCTGCGCTAGGACTCCCAGGCCCTTTCCCACCCCTGAGGCACCCGGTGTTCCATTTAACAACGTTCACATGCATTTAATGAGCTTTCTGCTTTCCACAGAGGAGCCCGGCCGATGTGGCGCGAGACTCAGCTTTCTCTTTCAGAGGCTGCCAGCCTGGTGGCAATCTCCTGCTCCCCACACCATCCTCTGGTGGACCCCATCCTTGAAGGAGGCCCCTTCCAGCAACTAACGGAGCCTCCTTGAAGAGCTGAAGCCCGAGCGCAGCCTCTCCACCAGGACAGGCAAACACTTGGAGGGCAAACCCTGTCCACCTGCTGCCTCAGCACCCAGCCAGAAGAGCTGCTGCCTGCCAAGGAATGTAAGGAATGTCTTTCCAGTCACAATTAAGGTACAAACTTCTGAGTCAGTGTTCTCAAAAGGATTTCCTTTATTTGCATCTGTATAACATCCATTCGTTCAAAGCAAAGTCTAAATGCCTTCAGGCAAGGCAAGTATTTTTAACCTTAATACCCCACCCCATTCAGCATAATCAATCCACAAATGTGTGACAGATGGTTACGTTCCCAGCCTCTCTCTTCCGTTCAACTGACATACAATTACCCCTCATAAAACCCTATCTTAAGATGAAAAGGCTCCCAGGTGTCTGGGATCCGGATATGTTATAACCTTTTGATCAAGCAGAGCCAAGACCCCCCTTCTCCTGTTGAATGGCAGATTCTGGAGAGTCTGACATGCTGCCTCTTAAGAAAAAAAAAGGTCCACCTGTAAGACATAAGCAGAACATGCTGCCTCTTAAGAAAAAAAAGGTCCACATAAGCAGAATCAATTATGATATATTAACAAGGTTTGTTAGGGTATTGGGAGTGGAATCTTCTCAATAAGATGGGGGCTTTCACATGTTGTTTATCGACCCACTCGTTCTGTGATGAAGGCAAATGTTTCCAAGCTACCAGATACTGGGTCTTCCCTCTGTGGATTCTAGAGTCAAGAATTTCCTTGATTTCAAAGTGTTGTTCCCCTTCTATCATGATTGGGGCAGGTGGTGCAGTTACCACTGGTCTAAGTGACGAGGCTACCTCTCTCTTGAGTAAACTAATGTGAAATACTGGGTGGACTTGTCTAAGTGTTTTTGGAAGAGCCAATTCAACCACTACTGGGTTAATGATCCTGCTAATAGTGAAAGGCCCAATAAAATTAGGCCCTAATTTTTTTGATGGTTGTAACGATCTCAAGAATTTTGTAGATAAATATACTCTATCCCCAACATGGAAAGGTTTAGGCTCTACTCTTTTCTTGTCAGCTTGAATTTTGAAAGCCTCTCTAGCCTCCTGTAAAGCCAACCTGACTACTGGCCATGTGTTTTGCAAATTTTCTATCCACTCCTTAAGTGAGGGGATAGTGGGTTTTTCTGTGGGTAGTTCCGGTATTGGGCTGAAGTCTTGCCCCGTGGCTACTCTAAAAGGTGTAAAACCTGTACTTGAATGTACAGAGTTATTAAATGCAACCTCTGCAAATGGTAAAAGTTCAGTCCAATTGTCCTGTTGAAAATTAATAAAACATCTTAGATACTGTTCAAGAACGCCATTCAATTTTTTGCAATTTCCATTTGACTGAGGATGATGGGAGGAGCTTAATCCTTGGGCGGTACCAAGTAAGCCCAAAAACGCCTTCCAAAAATTGGAGGTAAATTGGACTCCCCTATCCGAGATTATTCTTTTAGGAGCTCCATGAAGACGATAAATGTGTATTAGAAACAGTCTAGCCAAGCCTTTGGCCGTTGGGATCTTTTGGCAAGGAATAAAATGTGCTTGTTTTGAAAACAAGTCTGTCACAACCCAAATGACCGTGTTTCCCCCACTTTCCGGTAGTTCTACAATAAAATCCATAGCAATTTCTTCCCATGGGGCTTATGGCTCAGCTACTTTCTGTAGAAGTCCTGGAGTTTTCCCCTGTTGTCTTTTTGCTGCAGCACAAATGGGGCAACTTGCTACATAGCTTTCTATGTCCTTTTTCAACGAAGGCCACCAAAATTTTCTCTTTATTAAGTGTAAAGTTTTTACAAAACCAAAATGTCCAGCTAATCTAGAGTCGTGGCATCTTTCCATTAAACGTAATCTTTGGCTAGCGGGTACATAAAGTTTGTCACCTACCCAAGCTAATTCATCTTTCATCACGCAACTGGATTTGTGGTTCAAAACCCATTCATCGTTGACTAATGCTTGTTTAAACGCGTGAGTGATGTCTGCGTCCCTCAATGCGTCTTTTCCTCCTTCGGACCTGGTGATTACTTTGGCTGCCAATTGATTTGTTTGTACTATAGGTTTAAATACCTCTGATTTCACACAATTATATTGTGGCTTTCTGGACAGTGCATCTGCCAGAAAGTTTTCCCCCCAGGGATAAATTTAAGAGTAAACTCGAACCGTTTGAAGTATTGCGCCCAACGAACCTATTTAGGAGATAGTTTCCTTGGTGTCTTTAAGGCTTCTAAGTTTTTGTGGTCAGTCCAGACTTCAAAAGGGATCTTACTCCCTTCTAAGAATTGTCTCCAAGTTAAAAGTGCCCATCGCACCGCATAAGCTTCTTTTTCCCAGATTGCCCACCTTTGTTCAGTTTCACTTAGTTTCCTGGATGTATACGCACATGGCTGTAGCTGTCCTTGCTCATTGCTCTGGAGTAGGATTGCTCCTATTGCCACATCGCTAGAATCTGCTTGTATTATGAAGGGTTTTTCTGTGTCTGGGTGCTTCAAAATTGGTTCTGTTGAGAACAGCCGTTTTAGTTTTTCAAACGCTGCCTGGCATTCCATTGTCCAATTCACGGGCTGTCTCAGTTTAGGATCTCCCTCCCCCTTTGTCTTAGCAGTTTTGTGATGGGCAGGGCAATTTGAGCAAACGCAGGGATAAATTGGCGGTAGAAATTTGCAAACTCCAGGAAACTTTGCAGCTGCTTACGTGTGCGAGGCGTTTCCCAATCGAGTACTGCCTGCACTTTTTGAGGATCCATTTCTATGCCCTGGTGTGAAATACGATACCCCAAGTAATCAATTTTTTCTCAGTGGAATTCACATTTTGAGAGTTTGGCATAAAGTTTTGCCTCGCAGAGTTTGCTCAGCACTGCCCTCACCAATTTAACATGTTCAGCCTCGGTCTCTGAGTATAATAGAATATCATCTAAATAAACAAGAACCCCTTTGTATAAATGTTCACGTAACACATTGTTGATTAATTGCATAAACACTGCAGGTGCCCCTTGTAGCCCAAAAGGGAGCACCTTGAATTGGTAGCATCCCAGGGGGGTGTTGAATGCCGTTTTCCATTCATCCCCCTCCTTAATCCTGATTCGGTAGTATGCCTCCCTGATGTCTAGTTTGGAGGAAATTTTCCCTTTTTTGAGGTGGGCCAGCATATCTTTCATCAGGGGGAGGGGATACATGTTTTCCACACTTATCGAGTTTAGGTTTCTGAAATCGACACATAAGCGTTTTGTGCCATCTTTCTTCTCCCTAAATAACACTGGGGCTGCTATCTTTGATCTGGCTGGTTCAATGAAACCCCTTGCTAGGTTTTTCTTAATGAAAGCACTCAGCTCTTCTAACTCCCCCGGTGACATGCTATACATTTTTGGTTTAGGTAGTTTAGCCCCAGGTAAGATTTCTATTGCACAGTCGGATGCGCGATGCGGGGGAAGTTCATCCGACGCTTCTTCGCTAAAAACTTCTGCCAGGTCTTTGTATTCCTTGGGTATGTCGTCTGTTGCCACGCTATGACCAGGCATGGCTGTTTCCCTGCGTTCAGCCCCTTCAGTTTCTATCTGTGGGTCCTCCGCAATAGTCACGTGCATTTGGAATTTTATGGTGCCTTGCTCCCAATTTATTCTTGGATTCCACTTTTTTAGCCATGCGAGTCCCAAGACTAGTGGCCATTCCATGCCAGGTGCTACTATAAACGTAAGTTTCTCTTCGTGGTTCTCAATGCCTATTTTCAGGGGTTCCGTGGCAAAAGCAGCCGGCTCCCCCCTGCTATTGACCCATCCAATTGGCAAAACGCAATGGGATTTCTCAGCTTTCTCACTGTGATTCCCAGCTCCCTGATTAGGGTTGGGCTGATTAAGCAACGGGTGCACCCTGAGTCTACTAATGCGGAGATATTTTTTCCCTCCTCTTGGTTAGGGATAAATAGTCTGAGAGGGAGGGTGAGTGGTTCAATTGGTTTGCTTACCAGTGGTTCATCCTCCGGATCGCTCTTGAACAATGCTGTATCTTTCCTTCGAAATGCCAGGGTGTTGTCTCCAGCGGGAGGAGGGGATGGTGGTCCTACCATCTCGCTGCTCCTCAGGGCTGTTTCCCTCCCACGCTGGATGGGTCTCGCTGGTCTCTCCCCCTTTTGGCATTCGGGTTTCCGGGTGGGTGTTTGGGGCCAGCATTCGGGTGTTCGGTGTCCCTCCTTCCCGCACTTGTAACAGATTGGGGGTTTAGGGGAAAAGCCCTGTTGCCTTCTGAAGGGCTCTTTCCTCCATTGGGGTGGGGATTTCTTCCATGCTCTCCCCGTACGGTACTGATTCCTAGCCATATCAATCTCCGCTTCTTCAGCGGTGAGGTACCACTCATGCAGATGATTCGGTGCACCCCTAGCCACGCAGGCATTATACAGATCGTCACTCAGTCCATCCTTAAAACAGCTTACCAGGATGTCTTCTGGCCAGTTTAGCCGACATGCGAGGTCCCGGAATTCTTCAGTGTACTCCGCCACTGGTTGTCGTCCCTGTTTCACCACCTTAATACGATCGCGTGCTTTGCGGTCAGCCAGCGGGTCCTCGAACTGTCGTCGTAGGGCCGTCATGAATTGGTTGAAGTTGCGCAGTTCGGGTGCGTCGTCGTTATGTAGGATCACCATCCATCTGGCAGCGGCTCCTTCCAGGGCTAAGGTAACTGCTCGCACCCGGGATCCCTGGGTTTGGAACTCACGTCCATATTCTTGCATATAGGTGAGCACACGAAGAATCCCAATTGTTGCGGGTCCCCATCAAATTTCACTCCCAGGGGGAGAATTTTCCTTTCTAGTTGTGGGGTTTGGAGTTGGTTAGGAAGGGGTGCCGCTGCGTGTGCTGCCCTGGGGGGGTTTGTTGGGTCCCCTGCCACGTCCTCCATCTGCATGCCGGCTTCCCGGAGGTTGTTGGCCCCCCCAGTCTCCTCAGCGGTTGCTATGCTCCCAGCGCTTGTTATTCGTCGTTCTGGGGTCCCTCGGATGTTGAGATTTTCCAATGTTTCCATCACCAGCTGGGACAGGTATCTCTTCAACCGCCCCTCCCTTAGGGGTGCTTTGGTGGGCTCCTCCTGGTCCGTGAAAGCTTCTAGCTCCAATTCCCAACGGGGCTTCCGATCCCTCCGATTAAGGGTGACTCCTCTGGTTCTCCCATCCCAGCTGTCTTTTTCCCCAATGCCGATAGACCATCGGGGTTTCTCAGAGGTCTCGAAACCTCCCTCAGCCTCTTTGCTGGGGAGTGCGGAACAGGCCTCCGCCCGGGGGGTGATTGGTGTCTCCCCCCAGCATTCAATTTCCGCCTGTTCCCGGTTTTGTTCAGCCATGATTGCCCGGTCCCCTCAGTAGAGCGAAGTTACTCTCTGGGTTGACCAATTTTGCAGACTTTGCTTTCTGTAAGGAATGTCTTTCCAGTCACAATTAAGGTACGAACTTCTGAGTCAGTGTTCTCAAAAGGATTTCCTTTATTTGCATCTGTATAACATCCATTCGTTCAAAGCAAAGTCTAAATGCCTTCAGGCAAGGCAGGTATTTTTAACCTTAATACCCCACCCCATTCAGCATAATCAATCCACAAATGTGTGACAGATTGTTACGTTCCCCGCCTCTCTCTTCCGTTCAACTGACATACAATTACCCCTCATAAAACCCTATCTTAAGATGAAAAGGCTCCCAGGTGTCTGGGATCCGGATATGTTATAACCTTTTGATCAAGCAGAGCCAAGACCCCCCTTCTCCTGTTGAATGGCAGATTCTGGAGAGTCTGACACCGAGGAACCTTCCCCTGTCCAGCTGGAGACTTGGAAAAGTCACTTCCCTGAAGGAAGTGCTCAGAGATCAAATGGAATCTGATGGAATCTGAAGCCCAAACCTTGGGAAATGGAGCTGAGAACCTGAAAGCAGTTTTAAGGAGGCTCCACAAACTTCACAAACAAATAGAGCACCTGAAAAAATAGACACACACACACACACACACACACACACACACACACACACACACACACACACACACACACACATACACCAGACTCATGAGAAGTACTTTGGAAGGCTGGATGGGAAAAAGGCCTCATGGCTTCCATCTTGACTTTTTTCACTTCCCTCCCCAGATATCCCTGCTTCAGTCCTATATGTACTGACCCATTGAACTAAGCAATACTTCTTTTGAAGAGCCGAGGTGGCGCAGCGGTTAGAGGCAGGTACTGCAGGCCACTTTAGCTGACACTGATCCGCAGGTCAGCGGTTCAAATCTCACCGGCTCAAGGTTGACTCAGCCTTCCATCCTTCCGAGGTAGGTAAAATGAGGACCCAGATTGTTGGGGGCAATATAAATATAAAATTGCTTACTGGTGTAAACCGCTTAGAGAGTGCTTGCACTGTGAGGCGGTATATAAATCTCACTAAATAAATAAATAAATAAATAAAAAATAAATAAATCATTGGATGATAATAAATAAAGATCTTGTTAGTTTATTTTTGTGTGAAATAATTGACTAGCACAGGGGTCGGAAATTGCGGCTCACGAGCCAAAAGTGGCTCTTTGGGCCCTCTGCCATGGCTCCCGGTCCCATCATTGACTGCCCCGCCCCTCGTCCTCCCTTCCCTTCCCTAGCCCAGGGAGATTCCGCCTCCCCCCAGCCTGAATCATGCGCGCGCCTCACACCCCCACCCCAGCTGCGCCTGAGGAGAGGGGGGAAAGTCAAGCAGAGACCCCCCTCCTTCCCACGCAAAGCCCTTTAAAGCAGAGAAGAAGCCTGGCCGGCCGGCCCCTTTTAGGATGGGAGGGGATGTGGGCAGAAGATCAAACGGGAAGGCAGTGGATGCTACGCGGGAGGCTGCCAAAGAGCCGCGGTCCTTCCCACGGCAAGGCAAGGCAGGTCCCCTTCAATCCCGCCCGCTTCTGCAGCGGGGCAGTCTCTTCCTCTGTCTCGTGGCTGGCAGATCATGCTCAGCAGCAGCCAAGCAGGAGGAGTGGCAGTGGCGGCGTTGGCGCCGACAGCAGCAGCGCCCCTCTAGCCCCTCGCTGCAGCAGCATGGCCAAAGCGCGGGCTGCAGCAGCAGGAGGAGGGGGGAGCAGTTGCCTCTCCAGCACCTCCGACGCGGAGCTTCCCAGTCCAGGGCCGAGGCGCGCCAGGCAGCTCAGGTTTTCTCCTGCTCCTCGTCACACCTCCTTCCCGTGCCCGCATACACGCCACCGCGCTTGGCTAAGCATCCACTCGCTCCCTTTCCAGGTTCCCTGCGCAGGGCACTGAAGAGAGCGCACCCTACTCCCCCCACGCTCAGGGCCTGAGAGGGCAGGTGGAGTGGAAGGCGTTCCCTCTTGCTTTGCTTCACTCCAAAGCAAAGCACCTCCCACCGGCTTGTCGAGAGTGTTTGTCCAGGGCTCCGGCAAGCCTTTGGAACTACTTGCAAGAGCTGTTCAGCTGTGAGTCGGGTCTTCCGCTCACGTGATCTCGGCTCCATTGTGTTTCGCTGCTTGTGAGGAGGTTGTAGGAGTTCCTGTCTGGGTTTCCTGGCGAGGTTCCGGAGTATAGCGGTGGGAAGTTTTTTGCTGCTCACGTGGTTCCCCTTTGCCCTGTTAGTGATTCTGCTGCCAAGGGGAGAGCTGCAGGGGGGGGAAGGAGACCCCAGCCTCCACCACAGCCACCAAAGAGAGAGAGTGAGAGAGAGAGAGATGGAAAGGGAGAGATGAGAGGGAGAGAGAGAGAAGATAGATGATAGATAGATAGATAGATAGATAGATAGATAGATAGATAGATAGATAGATAGATAGATAGATAGATAGATAGATAGATAGATGGATGGATGATAGGTAGATAGATATGGATGGAGAGAGAGAGATAAAGAGATGGAAAGGGAGAGATGAGAGGGAGAGACAGAGAGATGACAGATAGATAGATAGATAGATAGATAGATAGATAGATAGATAGATAGATAGATAGATAGATAGATAGATAGATAAAAGATAGATGATAGATAGATGATAGATTGATAGGTAGATAGATATGGATGGAGAGAGAGAGATAAAGAGATGAGAGGGAGAGGGAGAGAAGATGATAGATACATAGATAGATAGGTAGGTAGGTAGGTAGGTAGATAGATAGATAGGTAGATAGATAGATAGGTAGATAGGTAGATAGGTAGATAGGTAGATAGATATGGATGGAGAGAGAGAGATAAAGAGATGGAAAGGGAGAGATGAGAGGGAGAGAAGATAGATAGATAGATAGATAGATAGATAGATAGATAGATAGATAGATAGATAGATAGATAGATAGATAGATGATAGATAGATAGATAGATAGATAGATAGATAGATAAAAGATAGATGATAGATAGATGATAGATTGATAGGTAGATAGATATGGATGGAGAGAGAGAGATAAAGAGATGAGAGGGAGAGGGAGAGAAGATGATAGATACATAGATAGATAGGTAGGTAGGTAGGTAGGTAGATAGATAGATAGGTAGATAGATAGATAGGTAGGTAGATGGGTAGATAGGTAGATAGGTAGATAGATATGGATGGAGAGAGAGAGATAAAGAGATGGAAAGGGAGAGATGAGAGGGAGAGAAGATAGATAGATAGATAGATAGATAGATAGATAGATAGATAGATAGATAGATAGATAGATAGATGATAGATAGATAGATGATAGGTAGATAGATATGGATGGAGAGAGAGAGATAAAGAGATGGAAAGGGAGAGATGAGAGGGAGAGGGAGGGGGAGAGAGAGAGAGAGAGAGAAAAGGCTTTTGTGGTTCCCAGTTCTCTGTCCTAATGACCGGCTGGGTGGGCGTGGCTAGGGGGGGTCATGTGACTGGGTGGGCGTGAGTGATGTCAAGTTGGCCACGCCTACCCAGGTTTTGTGGCTCTCAATGGGTTTTTTTCTGTGGGAAATGGGTCCAAACGGCTCTTTGAGTGTTTAAGTTTGCCGACCCATGGACTAGCATACTAGAGAGAAAGGTTCCTTATTTCTTCATTCACTATATTTTAAGTCATTCCCTTCAGTTCTGACATACCTGCTGACAAAAGAGCAGTAGGTTGGAGCTGGGGGAGAAAAAGAATAAACTTAATAATAAAAATCAAAGTTGCCGCTCTTAAATGAAACGAAATTATTTTACTCTAGTTGCTGATTGGCTTTAAATGACATAAAACAACATAGAAACAAAGATGAAAATAAAATAATCTTTCTTATTCAAAAGTCCCAAATATCTTCACATTTAATCAGTTTTGTTTTAGATCGCAGTCTGAGTTTTCTCCTTCAGGAAGTGTTGCCTGTGCTTGAAATCCTGGGTTCTGTGTTTCTTGGTCATAATCAATGCGACCAAGGAACAAAGATTAGGATTTCCCCCCACACACATTGATTAAAGCCTCATTTATGTAGCAACTACCTGTTAGCAACTGTTCACAAATATAATGGTAAATAAATGATAAAGGTCAGGATTGTACAGGTTGGAAACATGCAGAAGAGGCCTTCATCCTGCAGTAGATAGACAATGGCTAAGAGGAGGAGGAGGAGGAGGAGGAGGAGGAGGAGGAGGAGGAGGAGGAGGAGGAGGAGGAGATGATAATTTAAAAATCTTTTTCCCACCTATCGGTGCACTTACACCTTAGATTTCTGTGCTTGATGACAATGAGACTAACGCTAGCATTGCTGCATTAGGGAACATCTAAATCAGTGGTTCCCAAAGTGGGCGGTACCGCCCCCCGGGGGGCGGTTCCCTTAGTGGGGCGGTGAGAGGTAAGGGTGGTGACAGGGGGGCTGTGAGACGGGCATCATACCTAGCACTTGAAGCTCCCTCGCGTTCCTCGCTCTTGTGTGCAGGGCAGCCCATTCTGAAAGAAAACGCGAGATGTTTTCTTTCAGAATGGGCTTCCCTGCACAGAAGAGCATGGAATGTGATGGAGTTACAAGTGCTAGGTATGATGCCCGTCTCACAGCCCGCCCAGCTCCCGCCCAGGCTCCACTCCGCTCCGCCCTGCCCCGCCCCGCCCCGCCCCGCCCGACTGGTCACCCCAAACTGCGTCCTACCTAGCACTTGAAGCTCCCTTGCGTTCCTCGTTCTTGTGTGCAGGGCAGCCCATTCTGAAAGAAAACGCGAGACAGAAAGAAAGAAAGATGGTAGGTAGGAAGGAAGACAGACAGACAGACAGACAGACAGAAAGAAGAGATGGTAGGAAGGAAGGAAGACTGACAGAAAGAAAGAAAAGAAAGAAAAAGAAAGATGGTAGGAAGAAAGACAGAAAGAAAAAGAAAAAAAGAAGGGGGAAGGTAGAGAAGAAAGAAAGAACGAAAGAAAAACTTATGACCACAATTGAGCCTAACATTTTGGTTGCTAAGCAAAAGCGTTGTTGTGAGTTTCACCACACTTTACAAGTTGGCCACGCCCACCCGGTCACCTGACCACTAAGCCACACCCACCTGAGGGGGTGGGGTGGGGGCGGTGAGGATGAGTTTGTAGCACCAAGGGGGCGGTGGACTGAAAAAGTTTGGGAACCTTGCCATTGCTCCGGAATTGGGAAGTCTCTGCTATCCGCGGAGCAAGAAGCTGCATCCAATCCCTGCAATCAACATACTTGATCAAAAGGAGATATTGTAGCAGGCGGAAAGACTCAGGAGGCAAAGATAACAAGTGGCAAGTAAAAAAGTTTTTTTTTTTCCTGTGTGGATTGGAAGTGAAGAAGGAAGGAAGCAATCAATTAACAAAGGGACAAAAGAAATGGCGCTGGAGGCTTCTGGGCGTAGAAACGAAAGTTAAAAGTTGAGTGCTGTTTTTATTGCCAGCTCCTCTTTTGATAACTTTGGACTTTAAATTGCCTGTTGACTTCCTTTTGGGGAAGAAAGAAAAAGGGCTTGATAAAACCTTTCCTGGCTATTTGGCTATATGTTTCTGGCTTTTTTCTTTTTTTCTTTTGAAGTATAAAGAGTGAAGTGATTTGCAATGGCTTCAAAAAAAACCACCTCTGTTAGAGCACCAGCGAGTGCAGACAGCTCTCCCATCCATACTTCTAAAATACCAGCCCCCTCCCCTCAGCCATTAACGCTCCCAATGCTACAAGAAGCACTTAAATCAATGCAAACAGAATTAGCAGCTGGGTTTAATTTTAAAATTAATGAAACTAATGAGAAGATTTCTGCAATTAATGAAAGAATTAATGAGACCAATGAGAAAATACAGGAAGTTTCTGATGATATTGCAACTCGCAATAAAGAGATTAGAGAAGATATAATTAATGCCTTTTCTGGCTTGGCCACCAATTATGAAATTATGGAAGAAGAAATGCAAGAAATTAAGCAAACTACAACAGTGTTGGGAGCTAGGGTTGGCGAAGTAGAAAATAAAATTGAGAGGGAGGAGGCAGAAATGATAATTATGCAATACAGATGTATGGAGTTTGCAATAAGAGTTCGTGGAGTTAAGGAAAACAAGCAGGAAAATTTGAAGGATATTATGTTGGACGCATTTGAGCTAGTACTTGGAGTGAAGAAGGAGGAGCTGGCATGGCAAATAGAAAAAATTTATCGCGTCAACTCATGGGTGGCCAGAAATAGAAATTTACCAAGAGATATTGTCATCTATTTCACTACTAGAACGCTACGTAATGATATTTTACAAGCGACTTTTGTAAATAAACTTCAAGTTGAAGGACAAGAAGTGATGACAATGAAGGAAATTCCCTCCAAGATGTTGAAAGCCAGGAAGGAATACACCTTCCTGGTGGAAGAACTGAGAAGACAACAAGTCCAGTACAGGTGGGAAATACCAAGTGGATTGGTGGTTACGTTTATAGGAGTGAGATATCGACTTAATACAGTTCAAAAGGCCAGAGATTTTTATGAAGATGTTTTACTGCTTGGTTCACTTAAACCCCCAGAAGGGAAACAACAACAAGAAAGAGAAGAATTGCTGAAAGTGGTACAAGAAGGAGCTGCGTCATTGGCTATTGAAATGGAACAAAATTTAGAACTCAACAGACAGGAAATGATTAAAGAACAAAGACAGACTAGAGCTGCCAAACGGAGACAAGAATTGAGACAACAAAGACAACAGGCGGCAACTCAAGATACTCCTAAATCGGAAGCGGTGGGAGGAGCGCGACCAAAAGAAAAATCTAAGGTAGATCTTCAAGGGGTGCTCCATACGCTTCGGAAGCCCAGAGATGGGAAATAAATTTCTTACCTGGAATGTCAATGGTTTGAATTCTCCACAGAAAAGGAGGAAAATATTTCACTACTTAAAACAATTTAATAATGACTTGATATGTTTACAGGAGACTCATATAAGGACTCAAGATCAAAAATATTTGATGAATACAAGACTAGGTACACATTTTGTTGCTACAGCTCCAGAAAAGAAAAACGGTATTGTTATATACGTGAAAAAAGATTTGATTGCAAAGTTAATAGAAGCAGATGACCAAGGAAGATTTTTAGCAATTGAACTTTTAATAAAGGGACAGAAAATATTAGTGATTGGATTATATGCCCCGAATCAACAACAAGAAAAATTTTACGACCTTTTGCATTCAAAGCTCATATATTGGGATTATAAAACTTGCATTCTCCTAGGGGACTGGAATGGTGTCTTGGATGTTAAGAAAGACAAGAAGGGTCCTAAGCAAAACATTTTTGCAAGAGCAAAATTGCCTAAATCCTTTTTTGAGATGATGGAAGACTGGGATTTGAGAGATATATGGCGTGAAAGAAACCCTACAGAAAAGGATTTTACTTTCTATTCAGACAGACATCAATCTCTTTCCAGGATTGATTTTATCTTAATTACTAACGATCTTTTTTCCAGGGTGAAGAGAACAAAAATTTACACGAGGGGATTGTCCGACCATAGCCCTGTCTGGCTGGAAATGGAATTTGGGTACGGATTAAGAAAATCTTGGAGGTTAAATGATAATTTGTTTAGATATGAAGATAATGTAAGAGAGTGTAAAAAATTTATGAATGAATTTTTTGTTATGAATATGCAGAAAGGCACATCAATTCAGATGGTATGGGACGCAAGTAAGGCTTATATGAGAGGTGTTTTAATATATTTGAATAATAAATATAGAAGAAAGAAGGAATTTAAAAGAAAAGGACTGGAGGAAGAAATTAAGAAACAAGAGAGGGCTTTGATTTCTAAACCAACAGATAAAAAAATCAAAGAAACAATTAATTTACTAAAAGCTCAATTTAATATGTTAATGGCAGACCAAGTTGCAACTAATTTACAATATGCCAAACATAACAGTTTTTGTAATGCAAATAAGCCGGGCAGGTGGTTGGCTTATATGTTAAGGAAAAAACAGAAATCAAGAGTAGTAGAAAAAGTTAAGTATAAAGGGAAAGAAGTTTTTGATTGTGAGATAATTAAAAAGTCTTTCTTAGAATTCTATTCAGGGTTGTACAAGGGGGAGGAGATTAAAGAGGAAGATATTGATGGATATTTACGAAATGGTCATATACATATAGCTTCCATGGAGCAGATTGAAACTTTAAATCAACCTATAACCTCAGAGGAAATATTGGCGGTCATTAAACAGCTAAAATTGGGAAAGGCTCCAGGTACAGATGGTTTAACAGCTGTTTATTATAAAAACTTACAGAACGAAATGGTGGAGCCTCTGAAGGTGTTATTTAATACTATACAGCAAGGAGGAGAAGTACCCCCAACTTGGAAAACAGCTTTTATCTCTTTGATCCCGAAAGAGAATCAAGATCACACAGACCCTAAAAATTATAGGCCAATTTCATTGTTAAACACGGATTATAAAATTTTTGCCAAAATATTAGCCAACAGATTAATGATACTTATGCAACAACTGATCCACCAAGATCAAACTGGTTTTATAGAAGGTAGACAAATGAAGAGTAATGTACGACACATAATTAATTTATGAGAGTATTTGGGGAGGAATAATCAGATACCCGCTGCACTGGTATTCCTGGATGCTGAAAAAGCTTTTGATAGATTGAATTGGAAATTTTTATTAAAATTAATAGAAAAGATGCAGCTTGGAGAATATTTTATACAATCTATTAAGGCAATATATCAAAAACAGACTGCTCAAATAATAATTAATGGTGAATTAACAAACAATTTTAATATAGAGAAAGGAACCAGACAAGGATGTCCTCTATCACCTCTTTTGTTTATTTTGTCTACAGAGATTTTACTTAGTAAAATAAGGGAATCTGAGATAGTTAAAGGTATTAAAATAAGAGGAGAAGAATATAAACTACGAGCGTTTGCGGATGATTTAGTAGTTACTGTAACTCAGCCATATCAATCAATTATAGGCCTGATGGATATTATCAACTCTTATGGACAAGTAGCTGGTCTTAAAATAAATGTAGATAAAACTAAAATAATAGTTAAAAACATGACCAGAAATCAAGAGGAAAAAGTAGAAAGGGTTACGGGATATGAAATAGTTAAAAAGGTCAAATACTTGGGGGTTAACATTATGTCAATAAACACGAAACTTTATCAACATAATTATGAAATATTATGGCAAAAAATACAGAAAGATTTGGAAAATTGGAAAAAGCTACAGTTGTCCTTGCTGGGCAGGATAGCTGTAGTAAAAATGAATGTCTTACCTAGGTTTTTATTTTTTTTTCAAACAATTCCCATACTTAAAAAGGATGATAATTTGAAAGAATGGCAAAAGGGTATTAATAAATTTATTTGGGCTGGGAAAAAACCGAGGGTAAATCAAAAAATAATGCAAGATTCACGTGAAAGGGGAGGATTAAAAATGCCTAATTTAAGACTGTATTATGAAGCAGCTACCCTCTCAGCAATTGCGGATTGGATTAACCTGACGGAAGAGAGGTCATTAAATATAGAAGGGTATGGCTTATTTTACGGATGGCATGCTTATTTAGTGTATAATAAAAAAGTAGATAAAACCTTTAAGAGTCATATATTAAGGAATGCTCTATTACGTGTTTGGAAGAAATATCAATGTAAATTAAATGATAAATTACCCATATGGACAGTGCCGAGGCATGCGATAGAGAATATAAATACAGAGCAAAAACTAGATAAGATTACATATAAAGAGTTTCTTTATATAGAGGGAATGAGGTTACAATTAAAATCAATGGAGCAACTAAAAGAAGAAGGAATAATTAAGTCTTGGTTTCAATATGGGCAATTGCAGGCCAGATGGAAAGAGGATTCAAAAGCAGGTATTTCGCAGCAAGATGACAACTTGATAAATCAAATAAAGAATAAAGGACAAATGCATATAAAGAGATTATATAATGTATTAGTGGAATTAGATTCTGAAACAGAGCTAGTTAAGGATTGTATGATTAAATGGGCTCAAAATATTGGTGAACCTATAATGATGGAAACATGGGAGAATATATGGGTTAGAAATGTGAAATTCACGCAAGCTCAAAATTTAAGAGAAAACTTTTATAAAATGTTTTATAGATGGCATTTTGACCCAAAGAAACTAGCTTGTATGTATCCAAATTTACAACCTAAATGTTGGAGATGTGAATGTGAAGATGCAACTTATTTTCATGTTTGGTGGTCTTGTAGGAAAATTAAGGCTTTCTGGATTAAAATATGGTGGATTATACAGAATATTTTGAAGAAAAAAATTAAGTTTACACCACAGTTTTTCTTGCTGGGAATAATTATGGACTGTACTGTAATAGAGACTAAATTGATCTTGAACTTGATAACGGCTGCCAGATTGTTGGTAGCACAATATTGGAAGAAAGAAGATATACCTACTACAGAGGAATGGACAATAAAAGTTACACACCTGGCAGAAATGGCAAGAATTTCATCATACTTAAAAGATCATTCAAATGAAAGATATATATTGGAATGGAGTAGATGGATTGATTATATTCAAAAAAAGTATCAGATTAAGAAGATATATATAGTTTAATAATGATATATGGTTAGAATTTTAAAACGGTTTTTATAATAGAACTTATGTTTTGTTAGTATATGTTAGTTTAAGATTATATCCTGTGTTCTTTCTGGGAAGTCGGGGTAGGGGAGGGAGGGGGTTGGGGGGATGGGGGGGGAAATATAAATTTTTTTTTGTACTTTGTACTAATAAAACTTTTTCAATTTTAAAAAAAAAAGTTTGGGAACCACTGATCTAAATGATATGGTAGCAACCAGCAATCTTCACAATGTCTATCTCTCTCTGTGTCTATCAGACAATTCACTTAGTGACCATTTCACTTTATGGAATGGATTATAATCGCTAAATGAGGAGAAGGTTTATATTATTACTGTAGCTAGTTCTGAGCTACAACCACTGTATCTGCTGTTAATTATGGGTCCAACTAGCCTCCATTCCACTCATTCCTTTGAACATCATTGTGGTAAAAAATGTAAAAGCGAAACAGATTTTACTTACAGGTTGGGTGTGCTGGACACTGAGTAATAAAAGAAAAGAGGAGCATCATTAGGAAAACCAAATTGCCTAGTCCTTGTACATAGAATAACATCAATTCTGAAAAGCTACTGCAATATTAGATAGTGGGGGATTTCAAGATAATGACAGAAACCTGTGTGGGAAATAGAGCCTATTGTTTTTACTAAAACTACAGAAGACATGCTAGCCTGTGAAGAAAACACATTGTGTATATTTCTAATCTCATAAGCTAGGCTGAAGCCTGAGAATTGTATGTAGGAAGGCCTCTGCTATGCTAGAAACCAGTCTTAACCACAATTTGCTGATATGATACCGTAGTTACTCTAGAGACAACCCCTAGACCAGCGGTTCCCAACCTGGGGATCGCGACCCCTTTGGGGGTCGAATGACTATTTCCCAGGGGTCGCCCCGGCATCCTCAGCTCCCCCCCCACTGCCACAAGCCCGGCCATATCGCGCCCCACAACCCGCGCCCCCACCGCGCCCCACCCCGCTGCCGCCATTTGGGTTCTTTTACCCTCTGTGCATGCGCAAAGCATCCTGCGCATGCGCAGAGGGTAAAATAACCCAAATGGCGGTGTCCGGGCAAAGTCTCCAGATCCGGGCGAGGTGCCCTCGTGCTTCGCGTGTTGCCTCTGGGAGCTTTTCGAGCCCCATTGCGAAAGGTGTGCCCGTCTTCGGCAGGGCCGGGACAGGCGGCTGCCCGGAGAGAGCCACTCTCTTTGCCCAGAACGCTACAGGTAGATTGGAGAGACACTGCGAGGGGATGGCTCTCTCCGGGCAGCCGCCTGTCCCGGCCCTGCCGAAGTAGCGCACGCCTTTCGCGACGGGGCTCGAAAAGCTCCCAGAGGCAACACGCGAAGCGAGCGGAGACCTCGCCCGGATCTGGAGACTTCGCCTGTACGCCGCCATTTGGGTTATTTTATTTATTTATTTATTTTATTTATTTTGTGAGATTTATATACCGCCTCACAGTGCAAGCACTCTCTAAGCGGTTTACACCAGTAAGCAATGTATATTATTTATATTGCCCCCAACAATCTGGGTCCTCATTTTACCTACCTCGTTAGGATGGAAGGCTGAGTCAACCTTGAGCCGGTGAGATTTGAACCGCTGACCTGTGAATCAGTCAGCTAAAGTGACCTGCAGTACTGCCTCTAACCGCTGCGCCACCTACTGCCTGAATGCCGGCATTTGCGTTCTTTTGCCCTCTGCGCAAAGCGTTCTGCTTGTGCAGAGGGCAAAAGAACGCAAATGCCGGCGTCCAGGCGGGCGGGGGAAGCGGGTGGGGGAAGCCCCGCGCCCCGAACGCCACCAGCTTCTTCGGCTGTGCGGCGACCAACAGGTAAGAGCGAACCGGGAGGATTTCACCCCTGAACTAAGCCCATAAAAGGTAATTTGGAAATAAGGGCAGGTGGCAATAGTGTTAGAGTAATAGGAGATGTAATTGGGGGCAGAGATAATGTATTCACTTTAGACTCTTCGGATAGGTTGTGACGGCATGAGTACTAAGCCAATGAGGAAAAGGTGGAAGGTAAATTTGTAACAGCAATAGGGAATATAAGGAAAACATATTGATGATATAATGATGTCCACTGTAGATGCGTGTGCGTGGTGGTACTCCTTGCAAAGTAGTAAATAAAATTACCATTGTTTTTTCTTGGGAGTTTTGGCTGGTGTTTATTTACTTCAAAACTAGACAACAAATCCCACACCGGACATCAGTTCTTTTCAAAGACACACCAAATATTTTAAGATGTTATAACTTTTTGCCCTCTTGAGAGTATTGTGCTTGAAAAATGAGTTAATCTTTAAAAAAAACCATGGTTCTTAAATATGCAGTGTTTATTCTCCCATTTAACATTTTTACAATCTACTGCATTATAGTTTTATTCTGAATAAATTATGCTGATTTGAGATCAGTCATCAAATTATAAAGCAAAGTCATATATGGAAGCAACTTAAGCTTTTTTTACTTACTCCATTCAAAGGGACAGGATAAGGTCGACGAGTAATATGATCATGTGTACTGCCTTCTGCCCAATCTCCTTAAAATGCAATTTTAAATAGTTAGAATACAGAAAAGAGTTAGACTTCCATTTTTTTGAAACAGCTAAGCCACCCAATTTAGTGTCCCTCATAATATTCAAGCAACCTTAAGTTCCATAAATTTATGAGCTGTGTAAAAAGTTATTTTTCTTTGCCCAGAATTATATTGATTTTACTGGCTTTTATGAGCAACAGAAAAACGAAATGCTCTCAGGATCCAATTTGGGTCGGTCACCAAGATCAGAGGTTTAGTCTTCTGAACTTTCAAACTCATGCTGGAGCCCATCCTCAGGGAACTTCTCTGTCACACACATTCTAGTCAGAGGTGGGTTCCTACCGGTTCAGACCGGTTCTATAGAAGCGTAACTTGGTGGCCTGGGTCGCTGGAACCAGCAGCGACCCAGGCATGCCATGCCCCCCGAGCCGGTTCTCTCGGTGGTGCCACAAGCGCCGCCATCTTGTTTTTTGCTTCTGCGCATGCGCAGCTTTTTTAATACTTCGCATGCGTGCATGCACACACAAAGCATGCGTGCAAAGTGCAACACCCGCATGGCGCGTCCCTGAGTGAACCGGCAGTAGGAGAATCCGGAACCCACCTCTGATTCTGGTGAGATAGGAGTTCCCTGAGGATGGGCTCCAGCATGAGTCCAAAAGCTCGGAAAACTAAACCTCTGGTCTCAGTGACTGACCCAGATTGGATCCTGCAACATTATCCTGGGAAACATAGATTTGCCTTCTTTCGTGAAAATGCTCTCAACTTAATTGAGTGTTTGGATGGAACAGCTGTAATTAATGTTAAGTTCTCATATTGAAGAGGCAGGAGGCGAGTGAGTGGCTTCAGCTCTTTATTAGGTCATGGTGGGAAACAACAGCAAAGACCCCAGTGTGGCTGGGGTTTAAATAGGATAGCCCTGTCTTGGACCAGGGCCAGTCAGGAGCATCCTGTTGATGACAATAAGCTGGACCAGATTGGGAACTTCTCAGCTAAGATGTAAATGTAGGGACATAACAGTTCCCTTACAAAGCTTTTATACTGATCTAATCAGCAACAATAGCAAATTTAATAACATTCCACTCCAGAAATTGCTGCGCCAGTCCAACGCGTGATGTTTCTGTGGATGATGCAGGCCCTCTGCTGTTTGACCACCACATTGCTACCAACGTGATTCACCAATGCACAGAAAGATGATCTTCTGAGTTATTTAGACTAGAGCTGGAAGGGACTTTGGTAAGGTGACCAGACGTCCCGCTTTTGGCGGGACAGACATGCTTTTCAAGCGTGTGTCCCGCGTCCCGCATTTTTCCCCAAAAGTCACGCTTTTTTGGAAAGAATGCCGAAACAGCGGGACGTCTGGTCACCTTAGGCTTGGTGGAATCCGAAGCACGAAAAATCGGAGAAAAATACTGTAAATCAATATTTACTAGCTATTCTTTGAAATGCTCCTTGCTTTCTTTTTTTTAACGGCTGCTGCCAGATTTCTAGCTATGACTCACCGCTGGCAAACAGGACGCGGCAATAATTGTCTAGCTAGCGGAAGCTTCGTCAGTGGTTACTGCGCATGCTTGAATATTTTCTTCGTCGTAAAACAGCGTTCTTGTTCCTTAGCAACCTGAAGTGATGCATTGTGGGCTTGAGAGTCCAGGCCCTATATTTCAAAATAACGAGGGTCGTTTTTTTCCTGCGAAGCCGCTTTGTTTGGGAAGAGCCAAAGGAAAAAGCCGCGTTAATGGGACCGAGGCTTAGGTTATCTGGGAGATAGCGGGACACAGAAAAATTCCAAGTATGCTGGCGGTGGCTGTTAAGGGTTATTTTAAGAAAGGATTTGAAAGAGGCAACTCGCGGGGCAAAGACGCGAGAGGAGGGGGGAGAGGAAGAAGAGAGAGGGGCGGGTCCTGTCCCCAGAGCTCTTCGGAAGCGGGGCGCAGCGCGGGCAGGAGACACCCGGGGAACTTTCCTCCTCCTCCCCCTTTTCTCCCTGGCTCACATGCTTTTTCTCCTCCCTTGTGATCAAGCGGCGGCGGAGTGAAAAGGAAGTTACTTTTTTTCTCCTCAGCGCGCGCCCTCCCTCCGCCCGGCCAACTTTTTCTCGACTCCACGCAGCTCCAACCTCCCCCCCCTCACTCCCGCGCGCGTGCACCCACCCCCACCCACTTCAGAGGCTCCTCCGTCCGTCCCGTTTCCCCCCCACGCCGCCGCCACCCTCGCTCCCCACCCCCTCCGCGCGCTCAGCCAGCCAGAGGGCACGCCGGGCAAAGGGAAGAAATTAACATGCCGGCTCGGAATCAATGGGGACAATTAAAGACGCCTTTCTTTGGCCAGCGAGGACTGCGAAAGCTCCTAGGAAGAAGGGAGGGCGCATAAAGGCAGCCGGGGGGGGGGATATCCTCGGGAGAGGTTGCTGACAGCTGTTTGAAGGATTGATTGGCGTTCTTTTGCCCTCTGCGCATGCGCACAGCGTTCTACGCATGCGCAGAGGGCAAAACTCATGGCGGCTCTCCTAGAAACCCACCCCCCGTCAATGGTGTCCCGATTTAAAAAAAAAAATCTGGTCACCTTAGACTTTGGAGGTCTTCTAGTCAAACCCCCTGCTCAAGCAGGAGACTCTATACCATTTCAGACAAGTAGCTGTCCAGTCTTTTCTTAAAAAACGTCCAGTGATGAAGCACCCACAACTTCTGAAGGCAATCTGTTCTATATGTTTATTTACACTAAGGTGTGTGTGTGTTATATTACATTATTGCCTCTGCGTGCGTGCATATCTCATGTATTATATAATATGTATATAATATATACAAATATACAATAAATGCAAAATATAATATATGGATAGCATAGCACGTAATGTAAGACAATATTCTACTCTACTTGCAGAAGAGGTTTTACCTCTAAGCCAGAGGGGGCGCTCGCTCGGCCTGAAACAGCCGGAAGCCCCTGCCCGAGGACGATGTAAGCATCGCACCAACAGTCACCAACTTCCGCTTCCAGTCCTGCACATGCCGCCTCGAGAAACCCGATTGGTTTCTTCTCTTCTCCCCCTATCGGGATTGGCTAACTTTCCCATCCCCTCCGCCCCTTCCTGCGCTGCCTCTGCGCCGCCGCCTTCCCACGGGATTCTGGCGTCGCCTTCCCACCGTCGGCTTCGGTGCGAGATCGTCGGGCGCTCTTTCTCCGGAAAAGACCAACAGGCGGCGGGTGCGGGTGATCGGGCTGGTGTCCACGCGTGGCCGTGGACGGAAGAGGCACGTGCGAAATGGGCAGATGGGTGTATGTGGCCAGGGAGGTTTTCTGTAAGGAGATGCGTGTTGGCACATGTAATGTTGGTCCCTCTGCAGTTTCGACAGGGGGTTGTGTCTGCTGGGCATGCATAGAATACATCATCATCATCTATAATAATACAGTAGTCCTCAACTTAAAACGGTTCATTTAGTGACCGTTCGAAGTTACAACAGGTCTGAAAAAAGTGACATGACCGTTTTTCACACGACTTATAGCATCCCCATGGTCACGTGCTTTACATGCGGATGCTTGGCAACTGGTTCATACTTATGATGGTTGCAGTGTCCTAGGGCCATGCGATCCCCTTTTGTGACCTGACAAGCAAAGTCAGTGGGGAAGCCAGATTCACTTAACAACCATGTTACTAATTTAAGAACGGCATTTATTTTCATTTAACAAATGTGAGAAAAGTCATAACATGGGGCAAAACTCGCTTAACAAATTTCTTGCTTACCAACATAAATTTTGGATTCAATTATGGTCGTATGTTGAGGACTACCGTATTTAGTGTTTTCCAAATCTGGCCACTTTAAGATGGGCAGACTCCACTCCCAGAATTCTTCAGCCAGTTTTGCTTTGCTGGAATTATGGGAGTTGAAGTTCACCCATCTTAAAAGTGGCCAGATTTGAAAATAGACTGATATTATTGAATCCGTCTTTTGGTTATTCTGCAACCTGGTGCCCTTCAGATTGGCTGGGCTACCATTTTTGTCCATTCGTTCATTCGTTCGTTTGATTTTTATGCTGCACATTTCCCCTACAAGGTGAGTTTGGGTGGCTTACAAGTTCCAGATCCATGAGCAGGAAGAGGAGAGCAAAACTGGTAGCTGGAGCAGGAAAAAGGCATTGTTAGGGGCAAGTGGGGAGAGAAGATGGTGACAGTGTGTGTCACTGTTGCTTCTTGTTGCATACTTTGAAGAACGTTCCATTGCTTCTTGTCTTGCCTTCTGGAGCTTTGGCAAATAGGTTGACTGCAACAAAGAAGAGGGGGAGGACCTATTCTTCAAAGCACCAGAAGGCAAGACAAGAAGAAACTGGTGGAAACTAATTAAGGAGAGAAGCAACTAAAAAATTTCCTGACAATGAGAACAATTAACCAATGGAACAGCTTGCCTTCAGAAGTTGTGGGTGTTCCATCCCTGGAGGTTTTAAAGAAGAAATTGGACAGCTATTTGTCTGAAATGATATAGGATCTCATGCTTGAGCAGGTGGTTGGACTAGAAGACCTCCAAGGTCCCTTCCAATTCTATTATTCTGTTTGTTGATGGTGTTTGTTGATGGTGTGCCAGAAGAGTTTTGCAGAGGAGGCCACTGAGCCTGGGGACCCCAGGGTAATACAGCGCCCATCAAATGGTTGGTTCGATTGTTGTCATTAGGGTGGTGAGGGTTTACTGGGTTTTGTATTGGGGTTTTAGTTCTGTAAAACCACCCAGAGTCACTTTAAGTGAGTAGCGTAGCCACATTTTATTTATTTTACATCGCACTGTTACTATTTTTATAAATAACTCAAGACAGTGAACATATCCAACACCCCTTCCTCCTCCTATTTTGTCCACAACAACAATCTTGTGAATTGGGTTGGGCTAAGAGGGAGGGACTGGCCCAACATATTCTCTCAGTGAGAAATAAATAAGTATGAGAACATTTTGTTGGGAAAGATGAGGGCACTGATCTTCAGCAAAATAGAGCATGGGGAAGTCTTGGTCAGTTTTATTTTAAAGATTGATCTTGGAATGTGTTCAGGACTTAAATACAGGTAGTCCTCAACCTATGATCACAATTGAGTCTAAAATTTCCACTGCTAAGCAAGACAGTTAAGTGAGTTTTGCCCCGTTTTACAACCTTTCTTGCCACAGTTGTTAAGTGAATTACTGCTGTTGTTAAGCTAGTAACACAGTTATTAAGTGAATTTAGCTTTCCCATTGACTTGGCTTGTTGGAAGGTCACAGAAAGGAATCATAACCCCAGGATCCTGCAACCATCATAAATACATGCCAGTTGCCAAGCATCTGAATTTTGATCTTATCACCATGGGGATGCTGCAACGGTCGTAAGTGTGAAAAACAGTCATAGGTCACTTTTTTCAGATCTATTGTAAGTTCGAACAGTCATTAAATGAATGGTTGTAAGTTGAGGACAATTTGTAGAGCACTTGGGAATTAGTTGGTGGGAGGTTCATTTGTGGCTGGTTTGCTTTCTTTAGATCTATAGCGCTGGATTCTAGGAAGTTTGAAAAAGGGCAGAGCAACAACAACATGGCTAGCAAGCCCAGAAATCAAAAGCCAGGATGGAAACTGGCAGCCAAGGCAACTCAGTTGAAGAGACCACGGAATGTTGTTCCTTGGCAGAGCAAGGCCGAATGGGACCAAGTGATGGTGGGACTGTATTGTGAGGACTGCCAGACACAACGAGATGCACTGGACAGAGTGTCTGTCTGGAAGAGCAGGTGAGAAGGAAGGTGGACAGAAAACAGCTGCCACCATTGAGGGGTTTGTGTTCACTTAGCACCCTAGATGAATTAATGACCCAATAGTTCTGTTTGCATATATATATTAAACGTTTAAAATTGGTTGAGATAAGGTTTTGTGATTAGCATTTTGTATGAACCCAAAACATGGGTTAGTTCCTTAATTAAGTGATACAACTGGTATATCTGGGGAACAAGGAGAGAAAGAGGAGAGTGGAGAGGACCAGTTCATATCTTGCATTTACAAGAAATCATTTGAATGCAAATTTATATGGAGAGGAGTTTTTGTGATAGCAGCCTGAATGTTGAATTCGAAACCCATCCCACCCCTTTGGGCAGTTCTCTCCAAACTTTCTGTACAGTGTTTTTCAACCTTGGCAACATTTGGCTGAGGAAGTTTGGGAGTTGAAGTCCACACACCTGAAAACTGCCATGTTTGAAAACCACTGTTTTAGTAGTACATTATTCGTCAACATTTTTCTTTCAGCTGCATCAGTATAGTCCTTACCTCAGGTAGTCCTCGACTTACCCCAACAAGTTGTTTCTGAGCGAGACGGTTGTTAAGTGAGTTTTGCCCCGTTTTATTACCTGTCCTGCCACAGTTGTTACCGCAGTTGTTAAATTAGTCACATGGTTGTTAAGTGAATCTGGCTTCCCCATTGACTGCTCGTCAGAAAGTCGCAAAAGGTGACCATGTGACCCCAGGTCACTATGCCCATCATAAATATGAGCCAGTTGCCAAGCATTTAAATTTTGATCACATGACCTTGGGGATGCTGCAATGGTGGTAATGTGGTCACAAGTAATTTTTTTCAGTGCTGTTGTAACTTTGAACGGTCATGAAACGAAAGGTTGTAAGTCAGGGACTACCCGTAATATGTATTCAAGGGTTCCTGTCTAGGTTATTTATTTGCCAGATGTATTCAACTTTGTAAATATTTTTCAACCTTAGAAGCTCTTTACATATTAATTTTGGTACAGAAAAATCTGGTGAATTCCTGATCATTGCAGATTTACTGATTGCTGTTCAGCACTATTGTGGACTGCTGGCTCCCAAAATGAGTTCAGTGTGTCTAAGAAAGCCCTTCATCTATGCTGCAGAGAGAAACACTTTCAGAAACACTGAACTTCAACAGTTGATGTTCTCCTTAAGGATGCTTGTAATCTCAAAAGGTGTTCTAGGTTTGCCGTAGAAGGGGACATACTGGTAAATCACTGCATGCAGAAGATCATAATGTTACTGTGTTTCACTCTGAAATTAGGTTTGGGTCCAAGATGCCTTTAGCTGTGGAATGCACTGCAGATCTGATCCGCTGTAAGCTCCTAGATGCCTCTGGAGTTCTGAAATCCCATGAACTGATCCTGACCTATGGCCTGGCACTGGTGAGGTAAGGGTTGTGAGAAAGAGGGAACAAACTTCTTACAGAAGCTGCTGTGTAAGGTTTATTGGAGAGTGTAGGAAAGAGATAGTTGCATTTTTACAGAAAGCTTTTTTCTACCTCTAATGAAAGCAGCTTCTGAATTCTGAAAGTTTTTCTTTAAAGACACTCTTAAAAACTTTGAGCAAAGAACATATTGAAAAACAACAGCGATCTATGTGGGTTCTTCAAACCCAGTCTTTTTTCTGCTAATAAATGTTGACAATGAACTTACATTTGTAGATGTTCAATAAATCTATTCATTGTCAATATCTTCTGCAAGTAACCAAATGTTTACTTAGTTCTCTCTTCTTCAGATATCAGATGTTCTCTTTACCTTGTCCTAATCTGAAATGTCAACAAACTCTTTTCCAAAGATGTATTTAGTTCTGTTAAAAAAAAAAGAAAGACCTTATCACCAAGGATTAGAAGGACCAGTGGGCAATTTAAGAGATACCAGCAAACCTTTGAACGTTACCAATTACTTATCTGCAGTGAAACTATTTTCTAGTCTGAGCTGCTTATAGTTATGCTTTCTTGAATTAATAGATGTTAAGTAGTTATTTCATGTGCATTGTTAAGTCATATAACTGAAAACATAAGTTTGTTTCATGAGCATTATTGCTTCAGATGGTAGCTGAATTGTTATTCTACACTATTCTGAATATTATATTGCTTGTCTCTGGGCTCACAAAACTGTTTTAAAACATACATGAAAAGGAAGACCCAAAGATGACAAGAACCAAACAAAAAAGAAACAAACCCACACTATCTACTGTAAGGGGCTTCCTTCTTGCCAAAGTCCTGGATAAAGAGTCAGATCTTCAAGCCCTTTCAAAACACCAAAGAATGAGACCATCAGATCTTGGGGGGGGGGGACCTCATTCTAGAGGGCAGACATGCTTCTGGGGTCCCCAAGAATTGACATTGTTTAATTGAAGAAACCTGGAGCATACCAGCACTGCCAATTCAAATTGGCAAAGCAGATACTATGGGAGACAGGCAGCTCCTCAAATAACCAGCTCCTCTGCCATGGCTCATAATAAACAATTAATTTTAAGATAGTGGCTGAAGGCTGGGAGGATTCTTCTTTCTGGATTTGATTTGGGTTCAAATGATATTCTCAAACACAAGTTGTTTCCCTGAAATCATTCAACACTTCTATCACCCACAGGTTTGTGAATCTCATCACTGAGCGGAAGCAGAAGATGGTTACCATTCCACTGAGGCATCTAGCAAAAGAGGTAAAAGAGGTTTGAGTTTATTAAGCTCTGGGAGATGTGAAATAATTGCATTGCTTCCATCTCTGATTTTAATAATCGTTCGGTTCTTGTCCAAGCTGAACATCCCAACCTGGATTGTGGATCTCCGTCATGACCTAACCCATGGCACCCTTCCCCAGCTGGTGACTTGCCGAAAAGGTAAGAGGATTATTTTTTTATTCTGATGAAGTTACCGTATTGGTGCAGTGGTTAGAATGCAGTTATTGCAGGCTAACTCTGCCCACTGCCAAGAGTTCGTTCCTGACCGGCTCAAGATTGACTCATACTTCCACCCTTCTGAGGTCGGTAAAATGAGGACCCAGCTTCTGGGGGCAATATGCTGACATTGTACACTGCTCAGAGAGTGCTGTAAGTGCAGTATATAAGCACTATGGAGCGGTATATAAGTCTAAATGCTATTGCTAGTACTATGCAATTAGTAATTGCAAACAGCCAAGCTCAAAGAGCACTAAGGACACAACTGTTCAACCTGGAGCTGCATATAGTCCTCAATTTACGACCACAATTGACTTCCGGCAGGCTCCACAACCGCCGAAAGACGCTTTCTCTTTCGGAGGCGTCAGTCCTTTGATCTGTAAAGCTGCCAGAAAGCTATAAATCAGCTGGCTGGTGGCTGGAAATTCCCTTCCCGGGCAAAGGGAAGGGTAGAGAGTCGGTGGACACAGGTAGAGCCCCCAAAGTGCCCTAGGAGGATTCCTGGGTCACGAAAAGGGAGGGCTCCCTGGGAAGCTGCTGAGCTCCAGACAAAGAGACTCCTTCGTTTGTTTTTCTAAACGGAGCAAGACGGTTGTGTCCCGCACTGCTTTCAGAGATTGAATAAACAACAGAAAAACCTACAAAAAGCAGCAGGAGAAGACAAGAGATAAACCAGGCAAGTAAACACCACTTAACTCTTAATGCCTCTTACTGTGAAGGAAACAAAGAAGCAACTCTTAAAATGGCGATGAAAGCTTGAAAGTGTGTGAAAGTGAAAGTGGAAAGACAGAAAGTTTTACTTTACAGACAGGCTTGCATAGGAGAGCCTGTTTGAGCTGATTTTGAACTGATATTGTGTTTTGGAGACTCTTCTTTTTGGCAAGAAGACTAATATAAGTTGGAATATTATTATTAGGACTTAAATAAAGCTAAATGGCATCCAAATCTGGGAAGATTCCCTCCAAAGGGGCTGGAAGCGCTGAGAGCTCACCCACTCTCCCTTCTAAATTGCAAAGTCTGGTGGCACAACCACAGCCTCTAACTCTGGCAATGTTACAAGACAGTCTTAAACTCATGCAAATTGAAATGACCAAAAATTTTAATAAGAAAATTGATGAAGCTAATGAAAAGGTTAATGATATGATTAATGATAAAATACAAGATGTTTCTGAGAAAATTGAGAAAAAAATAGAAATTGGCAACAGTGAAATCAGAACAGATATTTTGTTAGCTCTTAAAGGTTTGGCAAATAATGTGGAGTACTTGGAACAGCAGATTGAGGAAATCAGAAAGATTACTGCAGATCTGAGAGAAGATGTTCAAGATGTTCAGGAAAAAAGGGAAAGTGACACAGATGAAATCACATTGCTTCATTACCGGAACATGGAGTTTGCGATCAGGGTTCGTGGAGTGAAGGAAGTGAAACAGGAAAATCTGAGAGAGCTGATGATAGATGCGCTTGCCCAAGCTGTAGGCATGAGGAAAGAAGAGCTGGGGTGGCAAATCGATAAGATATATCGGGCGAATTCAAAAGTGGCTAGATTGAGAAACCTCCCAAGAGACATTGTAATTTATTTTAACAATAGAACACTGCGAAATGACATTCTACAAGCAACCTATCAAAATAAGCTACAGGTGGGAGGACAAGAGGTGATGACATTGAAAGAAATTCCTCCAAAAATGTTGAGAGCTAGAAAGGAATTTTCCTTTCTAGTGGAAGAACTTAAAAGGCAACAACTATCGTTTAGGTGGGAAGTTCCAGCCGGAATCTCTTTGATCTATGAAGGAGAAAGACATAGATTGAACACGGTGCAGAAAGCAAGAGATTTTTTTACATACATCTTAAAAGCTGGGACACCAAGATCCCCAGAAGGGAGGAGAAAGGAGGACAGAGCACAAAGACATGAACTGCAGCTGGAGGGAGCCACAGCCGGGCAAAGTGAATTAGATATAACCTTGGCTGATAAGACGGTGGATTTATTTGGAGAAGAACGAATAAGAGAACAAAAAGAACGAAAAGAACAAAGGCAGACCAGGGCTACAACCAAGCGTATACAAGAATTGTCGCGGCAACAGTCTCAAATGTTAACTGAAGAAGGTACCATGCAAGCAGTGGGAGGAACAAGGCCAAAGGTAATACAGAAGCTTGACATACAGGCAATGTTCCAGTTGCTTGAGAAGCTCCCAGATGGGAAGTAGATTTCTAACGTGGAATGTTAATGGATTAAATTCGCCACAGAAAAGAAAGAAAATTTTTCATTATCTAAAACAATTTAATAATGATGTGACTTGCCTACAAGAAACGCATATTAGAACACAAGATCAAAAATATCTAATAAATTCAAGATTAGGAACACAATTTGTTTCAGCAGCAAATGATAAAAAAAATGGAATAGTTATATATGTAAAGAGACATTTGATTGCTAAGCTAATTGAAGCTGATGATCAAGGAAGATACCTTGCGGTTGAACTTTTAATTAAGGGAGAGAGACTTTTGGTAATTGGTGTGTACGCCCCGAATCAACAACAGGAAAAATTTTATGATCTTCTACATACAAAACTGGTACAATGGGATTACAGTACTTGCGTTCTTTTAGGAGATTGGAATGGTGTACCAGATGCAGTAAAAGACAAGAAAGGACTTAAGCAAAATACTTTTTTAAGAGCAAAACTGCCTAAACCATTTTTTGAGATGATGGAAGATTGGGAGCTGAGAGATATTTGGCGGGAAAGAAACACAGAGGAAAAGGATTTTACCTTTTTTTCCGATAGACACCAGTCCTTCTCAAGGATTGATTTTATTTTGATTATTAATAATCTCTTTTCTAGGGTGAAGAAGACGAAGATATGTCCAAGAGTATTGACAGATCATAGTCCGGTTTGGATGGACTTAGAAGATAGGAATGGACATAGAAGGAGAGGTTAAATGAGAATTTATTTAGATATGAAGAAAATGTGATGGAATGTAAAAAACTAATGAAAGAATTTTTTGTTAATAATATGCAAAAGGGTACATCGTTGGAAATGGTGTGGGATGCAAGTAAAGCATACATGAGAGGTATTTTGATATACTTGAATAATAAACATAGAAGGAAAAAGGGGGAGAAAAGGAAAGAACTAGAGGAGAAGATTAAGAGACAAGAAATAGCTTTAATTTCTAATCCAAGAGATAAAAAAATTAAAGAGACGATTAATTTATTGAAGGGCCAATTTAATATGTTAATGGCTGATCAAGTAGCAACAAATTTACAATATGCTAAATTTAATACTTTCAGCAATGCTAATAAACCAGGAAGATGGTTGGCTTACATTTTAAAGAAGAAGCAAAAATCAAGAACTATTGAAAAAATAAGATATAAGGGTAAAGAAGTTTATGAACATGGTCTTATTAAAAAATCTTTCTTAGAATTCTATTCAGATTTATATATGGAGGACAAAATTAAAGAAGAAGATATAGATAATTATTTACGGAAACAGAATATTTATATAACCACAAAAGAGCAGAGGGATATGTTAAATCAATTAATAACTTTAGAAGAAATAACAATGGCAATTAAACAGTTAAAAGTGGGTAAGGCCCCGGGGACAGATGGGTTAACTGCTGTTTACTATAAAAAAATTACAGGAAGAAATGGGGGAGCCCCTTAAAGAATTATTTAATAATATTCAAAAAGGAGGTAATGTTCCCCCAACATGGAAGACATCCTTTATTTCTCTGATCCCAAAAGAGGGCTTAGACGGTACAGATCCAAAAAATTATAGACCGATTTCACTTTTAAATATAGATTATAAAATCTTTACAAAAATTTTAGCGAATAGGTTAATGACAGTCATGCAACAAATGATACATTATGATCAAACAGGGTTTTTAACTGGTAGGCAAATGAAAACTAATGTTAGACAAATCGTTAACTTATTGGAGTATCTGAGAAGCAATAACCAGATCCCCGCAGCATTAGTTTTTTTAGATGCTGAGAAAGCTTTTGATAGATTGAAGTGGCGGTTCTTATTAAGATTAATAGAGAAATTACAATTGGGAGACTATTTTGTACAATCTATTGGGGCAATATATCGCAAACAAACGGCGCAAATAATAATCAATGGTGGATTAACAGATGTTTTTAACATAGAAAAGGAAACAAGACAAGGATGTCCCCTATCTCCCTTGTTGTTTATTTTGAGCTTAGAAATATTACTTAATAAAATAAGAGAGCATGATATAATAAAAGGAATAAAAATTAGACAGGAAGAATATAAGCTTCGAGCGTTTGCGGATGATCTGGTTGTTACTGTAACTCAACCATTACAGTCTATTAGGATTCTGATGGATACAATTAATTTATATGGACAAGTGTCGGGTTTTAAAATAAATACAGCGAAAACAAAGATAATAGTTAAAAATATGACAAAAAACCAAAAAGAAGAAGTAGAAAAGGTAACTGGCTTTGAGATAGCTCAAAAGATTAAATATTTAGGGATTAATATTATGTCCACAAATACAAAATTATATCAACATAATTATGAACTATTGTGGTCAAAAATACAGAGGGATATGGAAAGCTGGGAGAAATTACAATTGTCATTGTTGGGTAGGATAGCTGCTGTTAAAATGAATGTTTTACCAAGGTTTTTATTCCTCTTTCAAATGATACCAATACTTAAAAAAGATGAAGTAATAAAGGAATGGCAGAAGGGTATAAATAAATTTATCTGGGCTGGGAAGAAGCCAAAGGTAAATCAGAAGATTATGCAGGATATACGTGAAAGAGGTGGTTTAAAAGTGCCTAACTTGAAATTGTATTATGAAGCAGCGGCCCTCTCAGCAGTTACAGATTGGATTAACTTAACGGAAGAGAGTGTATTAAACATTGAGGGATATGGTTTGGTATTTGGGTGGCATGCTTATTTAATATACGATAAAAAAGTAGATAAAGCTTTTAAGAGTCATATATTAAGAAATGCTTTATTGCGTGTCTGGAAAAAACACCAATCTAAATTAAATGATAAGTTACCCTTATGGACAGTACCCAGACACGCGATAGAAAATATAAACATGGAACAAAAAGTTGATAAAATTACATATAAAGAACTTCTTTCTGAAGAGGGAAATTTATTTTAATTAAAATCGTTTGAGAAATTAAGAGAAGAAGGTATAATCAGAACATGGTTTCAATACATGCAATTACAAGTTAGATGGAGAGACGATCAAAAAACTGGTATTTTGAAAAAAGAGGACAATTTGATTGTACAAATGAAAGATAAGGGCCCAATGCATATAAAGAGATTATATAATATTTTATTGGAATTAGATTCAGAAACAGAATTAGTTAAGGATTGTATGATAAAATGGGCTCAGAATATTGGTGAACCGATTATGATGGATACATGGGAAAAGATATGGGTCAGAAATGTTAAATTTACGCAGGCACAAAATTTGAGATAAAATTTTTATAAAATGTTTTATAGATGGCATTTAGACCCAAAAAAGTTAGCTTGTATGTATCCAAATTTAGATTCTAAATGTTGGAGATGTGAATATGGGGATGCTACATATTTTCATATATGGTGGACTTGTAAAAAGATCAAGGCATTTTGGATAAAAATATGGTGGATTATACAAAACATTTTAAAGAAAAAGATCAAATTTACACCACAATTCTTTTTGTTGGGGATAATAACGGATTGTTCGGTTATAGAGACAAAGTTGGTTTTGAATTGTATATCTGCTGCCAGATTGTTGGTAGCACAATACTGGAAGAAAGAAGATATACCTACAATTGAAGAATGGACGTTGAAAATGATACATTTGGCCGAAATGGCCAAGATTTCGTCATATTTAAAGGACCACTCAAATGAAAGATATATATTGGAATGGAGTAGGTGGACTGAATATATTCAAAAAAAGTATCAGATCAAAATAATTTAAATAGTTTACTAATATTAGAAATTTGTGAAATGATATACTATATTTTCAAGCTTTTGGACTGTTAAAGAGTTAAGGATGAATGGGTATTTTTGAACTAATAACTTTTTTTTAATAGTAAGTTTTATGTTAGTTTTTTTTTAGATTTATACCTTGTGCTTCTCCTGGGAAGTCCGGGAGGGGGGAAGAGGGGAAAGGGGGAGGGGGGAGGGGGGAGGAGGGGAGAAAAATGGGGGAAAAATGTTTGTACTTTGTACCTTTAAAACTTTTCAATAAAAAAAAAAATTTACGACCACAATTGAGCCCAAAATTTCCATTGCTAAACAAAACAGTTCTTAAGTGAACTTTGCCCTAATTTATAGCCTTTCTTGCCACAGTTGTTAAGTAAATCACTGCAATTGTTAAGTTAGTAACATGGTGGTTAAATGAATCTGGCTTCCCCATTGACTTCACAAGACCCTGGGACACTGCAACTGTCATAAATATGTGTCAGTTGCCAAGTGTCAACATTTTGATCACATGACCATGGGGCTGCTGAAATGGTTGTATGAAATAGTAAGTATGAAAAACACTCAAGTCGCTTTTTTCAATGCCATTATAACTTCAAATAGTCACTAAATGAATGTAAGTCAATCAGTCTGCTCTGAACATTCTTTTTGTATTTTGAGCCTGACACTTCCAAAAATAATTAAAACAGTACTTCCTGCTCTTAAAACAAGCTGTTCTAGCTCTGAAGCAGCTGCAACTTGAAATATTTCAACATGTTCACTCCTTTCCTCTTAGAATATTCACTTAAAAACAATAAATGCAGAAACAAAAGCAATGTTCCCTTGCTTAACCATGAAAGCCAGCTCACTCTTGGTCCAACCCATCTCACAGACCTTATTGTTGTAAGGAAAATAGAAGGAGGAGGAAGGTGTGTTGGATATGTTCGCCACCTTGAGTTATAGAAGGAAGGAAGGCAGGCAGAAAGGAAGGAAGGAGACCAAAAGGCCAAACGGGCCAGCTAAAGGCAGTTTATTCCTAGAGTAGCTTCCTGTACAGCTACCTGAATAAACAAGCATGTAATCAGTACATTTTAAAAAATAAGATGAGGGGTAGGTCAGCTCCAAGTTCCTGTATACCAGGGGTGTCAAGCCCACGTTGTCATGGCATCATCACGTGATGTATCAGGACTTTTTTCTCCCTTTGCTAAACTGGGCATGGGCATGGCTAGTGTGTGATGCATCCGGCCCGTGGGCGGCGAGTTTCACAGCCCTGCTGTATACATTTGTTATTTGATGCTATCCTTAGTGCTTCTTCCAGTTGGTGATGTTGCACTGCAGGAAGCAAATACTACTGTCCCCAGAAGTTAAATAAGTTTCAATCTGCTCTGTAAGTGGTGACTTGTTTGGAAAAGGTTTTAAGCATATAGTATGAGAAAGGGAATAGAAATGTGTCTCTCTTCAAGGTAGAAGGAAAATGCAGAATCTTCTCTCTGCTCCAGATAAGATTTCTCCTCTAGATGTGTGGAATTGGAGCTTTCAGCATGTCTCTGGAGGACACAGATCTGGAGAAAGCTGTTCCAGATCGTTTGCAGAGATCCAGGGTTTTTTCTTACATTTCCAAAAATGGGGTCTTTGCAAACACTGTTTATTTATCTGATTATTTTTTATCATGCCTTTATTAGTTTATAAATTACACAGAACAACAAACATACACAATACTTTCTTCCTTTTCCTCCCCCCCCCCCAACAGCAGCCTTGTGAGGTGGGCAGGGCTGAGAGATTGGCTGTTCCAGTCACCCAGCCAGCTTTCATACCTAAGAAAGGACTAGAATTCAGTGTCTCCTGGTTTCTAGGCTAACACCTTCACCACTACACCAAACTGGCTCTCTCTTTTCTTTTCTTCCCTGCCAGGTTTAATGCTGAGGGAGCTGAGGAAATAGTTTGTAATAGATAAGGGAGTAGTAAATAACCGTGAATGCTCTGTGGTTCAGTTTTACTATTGGCTGTGTGAGGTTGTGTGAGTGGATGCAGTAATTTTGCCCTGATGGTAGGAGTGAAGGGTAAGACAGCATTTCTCTATCTTGGCAAAAAGTCTATGGATATTCTCAGTCATCCAGGTCATGGTTGTCCCAAAGGTGCTTTTTCAGGAGGCAACTGGACTTTCTTGTTTTTTCTTTGAAGGTGTTTTGCTTCTTATACAAGAAGCTTCTTCAGCTCTGACAGGATAGTGGGGAATGGAAGGATTTATATTCCTTGCAGACAACTGGTCATTTGCATTCTTTTACAGAGTTGTTGAGGCCACTTGGAGGTTTATCTGTGTCCTCAGGTCACCTGAATAGAGCAAATGATATGGAGCCTTCTTGGCTGCCGGTGTTGTGACCCAGCACCGCAACCCCCAGAAACACACACACACAACCGTTTGTGATTCAAACAAAAAGGGTCCTTTTACTAATAAGGTTTCTTAGCAAAAGCTATGGGGTTTTAAAAGTCCATAAACAACACAATAGTAAAGTCTCGGGGAATAATGTTCTTTTGGTTCCTTGAGGGTTAAATATCAAACGGTCAAATGTTCAAAACAATATTCAGTAATTCTCCTCTTATCTGACAAGTTGGCTGGCTTCCCGGAATAAGCCTTTCAGAAGCTGCTGTCTCCGAATACAAGATTTCCAAACAAATACAGAGGCAAACAAGACTATGGATGTGCTGTAGATCATTTGACGCGTTGTTCTCAGCATTGAGTGCTGATTGCGCCAGCCTAATATAGGCACTGAAGGGCGTGGCCCAATTAGCCCTCAGTGCTACCTCCAAGTAGACCTATGCTTACTCAGCCAGTCCTGTCTTCTGGCTGCTCTGCGAGCTCTGGCATCCAGCAGGGGTTCTTCATCTCCTGATGATTCACTCTGCTGTGCAGGTGCAGAAGGTCCTGGGGGATCGTCCTGCTCTGGCACCGAGTCCTCATCACCAGCCGTCTCCGGTGCCAGGCACATGGGTTGGTACTGCTGCACCATGAGCGGCTCCTCGTCCTCCGGATCCTCCATCCTCGGCGCCGGACGCGGCCAAGGCACAACAGCCGGATGTTTTCTGCCCTGTGTCCTTTTACCGTTGAAGACAGGTGCAGGTTGTTGGGGATGAGTCTATGTTGTTTGCATCTCAAACTGAAGTGCAAATGGTTCCTTCTTTGCTCTCTAAAAGAATGCAAATGACCAGCTGTCTGCAAGGAATATAAATCCTTCCATTCCCCACCATCCAGTCAGTCAGAGCTGAAGAAGCTTCTTGTTGAGAAGCGAAATGTCTTCAAAGAAAAAATGAAGTCCAGTTGCCTCCTGAAAAAGCACCTTTGAGTCTATCTTGGCAACTTGTCAGATGCATAGAATTCTGGGAGTTGAAGTCCACATGATGAAGCTTCTTGGATGAGAAGCGAAATGTCTTCCTCAAGGAAAAAATAGTCCAGTTGCCTTTTGAAAAAGCATCTTTGAGACAACTATTATCTTGTCTATTTTTAATGGTGCCATCCTTCTCTGCAGGTTGTGATACCGTGCTGGACTGGCTGAGGCGCTCATATTGGAGCTGCCAACTGGGCAATAATTTAGTTGAAGAAGGTGCGGAAGAAACTGAAGAATCATCAGAAGCGGATGGTGAAGATGAGATGGCCAGCAGTCAAGAAGATCCGGAGAAGACGCCAGATGAGCAGAAACACCAGGAACTCTGTGGTAGGTGTATTCAGATCTATTGCTGTTTCTTTCTGCACTTAATGTTTTTCTAAAGGATTTTTCCCCCCAATTTCTCTCCCCCAGGAAAAGTCAGAGATGTTTTGACTTCGTTTAAAAATCAACAACTTGAGGTAAGCTCTGTAGATTCTTAATCAGACTAGCGTTTTTTGTTTCCATTGAAAATTCTTCAAATGATTAAAGTATAAGTGAAAAAAATAAAGTATGAATTCAAAGTATTTTGCTTTGATTAAAATGTTATAGTTTGGACTTTCTGATGCAAAGACAAAGCAAAGTCTCCTGATTCACTACATGTAGTCCTCAACTTGCAACGGTTGCTTAGCAACCATTCAAAGTTCCAACCTACCTGAAAAAGAGGACTTACGATCTGGATCCAAAGTTCTTACTGTCACACAAACACACACCCACAGTCACATGACCACATTTTGAGTGCTCCGCAACACAGCCACCTATACCAGGGGTGTCAAACTGGCGGCCCACAGGCCGGATGCGTCACGAGCAGGCCATGCCCACCCCAGCTCCGCAAAGGGAAAAAAAGGTTGCGATACATTGTAATATGTCACGTGATGTGATCGAGTTTGACACCCAGGGCCTAAACAGTCGTTTGCAATATCCCATATTTTTTATGGTGGTTTTGATAAAAAACAGCACTTCCAGTTTTGGGCAAAACTACATCTGCGGCAAACAATGGAATCACACTTACAACCGTAGAATTTGCTTAATGATCACCGCAGGAAAAAGGTAAAATCAGGTTATCATGTGACCATCATGACATATGACTGTAATGGCAGGCTCTATTATGGTCGTATGTCAAGGACTACCTGATAGTTTTTCCAAATGAACTGGGTCTGCATCTTCCAATGTTCCCTGGGATTGGAAAAAGTGAGTTCAGAGAATGTCCCAAAGGTACTTTTTTCAGGCGGCAACTGGACTTTCTTGTTTTTTATTTGAAGACATTTCGCTTCTCATCCAAGAGAAGTGGGGAAACAATCCTGTCAGAGCTGAAGAAGCTTCTTGGATGAGAAACGAAACGTCTTCAAAGAAAAAATAAGGAAGTCCAGTTGCCTCCTGAGAATCTCTATAGAAGTTCAGAGAATGAATTTCTTGTTCGGGAAGACACAGTTAGAATATCTCTGAAGATTCTCAGTCATCCAGGTCATGGTTGTCCTAAAGGCATGCTTTCAAAAGACAACTGGACTTCCTTTGTTTTTCCTTGAAGATGTTTATATTATAATTTATATTCCTTGCTGCTAATGATCAGATAATTTCAAGGGATATAAATCCTTCCATTCTTCACCATTCAGTCAGAATTGAAGAAGCTTCTTGGATGAGAAGTGAAACTTCTTCAAGGAAAAATAAGGAAAGGCCAGTTACCTTTGGTTAGAATGACATATAGAGCAGCTAAAGGGTTCATTCAATTGGAAGAGGGGTGTGCATATGTCCATTTAACATATGCAGAATATATCAAGAAAGGTGCTGGATTAAAAGAAATTGGAATTAACATTGCTAGGAGTAATATCAACAATCTGATGTATGTTGTTGGACACACAGAAAAGGAATCTATAGAATAGAATAGAATAGAATAGAATAGAATAGAATAGAATAGAATAGAATAGAATAGAATAGAATAGAATAGAATAGAATTTTTTATTGGCCAAGTGTGATTGGACACACAAGGAATTTGTCTTGATGCTTATGCTGTGTACATAAAAGAAAAGATACATTTGTCAAGAATCATGAGGTACAACACTTAATGATTGTCATAGGGTACAAATAGGCAATCAGGAAACAATATTAATATAAATTGTAAGGATACAAGCAACTAGTTACAGTCATACAGTCATAAGTGGGAAGAGATGGGTGATAGGAACGATGAGAAGACTAATAGTAATAGTAATGCAGCCTTAGTGAATAGTTTGACAGTGGTGAGGGAATTATTTGTTTAGCAGAGTGATGGCGTTCGGGGGGAAACTGTTCTTGTGTCTAGTTGTTCTGGTGTGCAGTGCTCTATAGCGTCGTTTTGAGGGTAGGAGTTGAAACAGTTGTGTCCAGGATGTGAGGGGTTTGTAAATATTTTCACAGCCCTCTTTTTGACTCGTGCAGTATACAGGTCCTCAATGGAAGGCAGGTTGGTAGCAATTGTTTTTTTTTTTTTTTTTTTTTGCAGTTCTGATTATCCTCTGAAGTCTGTGTCTGTCTTGTTGGGTTGCATAACCGAACCAGACAATTATAGAGGTGCAGATGACAGACTCAATAATTCCTCTGTAGAACTGTATCAGCAGCTCCTTGGGCAGTTTTAGCTTTCTGAGTTGGCGCAGAAAGAACATTCTTTGTTGTGCTTTTTTGATGACGTTTTTGATGTTAGGTGACCATTTTAGATCTTGCGATATGGTCGAACCTAGGAATTTGAAGGTCTCTACTGTTGATACTGTGTTGTCTAGTATTGTAAGAGGTGGAAGTATGGGTGGGTTTCTCCTAAAGTTTCTCCTAAAGTCTCCGAAAGAAGGTGAAAGAAATGAGTATAAACATCAAGCTGCTGCTCAATAGGGGTTTTTTGTTGTTTATTTTTGGAAAACCTTAAGTTCATGTCAATAGGCAATGCCAACCTAATGCAGAGAGTCAGAGAGTTGAAATAGTAAGTTCAAAAATTCTTAGGAATGGTGACTAGAGCCATGAAATAAAGAGGTGTCCTTGCTTAAGATAAAAGCTACAACAGATCTAGATTGAAAATTAAGGTACATGGACATCAAACCAAAAACAAATGTATATAAGGTTTTCTCCACAAATTAAGACGAATATGCATGTCCCAGGATAATGTTGCAGGATCCAATCAGGGTCACTGGGACCAAAGGTCTACTCTTCCAAGTTTCGGACTCGTGCTGGAGCCCATCCTCAGGGAATTTCTCTCTAGCAGAATGTGTGCTTTGGGCTATTCTATGTTCTTTGATGATGGGCTCCAGCAAGAGACCAAAAGCTCAGAAGACTAAACCTCTGGTCCCAGTGACCGACCCAGATTGGATCCTGCAAGGTTTTCCCCAGCTACAAATGTAGTTTTAAAAGCTGGTGGCGGCGTTGAGCAAGGTAGGAGGAGAAAGACGATCTCTGTCTTTCAAATCCGAAATTGTTTAGCGTTTGGGCGACCTTTCGGGGCGCAAAAGGTTCAGAGGACTTAGCGGAGAAGAGGGGCATCCCGAACATTGCCGAGGCGGAGAGCAGCTGCCTGGCGAGCGAAGGGCACCCTCTCTAACCCAACACTAAAAGTGCTCGATCATGCATTAAACATGGCGGGCCCGAAGCTGCAGCGTGCCACAAAAAGATTTGGAAGAGAACTTATCAAAGCAAACTACGTATGATGTGTAAACTGAAAAAATACCTGTTTTCCCGAAGAGAAAGTCGAGAAAGTGTGTGAGATTTTACTGGCAAAAAGAGAAGCTCGGAACGGACTGAAGCGGCGAGTGAAAGTGAGAGCTGAAAGACGCTTGGATAATTTGCCAAAATCTGACGTTTGAAGAGAGACCAGATCGGAGGAGGAAAGAACTGAGCGAAAACGGGTGGAAGAGAAACGGAAAGCGTTAAGAGAGGTGACAATGTGGATCCAGATTGCTTGAACAACGTGTAGATTGGAAATAAAGGATTGATCTCCCAAATAAAAGCAAAAATTAAATGAGAAAGTGTGTGAGAATTTACCGGTAAAAAGAGAAGTTCGGAATGGGTGGCGAGTGAAAGTGAGAGCTGAAACCGGACGTTTGAAGAGAGATCAGATCGGAGGAGGAAAGAGCTGGGTGAAAACGGGTGGAAGAGAAACTGAGAGCGGCGTTTACGAGAGGAGACAACGTGGATTCGGACTGCTCGAGCAACGCTTAGATTGGAACTAAAGGATTGATTCCCCAGATAAAAGCAAAAAAACCTAGGAGCCAAGGATTTGTTTAAAAAAGAAAAGAAAACTATCATAGATATAGATACTATCTTGAAAACAGGATCAATTTAAAGTGGGAAGTTGGAGGGATCGAAGAGTGGAGTGTTGCAGCGAGAGGAAGACAAGACCAGGGGGTGGGGGTGGGGACTAAAAGCAATGGTGGCAGAGGACTAAATAATCTACTGGATGTAGCGACTGGATGTAGCAAGATTGTAACAAGAACAAACTTTGAAAGACTCTGAGGTTTGAAACTCATGCTTGGGAAAGAGATTTGGGATTAATAATTAAACAAATAGATAAATGATTAGTTAAAATATCTGTTAGAATTATATTAGATAGTATATTGTGGAATATTTTCTTTTTCTTTTTCTCTTCTCTAGCCTTTTAATACTACTCTATATTATTCCCCCCTTCTTTCTTCACTTCAATTAATTGGAAAGGTTATCAGATATAAAGAATAATTGATTACTATATAATTACGTTATTTAGAAGCATATTGTTATATTATCTGGTACTGAATAGTGAATAAAATAATACCTATTTATAAAACCTATAGTATATACAGATAAATACTTATTAGAGATTGAGTTAATTAAAATTGATTCTCTTGAGAAGCAGAGCAGCAATATTTGGAATAAAACCTGACTTCTTCAATTATGGCTGTTTTTATTATATATTATATATTGAATTACAGTGTATTATTATTATTACCCTATAGATAAATCAAGTGAATATTTAATAGAGTATATTATTTAAAGTCTATAAAACTTATCCACAATCAATAGAGAAATTTAAAATAGTACTTTTGAGGTAAAAGACGTAAGTTTGTACAAAAAGGGAAATATTTGAATTATTTGAAGTATTGAATGGTGATTTGGGGACGGATATATAAAATTATAGGGGAACAAAACAAAATAATAAAAGAAATGTCTACTATCACAACAACTACTTTAAGGGCCAGGAAAAAGGCATCTTCTAACCCCACAGTAGTGACTCCCTCTCCAGCAAGCCAACGTTCAATAGATGAAATGTTGACAGTAGAAAAAACAGGCAGTGCATCACTTATACAAAATATGAACACAACTCTTATTATGATGCAAGAAACCATGACAAAAATGCAGGAGACAATGTCTCAAAGCCACATGGAATTGAACTCAAATATCCAAAAATTAGACAACAAAATGGAGCTGATACAAGGGGCGATCTTGAAAAATGAACAACAAATCAAGCAGATAGAGACAAAAACAGAGAAAACTGAAAAAAGAGTAGACCAAATAGACCAAAAAATGTTAACAACCAAAAAAGAATTGTAAACTCAATTATAAATTTAGAGATAGACTGCTCATCTTATTATCTAAGGTTCCAAAATATAACAGACAAGAGATGAAGACCTGGGCGGATTGATGGCAAGTATACTTGCAGAAATCCTTCAGAGAGATGCTCAGGAAATAATTACTGAAATAGATGAGATATACAGAGTACAAACAAACTATGCAAAACGCCACCATCTACCCAGAGAAATACACATAAGATTTGCTAGGAAGTAAGTTAGAGATACTATATACAAGGCTACAAGAGATGAATCTATAATATACGAGGGTGAATCAAAAAGTAATGCCATTTTCTTTATTTCAGGTGAAGTTTTTGATAAAAATACCTGAAATTTTTCCCAGTTATAAATGATTATATCATTTACGTTCTGAAATATTTTGTTTCTTACTTTTCAGGTTTGTAGACTCGCATGGAAAATTCAAAATGGCTGCCCCCTTAGAGTTGCGTCAAAAACAAAGAGCAGTGATTGCATTCCTTGTTGCTGAGGGGGAAACCCTTGTGAACATTCACAGACTATTACAAAATGTGTTTGAGGACAATATGTTAGATTATAGCAATGTATGCAGGTGGGTCCGTTGTCTGAATGATGAAAAGGTGGGAACTATGAGCGTAGCCGATAAACTGCAGTGAAGAAGTGGCTCAAAGAACAGTCAACAGAATTTTACGAGGCAGGGATACATGCTCTCATTCGAAGGTGGAACATTGCTATTGAGAGAAACGGTGACTATGTTGAGAAGTAGGGATGTGATCCACAGAGGACCAGCTTCATTTTGATGTATGGTACATGTTCCTGTGTTGATAATTATACCTGTCCTAAAGAAAATGGCATTACGTTTTGACTCACCCTCGTATAAAAAGAAAGAGGTAATTGTATTAAAACAGATACCTAGACGGGTGCGAGAGCAAAGACTATCGGTTCCTGGCAAATATATTAAATAAAAAGAGTATACTCTTCAGATGGACGATACCAGAAGGGATGATAATATCATGGGAAGGTAAGAAAATTAAGGTAGACAACTTAGAAAGAGCACAAGAGATATACGAACAGATTGGGGGAACAGAAGAAGAGTTAGACAGCGGTGATAGATTGGAATCAGTAAGTCAAGAGGAAAGCCAGGAATTGGAAGAAGTGGAAAAGGAAGATAGAACAAAAGCAGTTAAAGAATTAGTTATGAATACAGATGTTTTATCCTTTCTGATTTCTTCCCGTTGTCTTTTCTATTCCTAACCTGGTTGATTGTTGGAATCAACAGTTTTTCAAAGTTGGTTGTCATAATGACTTACATCATGTCCGTAAGGCAGTTGGCTCAATTCACATATAACGCTAGGCTCCAAACTTGCTGTGTTTTATCATGCTTTAACCCAACCTGTGAATCTCGCCAATCCCGTCCATTAGTTAATGTGCTGCTTCTTCATTCTTGCCTTAGGTTCTCAGGCAGCAGCCAGATGTCAACCAAGCCTGCAAAATTTGGAGCATAGCTACTTCAGAGGTGGAGTGGGTTGTGGCCCAAATGAAAGATTTATTACAAGAGAACAGGTAGGTGTATTTCAACTCTCAGAATTTCTGAGTCAGCCATAACAATCTCCCTTGTGGTTTTTTTAAACATCCCTGCAAGTAAAAATCTTACTGAAGTAAGAAGAAAGTGTCTTGTCTTGTTGTGTTTTCTCCTTTTGTGCTGCTTCCCCCCCCCCTTTTTTTTATGGGATTCAGAGAGTGCTGACTGAAGCAGTAGAGGCTGTTTTATCCTCAAAGCCTGGATGTCCATATAGGAAGAGGTAGATTCCTATTTAAGGCTAGGTTTTTAGAAGTCTGTTTTCTCTGAGGTGCTAATGCTCTCTGAAGGCCAGACAAGGAATAATGCTTGGAAATTGATCAAGGAGAGATTCAACCTAGAAATGAGGAGGAATTTCCTGACAGTGAGAACAATCAACGGATGGAACAGAAGTTGCCTTCAGAAGTTGTGGGAGCTTCATCACTGGAAGCTTTCAAGAAGAGACTGGACTGCCATCTGTCAGAAATGGTTTAGGGCAGGGGTGTCAAACTGGATTTCTTCGAGGGCCGGATCAGCATTGTAGTTCTCCACGGGCCAGTGGAGGGGGCGGCAGGGAGGGAGATGGGACGGACGTCTCCTGCAGCACCCTGCCGGCCAAAACGGCGTACGGGGGGCTGTACACAGCCCCCTGCCCCGTTTTTGGCTTGAACAGCCTCCTGCAACACTTTACCGGCCAAAAAAAGGCACGTGTGGCTCCCCCGTGCCTCGTTTTCGCCCTCCATAGCCTCCTGCAGCACTCTGTGGGCCAAAAATGGGGTCCCTGCACGACCCGTTTTCAGCCAGCAGAGGCACTGCGGGCTGGTCCTTTGATATTCCCAGACCGGCCCCTTGGGCTGGATTTACTGTATTTTTCGGAGTATAAGACGCACCAGAGTGTAAGACGCACCTTAGTTTTGGGGGAGGAAAACAAGGAAAAAAGGCCTCTGCCTCCAAGCAATTTGCCAAACAGCAAACAGCACAGATGATATACACTGTTTGCTGTGTATTTCTGTGCATGTGTGCCTGACCCATAGAAATAGCAAAGAATTGGAGAAATGTACATTATGCCAGAAAGTTTTCTTAAATGTAGTCACACTAACTCCTCCCAATTATTTAAATAGATCTACTCCAAGGTAAGTCAGGATTTAACTCTTATACTAAACAGGACACTGTTACATTTCATACTATACTTGTACAGAGCTGTTAAAATTAATTAAAATTTCTGGAAATATACATTATTCTTTATTATTTAAAAGAAGATACAGTAGCACTGGACCTCTTCAAAGCAAGCATTTATTTTAAAAAGCTTCTTTATTATGTTAAGTTGTCTAGAGGTCTCCAACCTTGGCAACTTTAAGACTTGTGGACTTCAACTCCCAGAATTCCACAGCCAGCAAAGCTAACAAAGCTGGCTGTGGAATTCTGGGAGTTGAAGTCCAGAAGTCTTAAAATTGCCAAGGTTGGAGACACCTGGCTAGAACAATAATAAAGCAGTCTTTAAAAAATAACTCTAATAATTTGAACATTCTACAGACATTTATAGTTACTCACTTACCCCCTTGCATCCAGCAGGAAATAAAAATCTGCGTGTCTCTCCCAGCTATTTGCCTCTTTGCAGCTAGTTTCACTTTCATTTTCCCACGTGGCAAACCTAATCAGCTGTAGGTCGGGAAGCTGCTAGTGACTTGCTTGGCTTTACAGGCTCTTCCCTCTTTCTTGCAAGTAGGTAAATTGCTGGAAGACAGAGGCCAAAGGGTGGGGGTGGCTGGCTGGGTGGGGCTGCATTCGGTGTATAAGACGCACCCAAGTTTTCACCCTATTTTGGGGGGTAAAAATACTCAAAAAATACGGTAAGTACCCTGCAGTCCAAATCCGGCCCGCAGGCCTTGAGTTTGACACCCCTGGTTTAGAGTCTGCTGGGCAGGGGGTTGGACTACACGACCTACAAGGTCCCTTCCAACTCCTGTTCTGTTCTGTTCTTATTCCTATTCCTATTCTTGTTTTGCCTCATAAATACATATTTCAGATTTTAGGTTCAATTAGAATGCACTTAGGAGCATTTCTCTGTGCAGCCAAACCATCAATGAAATGGAAGAGAGCAGAGTTGGCAGTAGAAATCTGGCATTTAAGACTGAACATTTCATGAGTTGCGCCTGATTTTAGAACATTTTCTGCTGTGGTCATTAAACAAATCATGGTTGTTAAGTGAAACATGGTCATTAAGTGAATCGAGCTTCACTCATTGACTTTGCTAGTCAGAAGCTGGCTAGAAAGGTTGCAAATGGTGATCACATGATCCCAGAATGCTGCAACCATCTTAATCCATGTCAGTGAGGTCCCAAATTTTGACTATGTGACCACAGAAATGCTACAATGGTCATAAGCGTGAGGACCAGTCGGAACATTTATCAGTATCATCATTATCAGTCACTAAACAAATGGTTGTAAGTTGTAAGTTTGAGGGCTGCCTGTAGTGACTTAAAAATCTTATGGGCTATATTAATGCTTGCATTGAGGAACATTTTGAACCAGGTGAATTAATTGGTACTTATTTTGTATTCTAGCTTATTGAATGCTCAATTTCTTTAAGATCGTTTCCACTTTATACAGGTAGTCCTCGACTTACGACCACAATTGAGCCCAACATTTCTGTTGCCAAGTGAAACATTTGTTAAGTGAGTTTTGCCCCATTTTATGACTTTTCTTGCCCCCATTGTCAAGTGAATCATTGCAGTTGGTAAATTAGTAACATGGTTATTAGGTGAAACTGGCTTCCCCATTGACTTTGCTTGTCAGAAGGTCACAAAAGCGGATCATATGACCCCGGCACATTGCAGCTGTCATAAATACAAGTCAGTTGCCAAACGTCTGAATTTTGATCATGTTCACCATGGGGATGCTGCAACTGTTGTAAGTGTGACAAATGGTCATAAGTCACTTTTTTCAGTGCCGCTGTAACTTTGAACAATCACTAAATAAACTGTTGTAAGTCAAGGACTACCTTTATGACTTTGTCCCAACAATGATTTTGGAGATTAGGAAACACACTTTGGGATGCCATATTGTCTCCCTGGTTTTCTAAACAACCATTTCACTTTAGATCAGGGGTGTCCAACCTTGGCAACTTTAACACTTGTGGAGTTCAACTCCCAAAATTGTGGTAGTTAAAGTCCACAAGTCCTAACAGTTGCCAAGATTGGACACCCTTGCTTGAGATAGAAATGGCCTTGTAAAAAGTAACTCATTCTTTTCATTTGGGTAAAGGAGCAGGCTACAATCTATGCAAAAAGGTTTCTGCAGTTTACACACCAAATTTTCTGACAAGCACGGTAAAGCCATGTGTGTTTTGGTCAGCCAAGCTCATCTTCCTAGCTACTCCAGGATCGATACTTCCTGTTTGCATGCAAAGGAAGGAGGAAGGAAATCCTCAGCTTTTTAAAAACTTCTTGCATCACCCTGTGATTTTGCAATACATCGCTGGGTTTCCTGGTTGAGGGACTTTGCCAAAGTGTGAACTTCCTCAAGTCCTGGAAGTGTAAAGGGAAACATCCACTATCCAAATTCTTTGTAGAGTGGTTTTGGAAATTAGCAGGTTTTAAATTGCTTATGAGGAAAATTGCTTATGGGGGGAAAATTCCCCCCCCCCGCTGTTGTGATGTAGAGCAGAGAAATTTATAGGATGTATGTCTCTCCTTAATTCCTTTTTGAAGACTTCAGCCAAAAATATGCTAGCAAATTTAAAACTCCAAAAAACAGCAATATGAATCGCATTTTTTTCAGTACAACGATAAAAGAATAACTGTGTCCAAGTATTTTGGCTTTATGTATGAAGAAAATCCCTTTTAAAATACAAGTGTTCCTCGACTTATGACCACAATTGAGCCCAAAATGTATATTGTTAAGCAAGACATTAGTTAACTGAGTTTTGCCCCATTTTATGATCTTTCTTGTCAGAGTTGTTAAGTCAGTCACTGCAGTTGTTAAATTAGTAACAAAGTTGTTAAGTGAATCTGGCTATCCCATCGACTTTGTCAGAAGGTCGCAAAAGGTGATCACATGACCCCAGGACACTGCAACCGTCATAAATATGAGTCAGTTGCCAAGCATCTGAATTTTGATCACATGACCATGGGGATGCTGCGACTGTCATAAGTGTGAAAAACATCATAAGTCACTTTTTTTCACGGCCATCATAACTTTGAACAGTCACTAAATGACTGTTGCAAGTCGAGGACTACCTATAGAGGGGAGGAGAAAATCAGCAGAAATGAATACCAATTTACCAAATGCACCCCAGACTTAACAATTGTCAGTAAAAAATTCAAAATGTCTGGATAGTGGATATGGCAGTTATCTAGAGACAGCAAAATAGAAGGGACAGAACTGGACAAGATAACAAAATAGAAAAACCTGCAACTAGAAAAAGAACAACTGTGGCCAAAGAAAGCAAAGGTAATACTAACATTGATAGGCACCTTGGGTGCAATCCCAAAACAACTAGAGCACCACTGGCACTGACCAATAGTCTTGGCATTGACAAAATCACCATCAGTCAATTGCAAAAGGCAGCTTTACTTGGAGCAGCTTAAATCCTGTGATGGTACTTTAATATTATTAAACAATGACATCAACTATCCCAGATCCCTTGGAAGGACTCAATAGATTGGGGGGGGGGGGGATGCCAAATCCAGTCTGAATATCTGGCTGACTGAGCAACCAACCATAATAATAATGTTGGGGAGTAAAAGGGTATTTGTAGTTGGAAGATCCTGGAAAATACTCACTGGGCTTTACAATTCCTATAGGGAAGTTGTTGCTGAGACGTTGCTTGAAGATGGCTTTCTCATTCCAACCTCTGACACACTGCAGATCTTAAATATTCCTCAAGGTTGGTATATCAAGTTGCTTTTTTCCCTTGGTCGAACAACAAAAGTTCTCCAACCATTGGCTGTTCAAAATCTGTGCAGATTACCTGCACTGGATCCTAGCAATTGATTTAGTTGTCTGTGCAGTATGACCATTCCATTCAAACACAATTCGGCTGATTCCCTGGTGGCTGCTTGGAACACCGCAGCATCAGGGGCCTTAGACCGAATTGCGCCTAAGCGACCTCTCCGTGGCAGTGGATCCCGGAAAACTCCCTGGTTTACCAAGGAGCTCCGGGAGATGAAACGCCAGAAGAGACGTCTGGAGCGCCGCTGGAGGACCAGAAAAACCGAATCTGACCGAACACTATTAAGAATTTACATCAGATCTTATTTAGTGGCGATAAGGGCGGCAAAACGATCCTATTTTTCCGCTCTTATTGCGTCCGCAGATTCTCGTCCAGCCGCCTTGTTTAGGGTGACTCGCTCCCTCCTTGCGAAAGGGGGGAGCGAGGAACACTTGCAAGGCAGAGCTGAGGAATTCGCTGAGTTTCTGTCGGATAAAGTCGCTCAGATTCGGTCGAACCTGGACTCTGGCAGGGCAGAGTCCATAGAGTTGACAGGGGCAAGTCTTAGTCCACCATTATGGGAAGAGTTTGGGCCTGTTTCTCCCGAGGATGTGGACAGGGCTGTGGGAGCGATGGGTACCTCCACCTGTTTATTGGACCCGTGCCCCTCCTGGCTGGTTTCGGCCAGCAGGGAGGTGGCACGCGGCTGGATCCAGGCGGTGGTCACCGCTTCTTTGAGGGAGGGATCCGTACCGCAGTCGTTAAAAGCTGCGGTGGTGCGACCCCTCCTGAAGAAGCCTTCCCTGGATCCAGCTGACTTGAAGAACTATCGTCCAGTCTCCAACTTACCTTTTTTAGGGAAAGTTGAGAAGGTGGTGGTGACTCAGCTTCTGCAGCTCCTGGATGAAACAGATCATCTAGATCCTTATCAGTCGGGTTTCAGGCGCGGCTACAGTACAGAAACTGCCTTGGTCGCTCTGATGGATGATCTCTGGCGGGCCCGGGATGGGGGGAACTCCTCCATCCTGGTGCTACTTGACCTCTCAGCGGCTTTCGATACCATCCACCATGGTATCCTTCTGCATCGTCTCGGCGAGTTGGGAGTGGGAGGCACCGTTTTGCGGTGGTTCTCCTCTTATCTCGCCGATAGGATGCAGTCGGTGCTGGCAGGAGGGCAGAGATCGTCCCCTAGGCCCCTATCATGTGGGGTGCCTCAGGGGTTGGTTCTCTTGCCCATCCTGTTTAACATCTACATGAAACCGCTGGGTGAGATCATTCGCAGACATGGGGTGTGTTTCCATCAGTACGCTGATGACACCCAGCTGTACATCACCACCCCGTCTGACTTCAGTGAGGCAGTTGATGTAATGTGCCGCTGCCTGGACGTTAAAATCTGGATGACTCAGACTTAATCCCGACAAGACTGAGTGGCTGTGGATATTGCCTCCTAAGGACCATGACAACTGTCCCTCCTTGGTCTTTGAGGGAGCGAAATTGACTCCCTCGGACCAGGCCCACAACTTGGGGGTCCTCCTAGATCCACAGCTAAAATTGGATCATCATCTTTCTGCTGTGGCTAGGGGGGCCTTTGCACAGGTTCGCCTGGTGCACCAGTTGCGGCCATACTTGGAGAAGGAGGCTCTACTCACGGTCACTCATGCTCTTGTCACCTCGTGTTTGGACTACTGCAATGCGCTCTACATGGGGCTACCCTTGAAGAGTATCCGGAGACTTCAGTTGGTGCAAAATGCGGCTGCGCGTGCTGTCGTGGGTGTGCCAAGGTACACCCACGTGACACCGATACTCCGCCAGCTGCATTGGTTGCCCATCGGTCTCCGGGTCCAATTCAAGGTGTTGATCACCATCTTTAAAGCCCTTCATGGCTTAGGACCAGGCTATCTTCGGGACCGCATTCTGCCTCATACTTCCCTCCGACCGGTTAGGGCCCACAGAGTTTGCCTCCTCCAGGTCCCGTCGGCCAAGCAATGCCGGCTGGCGGGCCCTAGGGGGAGAGCCTTCTCTGTGGCTGGCCCCGCGCTCTGGAACCAACTTCCCCCAGAGACCCGAACTATCCCCACTCTGCTGGCCTTCCGAAAAGCCGTTAAGACATGGCTTTTCCTGCAGGCTGGGGGTAGAGCTTAATCCACTCGAGCTCACCCCCAAGTATGTATGGTTGGTGAATGGTTGTCGATGTTTTTTTATATTGTGTTTTTAAATTTTGTATTTGCTTTTAATTAATATTTAATTTTGGTTTATTCTTGTATTTTTCTCTGTTGTACGCCGCCCTGAGTCCTTCGGGAGTTGGGCGGCATATAAGAATACCAAAATAAATAAATAAACATTCAAACCGATTACTAGGACCGGTTTGTTAAGATAAAAACCAAAGCTATGAAACTTCAAATTGGTAGGATTTCCAGGGCTAAAAAGAGATTTTGACTGATTTTCTAAAGCTATGGGTTTTAATTTTAATCTAATCATCTGAAACTACCAAACACTCATTACCATATGCCAGATCAGCAGGATTCTGATAGTGGGGCACGTTCAGAAGTGTTTCTCCTGCAAGTTTTAACTTTCAAGCAGTGGAAGAGAGACTAATGGTCCCTTGGGTAACATCTCAAATAATAGAAAGAAATCATGATGTACATCAGGGGTGTCAAACTCAATGCCCGCGAGCCATCCTGGAAACTGTAAGGGTCCGGCCCCCGTCACTTTGGCCCGGCCCACGCCATTTGGTGTGTGTGTGCGCGCACAGGCCCAGTTCTCTGTTGCCACATGCAGGGCAACTAGTCTGTGGGACTACGGTAAAAAAAATAGTTCAGACCTTCCAACTTCTCTCTCTCTCTCTCTCTCTCTTTCTCTCTCTCTCTCTCTCTCATACACACACACAAAAAGATCTCACGAGGTTGGAAGGTCTGAACTATTTTTTTTACTGTAGTCCCATAGACTACTTTAGTTGCTCTGCAGGTAGCGGCAGCAAAAGGAACTGGAAAGGTTAGTGAAGGGATGTGGCTGCCCTTGATGGCGAGGGTGGTGGGGGTGAGGGTTTGGCCTGGCCTCAGGTAATGCAGGGTGGGGTGGGTGGGGCAGCTCTGCACCCCCTGCCTTGCTTCATCCACCACCATCCCCGCCTCACTTTGTTCTTCGCCACTTCTCCTTGCTCGCTGCCGTAACCTAGCAGGAGACTGAGCAATGCACTGGTGCAACGGCCACAAAGTGAGGGGGGGTGGAGTAAAGCAAGGTGGGGGGTGCAGAGCTGCCCCCCCCATGGCTTACCTGAGCAGCCCCCGCCAGCCAGGCACTGAAGTGCCGCAACTGCTGCTGCAGAGAGAGAGAGAGAGAGGAGGGGGGCTCTCCAAACTCTGTTTGTGTGTGTGAGAGAGAGAGCACGATCCCTGCTTCAGTTGGGGAATTCAAGCTTCTGGCAGGGGGGGGTGGGGGAGGAGCCACCTGAGCAGCCGTTTTTCTCTCCATCCTCCCCACTCAAACAGTGGCGGGCTCTGCGGGACAGCAGGGCCTCTCATTTCTCCCCCGGCGCAGCGAACTCCAGCTTCAGTCGGGGCATTCAAGCTGCTGGATGCGGTAGCCACCTAAGCAGCCATGACTGCCCACTCTCCCACCAGCCAGCCAGCCCCGCCTGACCTCCTTGCCTGGCTAGGCGGTGCAAAGCCTCGCCGTTCTTCTCATCGTCCTCGTCCTCCCCTCCCAAGCTGGGTCTCATTCCTGCCCCTGTGCAGCGAACTCCGGCGGGCTGGACATTGGTGTGAAGAGCTTGGCCCTGCAGTGCTTCATCGCTCAGTTGAAGGTTTCATTCAGCCTTCAAACAATAAGGCCAGCCGTGGAATCTGAATCGGACGGGTGCAAGAACCAACACCGTCGGTGGCCCTGGTGCGCTGCTTGCTTACGTGGGCCAGCCTTACTGTTTGAAGGCTGAATGAAGCCTTCAACTGAGCGAGAAAGCACTCTGGGGCCAGGCCCTTTAAAGCCACATCCAGCCCGCCGGAGTTTGCTGCACCGGTGCAGGAATGAGACCCTGTCCCGCTGCCACTTGGGTGGGGAGGACAACCAGGAGGAGGAGGAGAACGGCGATGCTTTGCGCCAGCTGGCCAGGCAGGGAGCAGGTCAGGCGGGGCTGGCTGGCTGGTTGGAGAGGGGGCAATCATGGCTGCTTAGGTGGCTACCGCATCCAGCAGCTTGAATGCCCCGACTGAAGCATGGATCGTGTGAGTTTGGAGAGCCCTCCTCTCTCTCTCTCTCTCTCTCTCTCTCTCTCTCTCTCTCTCTCTCTCTCTCTCTCTCTCTCTCTCTCTCTCTCTCTCTCTCTCTCTCTCTCTCTCTCACTCACACACACACACACACACACACACACACACACACACAGACACAGAGGTTGCATTAGATTTCTCTCTCCCCCCCTCTCTCCCTCCCTCCCTCCCTCCCTCCCTCTCCCCCCCATTTGCATTGTGGGACAATGAGGTCTCATTAAGTAGTTAAGTGGAAAGTAGTTTGGGGGTGGGGAGGAGCAGGAGACCGGCAAACACCGAGAATGAAAGTTTCTGGGTCCCTGAAAAGAGGATGGGTGCCTGAATTTGTGCGATATAGCACCCAGGAGCGTCCATTCTTGGCACAAAAAGCATTTCCAAGCCAAATCTCCTAGGAGGCAAAGAAACAGAAACAAAGAGAGGAGACAGATATTTGCAAGGTAAGTGAGTCCTTGTGGCAGGAAGGGAGGGAGAAACATGAGGTATCTTAGTGAGTTGGGGAGGCCTTGAGGGCCTGTTCTATCACTAGGCCCCCCATGGCCTTCCCCACCCTGACTGAGATACCTCATGTGCACATTGGTATTCTTGACATGAGCTCTTAGGAAAGTATCCCTTCTTTATGTGTTGCAAACAGCTATTTCTAATGGGGAAAACAGGACAAAGCAAGTGGGCAAAAATATTTTCCTTTGCTATATTTCCAGTCTGAATTAGACCATGGCAGGGTCCCTATAGGAGAGCCCTTTTAAGGATTATGTATTAATAGAAAAGCAACTAACTTACGTCTGTTATTAAATGCTAAAGCTGTTGCACATAAAAAACAGAGGAGCTCTGTTCAATTATCAGAGCCATCATTTTGACAGTTTTGCTGTACTGTAGTCTGTGGACACCCCCACGAAATGCAAGCATGGGATAAATTGAGCCTGGTTTGTTCTCAGTCTTATAAGTAGCCACAAAGTACTAGCAAAAGTGGCATTTGATCACAAGGTGAGTTTCCCCTTTTGCATTTGAGCATCCAAGGGAAGGAAGATTATAATGAGAGAGAGTGAGGGTCTGAGGTAAATCCTGCCTTAGCACTTGGCCACCAGCAGCCCTGCTGCCTTTTGTCCCCTCCTCCTGACCTCTCCTGGTGGTCTCCCATCCTATCACTGAGGATACTTTGGTTACAAAGCTGGATCTCCTCATAAGGAGATGGAGTGGGCCTCCCTCTGACCCACACACACCATGAGCAACCTGGCCAAGGAGAGGGAGCACAGCAGTAGTGGGAGCTGGCCACACCCACCATGGCCACGGCCCCTCGAAGTCAACCACAATCCTGATGCAGCCCTCAATGAAATTAGTTTGACACCCCTGATCTACATAGTGAAAAATGAGTTCATACTAGTGAAGAATTCAAAAATTCAAGGAAAGAGTAACTTTTTCTTCACTGACATTGGTTGGTGGTCTATGCCCTCTGACCCCCAGTCATCTTGAATTATTTTTACAGTTGCAACTCTTTTAAATTCTTTGTCTTCCAAGAAAATGCTTGCCCAAGGGCCTCATCTATTTTATTTTTCTTGCCCTTTTTAAAATAGTAGCCACGTATTTGTTGGTGTTTGTCCTTACACTTCTTTCTCTCTTTAAAACGAATATTTATTATGGTTGTATTTCCTTGGCCTCCAAGGAATAAATATCAAAAATAAATTTTCTAACCTTTAAGGGCACTGAGGATTGGGTATTGTTCATATATAATATTCAATTTTTATTTTTCTTCCCTGCCCCTCTTTTGCCTTGTCGTTTGGAGTGTAGAAACTCACAAGTGGGATTTTAAGATCCCTCGAGCATTTCTTCGTTTCTGGCAGCCCCTGCTGAGAGGTTTGCACTCCGAACATTTCACTCAGACTCTGCTGGAGAAAATGTTTGATGATTTGAAGGCCCACGCAAGGATTGCGTCACTTCAGTCTCAGTACCTCATCAACTGGATCACAAAAATTCTGAAGGCTAACTTGCGAGTTAGTAAGTATTGGGAGGTGTTCAGACAAGATTTAACTTTTTTTACTTGGCATTATTCTTTTTATCAGTGTGAGGGCTGTTGAAAAACATAATTAGGGGACAAGAAAAATTATTAGCAGAAAAACAGGTTGCGTGATGCTCTAGTGAAGGCTTTTGTGTTCTGCAAAAATATATCCTCACCTATAAAATGCATGAAAATACTAAAAGATGTAATTTAGCCAAGATGTAAGATACCATTCTCTGCAGTGATCCTTACTAGGACAGGAATCGAGCAAAGGGTGCATTAAACACCAGTACATTCTCCCTAGGAGGTTGGAACTAGCATTCAGATAGGGGTTGTTCTCGGCCAATCACAACGAGGACTGAGTCTGTCAATCAAAATCCACTTCCGTCCACCATCTTGGCCATGCTTCCCAGTTTAGACTCAGTCCGTCACGAGGTTAGACGTGGTCGTTGTTTGCTCCAACCTGACTGCTACTTCCAATCCTTATGGACTTTCTGTGAGTGTGTATTTCCTCTTTTCCACCTTTAACGTGGAAGCAGAGAAGTTTTTTTTTTTTACTTTCCCCCTTCTCTCTCTACTTATTTTTGCCCAACTTTGTACTGCCTCGATGGGATCCCTGGGGGGGGATTTTCCCGGGCCCGCTGACCACCATAGTGCTTGCACTCCCTGGTCAGCCTGCAAGCGAGGGGGGCTTGCTCAAAATTTTAAAAAATTTCAATTCGGCTCCCTTATCAGCCGGAGCGATCGGGGATTTTTCCTTTGCCGCCAAACAGCTGAGCCGGCCGGCCGGGGTTTTTCGCCTCCAGATTGAATCGTGTAGCAGCGAAGAAGCCCGGACCGGCTGCCTGCTCCCCCACTGGCTTCAGTATATCGGCAGGAGCCCCCTTGTAATAATCAGAGCCTCAAAAACCGACCGCTGAGCTTGCTACGGGTCGGAGTGCTCCAATTAGTTTTCCCGCCGTTTTTTTTTGCCGGAAATACAGCGGTGGCCATTTTTCTTTTTGTTTCTTCGTCATTTGAGGCCCTGTTTAGTGCCGCGAGCCAGGGGATCTAGATGGCGGAGGCCTCTCACCCCACATCTGTGTCCAGGCCTTTGGGCAAGCAATCCCAGAAGTCAAGCAAGGAGGCAGCTGCTCAAAAGGCAGCAGATCAAGCCACAGCCTCCAAATTACGCAAGGCCAAATCGGCCTCTTCCAAGGCAGCCGAGCACGAGGGGAAGCGGCGTGAAGGCACACCCCACAAACCGCCCCCTCCTATTAGCCCCTCTGATTCTGCTGCAGAGGACATTAACAGGCTAGATTCGCCTGCCAGAGCGCTTGTCAGCACCAACATTTGGGGGAGGCAGCCCAGGGCTCCCCCCTCCTAGCACCACCTGCTCTCCCATTTCACTGGCTCCATCACCTCCTGTTCCAGCTATGGGTTCCGGTCGCTCCTTTCATCACCGGCTCCAGAAGCAGCTCCCCAAAATTCTCCTGCGCAAGCAGGCTCTTCTGCTCAAATAGATTCCACTAACCTCCAATTATTGCCAGCACTGTGCAGCAATGTCTTGCTGGGTTCCAGCAAATGAATTGGCCTACTCAAACTCCTGCCTCTCAGTCTCCTAACCAAGGATCCCTTGAAGTGTTCCAGGAGCCAGAACAGGAGGCAGAGCAATCAGATGACTTCGCCCAGCTCGACCAACTGCCTTCCCTGGAAGAAGGGGAATGTGATCCCACAGCTCTCTCCGAAGATGAAGGTCTGACTCCTGACCAACCAGCTCCGGTCAGCCGGCGGCTGCCCAGAGAGAGCCATCCCCTTCGCAGAGTCTCTCCCGTCTACCTGTAGCGTTTGGGGCGAAGGGGGTGCTCTCTCCGGGCAGCCGCCTGTCCCGACCCCGCCGAAGTCGCACACGCCTTTCGCGACGGGGCTCGAAAAGCTCCCAGAGGCAACACGCGAAGTGAGCGGTGACCTTGCCCGGATCTGGAGACTTCGCCCGGACGCCGCCATTTGGGTTATTTTACCCTCTGTGCATGCGCAGAATGCTTTGCGCAGGCGCAGAGGGTAAAAGAACCCAAAAGGCGGCGGCGGGGTGGGTCGCGGGTTGTGGGGCACGATATGGCCAGGCTTGTGGCAGTGGGGGGGGGAGCTGAGGATACCGGGGTGACCCCTTGGAAATGGTCGTTCGACCCCCAAAGGGGTTGCGACCCCCAGGTTGGGAACCGCTGATCTAGAAGGACACCCAAATTGCGAATCTGTTCCGAGGGAGTTAATTTCTCTCCCCCGAGAACCAAGGAGGGGCAGTCGACAAAATCCCTAGTCTAGTTGGTAGTTCAGCATGTTGCCCGCACTCACCCAGTGTAGTTGTGCTGTGTAAGTAACAGCCATGATTAACTGAACAAATCCTTACTGAAACACAAAAGTGAATTTCTGTGGAGATTCTCAGTCATCCAGATCATGTTTGTCCCAAAGGTGCTTTTTCAAAAGGCAACTGGATTTTGTTTTTCCTTGAAGATGTTTCGCTTTTCATCCAAGAAGTTTCTTCAGTTCTGAGGTGCACAGTATGAATGCCAGACTGGACATGGATCCAGTGCATCAGCTTTGGTCAATAAACATGCTTCTATCTCCTTCCCATGCTCCCATTTTATAGACAGAACTGGAGTTCAAACGTGGGAAGTGACCCCATGCAACACACCAGTGCAACTGATGTTTGTGTGTATCTTTTTCACCTCTAATCTTTTCTTGAGTTTGATAGTGAGAGCCTTCCTTTCTTTTTTTTCTTTTCTTTCCATGATTCTGGATTAAGAAAAGAAGTTAAAGTCTTCCAAAGCCAAGAAGAAACAAAGCTGCTTGAGATTGTTCCATCACCATATTTCATTACAGTGGCTGAAGATTCTTAGAGATTGCCTAGATGCACCTTGCTGGGCCAGTCCTCACCTCTTGCATTTGTAAGTACATCAATGGAGTGGATCTGGGGCCACAAAGCGGCCTTCGTGGTTCTGGGGCAGGGGAGAGTGGCAGGAAGGCAAATTTTGGATCTCATTTTGGCTTTCATCGTTTCAAGATCCAAATTAAAATCTGGAACGTCTTAGAAAGAGGCTCGTTTTTGAGAGTCCATCAGCAGAGTTTCATTCAATCAGTACTTCACAATTTTTTTTCAGTCTTTGAGCCAATAAGAAAGGTTCAGAAAGTGCCAGGACTATCAGTCAATGCAAAGATCCCCTCACTGTGCTTTCCTCTTCAAGAACACAAGAGTTTATGTTTTCCAGCGAAGAAGAGAGTGATTATACATGCATGTAGGCCTTCTCCAGTCTCCAGCATTTTTAAAGGCCCCTATTTGCCATTGGAACTGTTTTGCTTACCCATATCATAATAACAATTCTTAGGATATATTCATTTTGCAAGAATGTTCTTGAACACAGGTAGTCGACCATTCATTTAATGATCAAAGTTACAACAGCGCTGAAAAAAGTGACTTATGACTGTATTCCTCATGACCATTGCAACATCCCCATGGTCACATGATCAAAGTTTGGCCAATTGGCAACTGACTCAAATTTATGATTGTTGCAGTGTCCTGAGGTCATGTGATCATCTTTTGTGACCTTCTGACAAGCAAAGTCAATGGGGAAGACAGTCATTTAACAATCATTGTACTAACCTAACAACTGCAGTGATTCATTTAACAATTGTGGCAAGAAATGTCATAAAATGGGGCAAAACTCACTTAACATCTGTCTTGTTTAGTAACAGAAATTTTTGGCTCAATGGTGATCGTACGTCAAGGACTACCTGTATAGATTTCTGACTGGTAAAGGGTCAAGAGGCACAGATGATCAGTTATCACTTAACCTCCTTTAAGATAGTAATGGTTGAGTTTCCTTTTCTTTGTGAACTGCATATGTGAAGTCACATTTTATGAATTTTAGCACAGGTAGTCCTCGACTTACAACAGTTCATTAAGTGACTGTTCAAAGCTACAACAGCACTAGAAAAAGTGACTTAGGACCATTTTTCACACTTTACAACCACTGCAGCATCCCCATGGTCACATGATCAAAATTCAGCCGCTTGGCAACTGATTCATATTTATGATGGTTGCAGGGTCCCGGAGTTACGTGATCCCCTTTGGCCACCTTCTGACAACCAAAGTCAATGGGGAAGCCAGATTCAGTTAACAACCGTGTTACTAACTTAACACATGAAATGATTCACTTAACAACTGTGGCAAGAAAGATGGTAAAATGGGGCAAAACTCACTGAACAACTGTTTCACTTAGTATCATAAATTGTTGTTGTAACTCGAGGACTACCTGTACAAATCTGGTTTTGGTTGCCAGGATTCTGTTGAGTATGGAGCCTCCACTGCCGTCTGAAGCTCAAGAGAAGCTCCTCTACCTGACCTCTATTTACACCCAAGAAGATGGCGCCTTCCCCAGTTCTGGCTCCATACTGGACGTTTGCAAGCAGCCCATTTACACTGTGGAGGGCTTGCTGAAGCTCAATGCTGCTGCTGCTGCTGCCGCCCACAAATTCTTGAAGAGAGCAGGGCGGACAGAGGTGTTGCCAGGAATGGTTAGAGAGAAAGGGTTGGCTGAGGAAACGGAGGAGGAGGAGGAGGAAGAAGAAGAGATGGACACTCAGTCACCATCACAGCAAGAACCTCTTTTCCTGGAAGACCCAGCAGCTTTGGCTGAAAAAAGAAAAGCTCTTCAGGGGGGAGTCTGGCAAGTTGGCTCAGGTAAAATCTGACTTCTAATCTGTTGGAGTTCGCATGCTTGGCATGTTAAGGGCAAAAAATGGGCCTGAGAGCTGTGTAGTTTATCTCTGAATGTCTTGTATAAATAAGCCTGTGGTTGGAAAGTGCGGAACTGGAGGAATGGTAAAGGCAGGAGGAAAGGAACATAGAGTTTAGGTAAACTACGCCGCCCGGAGTCCTCCGGGAGTTGGGCGGCATATAAGAAACACCAATAAATAAATAAATAATTGCCTTTGCTTAATGGGATATCCCTTTTAATAGCACCTGTCTATAGTCGAGAGCAAGCATATGCAGTTCACGGGCTCCATCTGGTCCTGGACAGCTAGTAATATGGCACCATAAGATATAAAAATATAAAAAAGATTATGTATATGCATTAACTGTAATATATATTTTATATGTGGGCCAAGGCAATTTCTCTTTACTCAGTGTGGCCCAGGCAAACCAAAAGGTTAGACATACTTGGTCTAGAGCAGGGGTGGGGAATGATGGCCCTTTCTGAGGTCAGGAATTCTGGGAGTTGAAGTTCGCAAGTCATAAAGGGGCCACCGTTCCCCACCTCTGGTCTAGAGGAAGAGGCTATATGTCTTTTAAGCTTGATCCCTAGTATTTCCATGTGGCATTAGGAACCTGCCTAAAACCTTGGAGAGCTGCTACTCAGAAAAAACAAAACAAAGGTAGGAGCTTCTGAACATTGCTAAACAATAAATCACCATTATTAGTTGAACTGAACAAAGTAACTGGTGTGAAGTTAGATGAGAGTAGGGTCTGTCCAGTGCATTCTTAGGAGGTAAAGCAACATGCATGAGTAAGCTCACTCTTTTTCTTTTTCTTTTTCTTTTTCTCTCTTTTCTTTTTTTCCTTCCTTCCCTTTTTTCCCTTCTAATTTTTTCTTTCTCTTCCTTCCTTCCTTCCCTCTTTCTCTCTAGTCCCCCCCCCCCTCTTTTCTTTCTTGCCTGCCCATCCTCTAAGATAGCTAAGAAGCTGCTATTGGACAAAAGGAGCTTGGGGGTGTGCAACTGATAACTACCTATTGCTATGATATCTCTCAGGCAGTTAGACATTTAGGTTTCCCAAGTGATGGAACAGCCTGCTGTTGATAACCCATGCTTCTAACAATATCTAGAAAATCTTCTGTCAGTTCAGTCCTACCCCCAATTAGATTACTTGTAGGACCTCTTGTCTCCAACTATCTGTAATATCCAGCAGAGTTGGCATGCTTTGGATTCCTCTCTCAAATAAGTCACCTAGTGGGACCCAGGGGGTGTAGCTTCTCTGCTGAGGACCTGTCATATGGAACATCATGTTCGGATGGCTGTGACTCTTTCTGTCCTTCCTCACTGGGCCATACCATGGATTAGATTGAAAAGGTTTGGTTCCAAGATGGGACAGTTTCTGAAAGAGCAGAAGACCAAGGTGCTTTCAAGCAGCCTTCCCCAATTTCCAGTGGTATCAGAGCATTCTAGAAGTTGAAGTTCACAGGTCTAAAAGTTGCCAAGGTTGGACACTCCTGCTGTAGATTGTTCCCTTCTGGCTCAGTGCAGTGTTTGAACTCCGCTCCTGTGACTTCCTGTGTGAGCTCTATCCATCATTGGCTGTGCTTGATCTTGCTAAGGTCTATCCATTCCCCCCCCCCCCCCGCCCCCTCACAGATGAACTGAAATGGAGAAATTTTCCTCTGGGAAAACTACCCGGCCAAACGGATGATCCCGATACCCTGCTTGTGGATAACTATACCATGATGTCGGCTCTTGACCAACTGGAGAATGGAGACAGGAAAAATTCCCCCAACGACGTGTGAGTATTTTCCTAGAGATTGGGGAAATTTCTATGGTTGGAGAAGAGTTAATGTTACCTCTTGGAAAAAAGGAAGAAGGAGGCTAGTTCAGTTTTGGCTGCAAATGATTAATGAGGAAGGCTTTGCCTGCTTCTCTCAATTTGAGATGTCTCCAAGGGCTACTGTTAACATAAAATGAGGAGAAATATAATTATGTTCTGAGCTCCTTGGTCAGAAGTACAGATAGTCCTTGACTTACAACAGTTCATTTAGTGACCCTTCGAAATTACAATGGCACTGAAAAAAGTGACTCATGACCCCTTTTCACACTTTGCCCATTGCAGTATCCCCATGGTCACACAATCAAAATTCAGACACTTGACGCATATTTATGATAATTGCAGTATCCCAAGGTCATGTGATTACCTTTTGAGACTTTCTGACAAGCAGTCAATGGGGAAGTCAGATTCACAACAACTTCTTAAGTGTTACTAACTTAAGAACTGGAGTGATTCACTTAACAATTGTGGCAAGGAAGATAGTAAAATGGAGCAAAACTTACTTAACCAATGTTTCACTTAACAACATAAATTTTGGGCTCCGTTGTGGTCATACGTTGAGGACTACCTGTATAAACCTAAATGCTATTGCTATATCAAAAAAAGGATTTTCTCTGAACCAGTTTCAGATGCGATTCTGTTTGTTTGTGTTCCCTTCTTTCCCCTTGCCGTCATCTGCCTTGAGGTTTTATTTGAATCCTTAGCAGCATTTGCTCTTGCAAACAAGCAAAAGTGCACTTGCCTCACGATGGAGGTGTGGCTTGTAAGAAAAGGAGGTTGTTCTGACTTGGAAATCATGCTCAGAGAGCAGCTTTCTGGGAGAAAGTGAGGTCGGACAGCAAAATTTTTAGAATAGGCATAAACATTTCTTTCATAAGGCTTTGCCCATTCTAAAGTTCAGAGCAGGGCCATTGTAATGTTACCTGCTTTTCTCCATACCACTTATTCTCCAGAGTGTGAATTCCATTTTGTGTAACATCTGGTGTTGGTTACATCAAGATAAGCAAAGTCACTGGGGAAGCTAGATTCACTTAACAACCTGGTTACCAACATATCAACGGCACTTAACAACGATGGCAAGAAAGGTCGTAAAATGGGGCAAAACTCACTTAACAAATGTCTCACATAACAACATAAATTTTGGGCTCGATTGTGGTCGTAAGTCAAGGACTATGTGTACCAAGTTAATGTAGACAACTGTTTTATGGGACAATTAATTACCCTCTGTAGCATTTACATGTACGTCAATACACTCAAAGCTTTGACCAGCTGCTAAAATCTCAGAATCTGGAAGGAATAATTGGGGGGAAGTGATTCTAATAATTGGGAGAAAGAGCTTCTGTAATTACATTGCTGGTTGTTTTGTTCTTACACTATTCCATGAATAAGTTGCCAAACTCTCTCCCAGGGTGCCAAGCCACAAATTACTTAATTTCTCCAGTTCAATTTCTCTAGATTCCAATGTGATTTGAATGATGGATGGATTGACTACAAACATATATAGATCTGTCCAACTCAAACATGACTTTGGCAGCATAAAACAAAAAATAAATAAAAGAATCATTATTAAAAATAACCCGTGTGTAAACTGGCTCTGATAAATTATTCATTTTTATGTAAAATAAGTATGTAGCCAACCATTTAAAACTCACAATGCCAAAATAAACTCTATTTGAAATAAATTGTTGTCTAGTCAAATTCAGGCCTTGATCAGGCTTGGATGGCATCCCTTGTTTCAGTCTGAACTAAATAAACTAGGATCCAGATAAATTTCCCTACTCCCTGCCTTGCTTTTGCACTAAGGGAGGCTCATCCAATCTCATTGTACACAGGTTGTGCATTGACAATAAAGGTTTGAATTGAATTGCAATCTTCTAATTGTCCAAAAGCTTCCTAAAGAAGCTCGGAATGAGTCGGTTCCATTATATTTCATGTGCCCCGCCATTTCTTGGAAGAGACAGTGTTCCCTTCCCCCCGTTTTTGCCACATGATGTAACCACACTTGGTGAAGTAATTGTGTGCCGTGGTTCTTTCACCTCACTGTTGTCCCATTCTTTTTCCTACAGCTCATCAGAATGGTCTGGTTTCCTTACGGCAGGACTCTTATGGACCCAGAGCGAGCTTCATAAATTAAAGAGTGGGATTCAGCTTTTTTGAGCAGGAGATTCTGTGCCAATGATATAACACAGGGGTCGGGAACCTTTTTGACTAAGAGAGCCATGAAAGCAAAAAATTTGGAAATTTATTTCAGTGAGAGCCATATAATATATTTTAAAAGTGAACCGAGCAGACGCAGTCTCAGACTGATTCAAAAGAGGGCGTTTACCTCTTCTTTCTTCTTCCTTCCTTCCTCTTTCTTCTTTCCTAACATCTTTTTCTTTCTTTCTGTCTTCCTGCCTTCCTAACCTCTCTCTCTCTCTCTCTCTCTCTCCTTCTTCTTCTTCCTTCCTTCCTCTTTCTTCTTTCCTAACATCTTTTTCTTTCTTTCTGTCTTCCTGCCTTCCTAACCTCTCTCTCTCTCTCTCTCTCTCCTTCTTCTTTTCTTCTTCCTTCCTTCCTCTTTCTTCTTTCCTAACATCTTTTTCTTTCTTTCTGTCTTCCTGCCTTCCTAACCTCTCTCTCTCTCTCTCTCTCTCTCCTTCTTCTTCTTTCTTCTTCTTCCTTCCTTCCTTCCTTCCTGGCTGTGGAGAGGAGCTGGCTGAAGAAGATCCAGCAGCAACCAACCTACCGAGGCTCCTGGAAGACGGGAAGCCGTCAGCCCAGCCAGGGGGGAGGAGGAGGAGAAAGGCGGTGATTTAGCCCATCAAGCGCACTCCACTTGGCGGCTCTCGGATGGAACGGCAGCGCGCGCGGAAGGAATGCCAGAGGACGGCGTCGAGCACACGAGGCTCTCACGGGCAGCTGTGCTGACCCTGCCTCCGCCGAGGAGGAGGGGGAAAGGGAAGGAAAGCGCTCCCGCAGAGCATCCCAACTGCAAGTTATCGTTGCCGTCCTGCCCAAGCGGCCGCGCGACGCGACCCCGGAGCCGGATGGGCACAAGGGCAGGAAGAGAGAGAAAAAGAAAAGATGACGCTGTTTTAGCGAACGGAAGTGATTTTGACTGCGGCGCAGAGGCGCCCAGCGAGCGGGGCATCACCTTTTCTTTCTTTTTCTCTTCCTGCCCTTGTGCCCATCTGGCTCCGGGGTCACGTCGCGCAGCCACTTGGGCAGGACGGGCGACGATAACTTGCAGTTGGGATGCTCTGCGGGAGCGCTTTCCTTTCCCCCTCCTCCTCGGCGGAGGCAGGGTCAGCGCGGCTGCCCGTGAGAGCCTCGTGTGCTCGACGCCGTCCTCTGGCATTCCTTCCGCGCGCGCTGCCGTTCCATCCGAGAGCCGCCAAGTGGAGTGCGCTTGATGGGCTAAATCACCGCCTTTCTCCTCCTCCTCCCCCCTGGCTGGGCTGACGGCTGACGGCCATCCCTGATAGAGCCGATGGAACTGGCGGTGGTTGCGGAGCTTCTCCCGCCCGCTTTCCCGTCCCGGCTGAACGCCGCCATTTGGGTTATTTTTCCCTCTGTGCATGCTCGCGCATGCACAGAGGGAAAAATAACCCAAATGATTGTGGTCAGCCGGGACGGGAAAGCGGAGATTGTGTTCAGCCGGGACGGGAAAGCGGGCAGGAGAAGCTCCGCGCCGCAACCGCCGCCAGTTCCATCGGCTATACGCCGAAGGACTGGCCCGGGCGAACCGGGAGGATTTCACCCCTGCTGCGAGCCATAAACAATCATCAAAAGAGCCACATCTGGCTCGCGAGCCATAGGTTCCCGACCCCTGATATAACACAATAGAAAGTTTCCCCTGCCACTCGAGGAATGATGCCGCGCCTGCCTGCTCTTTGAAAGTTCTTTTTGGTGCAATGCAGCTACTTCTCCATCGTAGATATTCCTCCTGGACATTTAAAGGCTGTGGAGAAGCAGGCACACTTAATCCACTCAACAGATCTGCCCATTGCTTACATTCATTTTTGTATTTAAAAAATAATAATTAAATGTTTTAATATTTTTAATAGATGTGTGCTTTTTCTTTAAAAAAGCACGTGAGTTCTCAAGGTTTTTAAAAAACAATTTTAAAATATTTACACTTGATCTTTATTTGTCCCGGATCTGGACTTTGGAACATATATAAGCTTATTGTGAAGCCATCTATGAAACTGCAAGTGGGTTTTGTTTTTTACAAAGAGGAAACAAACAAGCTGTTTCAGAGCCTGAGTCAGTGGATCATTTATTGAATACACATTAATTACTGGATATAAAGCATCTCTACAAAGGGTGTTACACAGAAATTGGAACTATTTCAACAGTAGAGAAAAGTCCTAAGATAAGGATTGAATAAACATTCTTACCCAGACTGGTCCCTAGAAACCAAAGGTTCAAGCAGGCTAGAATGGTAAGCAGGTTAAGTGATTGTTAGCATCCTCGAAGACTCTGCAAGAACAAAGTGCATCAATGGAGAAGTAGCAGCCTATGAAAGAGGATAAAAAAAGACGCCATCCAACAACAAACAACTGTTTGTTCTAAGATTGGTTATGGCTCTTGCAAAGCTACACAAGGTAGTTTAACTTATTAAGTAATTGGAGGGCACCACTGGCAAGTCTTGTAACAATGTCAAGTGTGCTAAGCATTCAGTAGTAAGTATTTATACTGTTTTATCGCCCTTATTTGGCGGCTCAGACTACAGCATTAAGTCAAGATGGGTGTCCATCAACAGTACCACGAAAACTCTTCCTCTTTCAAAGTTGGCCTGTACAAAGATGGATGCTACTGGTAGAGGGGAGAGGCATTTAACACAATGACACGTATATTTGCTCTGTGGTCAGTGACCACCAGAAAGCAACCAAGATAACTTCAGGCCGAGCTAAGAACATCACTGGTTTGATAAAGCGATATTTACAACCAACTGCATGCAAATATGCAAAAGCGTGAATTGTCTCATAAAGGGGGGAAAATGGGGGTCTCTCCCAGAAGCTGACACTTTGGAGCTTGGCCATTTCAGTTAAAAAGCATGCTTTCTTAAAAAGGCCTTGCCCATTAATGCTTACATCCAGCTACAGATAAAAGCACTGTAGTTTATAGTATTTACAAGACATGCACACCAGCCCTGACCCAGAGCTAGTGACTTTTCCTGGTGCCTATGTTCCTTTTCCCTTATTCTGCTATCCAAAGAAGTGGTCGAGGCTACACTTGCAATGTACACTCTGCTCCTTGCATTTATAAAAGTCATTGTCCTTTCACTGCAGGGATGGGCAACTTTATGACCTGTGGACTTCAACTCCCAGAATTCTTAAGCTAGGCTGGCTTAGGAATTCTGGGAGTTAAAGCCCACAGGTTATAAAGTTGCCATAGTTGTCCACCCCTGTCTTATTGGATCAGGGCAATTAAAGTATATCTTCATTCTTTGTCATTGAGACTTACCTTATATTTGGGTCAACAGAAAAAAACCCAAAGATTTTTATATATATATATATATGTATATATATATATATAGATATAGATATATACATTTTTTGGAACAATTAAAGAGTAACGTTTAATTCTAGCAATGAAAAAAGTAAACTACTGTAAATACTACAAAGGGACTAACAGTAGTTAGAAGCTATACAAGCAAAAAAGGATTACTAAATATTTACATAATCACTGAAGCTCACATTTCAAAATTATTTCATCTATCCGAGTTCTCAGTAGCTAAGCAAACAGTATTAAGCATTGATTTAACAGTATATTACAGAAAATTCAAATGCAAATAAATACTTTATAGGATGGGGTTTTCTGGTTTTTCAAGACAATCAGAGATATTATAGCTTCTGATACACAAATAAATAAATAAATACTCTGCTCTGAAAAAAAAGAGCATTTAAAAGCAAAATGTATTTACAGTATAGGCAGTTGTGATTTTATATATATATATATATCATCCCTTCTATATAAGAAGAAATTCAGCATTGAGAGATGAAGGCAGTGAAATGTCAGTTTGGAACTGGTATTGAAAAAATCCAGACAGAAGTAAATTGATTTAACAAATGTTACAATAGTTTCAGAGAAAAATAATTAGCAAAAAAAAAAACCAGACGTTATTTTAAAATTGCCATTCTCTCCTTGCTTTTACAGATTAGATTTTGAAATCATTTTTTACAAAAAGAGAATTCCTTCCTTGAGGAAAAGAGGTGCTACAGATAGTATACAACTTCCTCTCCATAGCATTACTTCCCAAGAAAGCACACAAGAGACTTGTAACATTTTTAATATATTGCTAACAATATATAGTATATAATATATAGCTTTTACTGACAGTAAAATATTTTCATCCTTAATTTTTTTAAAAAAAACCATGCAGTAACTTTTGTTCAGCATTCGGTGTGCTGAAAGATTCTGCTAGAATTGTCTACAAGATTACCTTATGATAGGGATAAAATGGAAAACACCTATTTTATACATATAGAAAGTGGATTCCATGCAAAAAAATGTGAGCACACAAAATTTCAACACTGAACTGAAAAGCCATACTTCTATAATGATCCTGTTAAAAACAAAAGCAGGATGTATAGCACTTTTACTGTCAATAGCCATGTATAAATATGAACATAAGCATTATTAACACGAGTATTTTACAAAAAAAATTCTCTGCAAGAATGTATTAATAAATAGATAATATATAATTTATGCAGCATAATGCTAAATGCACACACATTAGCGGTGCGCATTATAGTAATAAAATGGAATTCAAAATTTGCCTGTTATTTTTTTCCCTATAAACTGTTAAGTGCCCATTTTAAATAAAAAGATTTATAATCCTCCATGAGCTACTCCCCTTTGACACACAGTGTCACAAACATAGTGATGAAAGTACAATATTGAGCTAATCTAGAGATGGCTTTTATACATTTTTTTATACAATCAAGAAAGATACAATTTGTATCAACAAACAAAAAGTCGTTTCTGGTTATTGGAGGTGTTGCTCTCAGCTACTTTTAAGAGAAGAAATCTAAAAAAAGTGGGGTTTTGTCCTCATTGATAAAGGGATCTAGATAACTCAAGGGTTTTCTTTGTTTCGTTTTTACAGCTAAAGGGCCAAATATTGCAAAGCATATTCAGGGCACAGATTAAACCAAAGGGCAAATCTGCATTTTTCTTCGGCGCTTCTTAGAGCACTGGATAAAACTGGGAATGCTGGGGTCTGCAATGCAGTAAGCTCAGCATGGTGCACCATCCAAACTCAATCCAATCAGCAGCCACAACAGAAAAAGCCACCAGTGTGCCAGCAGCAATTTGAAAAAAGCTGTACCATGACAAATGCAAGGGTCATGTCAGGTGATCCACCATCATTTTCCTACAGGGAAATAAAGCTTGTCTTTAAAATCAGAAGACAGCTTTGTGGAAGAGCAAACATGCTACAGGCAGGTGACATCAATGTCTCTTGTGGTTAGAAAGTTGTTAGATGAATTACTGTCATTCTGCTCTCTAGAGCAGTGTTTCTCAGACTTAGCAATTTTAAAATGAGTGGATTTCAACTCCCAAAATTCTCTGGGGAATTCTCGGAGTTGAATTCTTCTTAAAAGTTGCCCAGGTTGAAAAACACTATTCTGGAGAGATGCTACCCCTAGGTAGCCTTCTTTAATAGGTTCAGCAGAATCTCAATAATCTAAACAAGTTCTTTCTTGTTAGCATCAGTGCACAATTATGCTTGTTGTGGACACCGAGATTAAGCAGCCATTCTGGGCATCGCTGGGAATTATTCCAGCAACATGAAACACCCTTTGGACTATTTCTTGCAACCCCAATCCCCTGGGTCTGAAAACAAAAAATCAGAAAGCAGCTTGGAAGCCATTCTCAAAACACCAGAAACAACCCTGACGGCAGCCTCGCGTTCCATGTGTTTCCTAGTCAGAAACATTTAGGCAGTGTCACACCTTCTCATGAAGAAACCAAAGGCCAGTAACTCGGCCTTCTCAACTTTCATGAAAAAAAAACTACAGTAGAAGTCAACAAGTCCTAGCTCGAGACGTATCGAGTTAGTAATGGTTCAAAATGTTCAAAGACATGTTTGGATTTTAAAAGGGTGTCTACTCAGTGCAGCTTTAAAAAAAGAAAATGGAAAAGCTACTACACCTGGATAAATGTCTCTTAGGGGAGACATTTAGCTACAAAAGTTGCCCGCTCTTGAGCAAAAATACCCAAACATTTGCTGTGATGATTTGAGCCAGTCAAACAGCTCCAAAGAAGTAAATGCATACCTTTGCATGGATCCGAAAGTGAAAAATTGAAACAAGTTTATCAATTCTGTAGCAACCTTTAGAGAACAACTCCATCTTCTATCATCGACATTTAATCCTTTTAAAAAATGTGTTTACTCATTTTGTACTTAGTTGTACTTGGGCTAAACTGAAATGTGAAATTTGATTTGGGATGCTACAATTATACCGCTTTTGGATTGTAAAGAATTGAATTGTACAATTAATTGTATTTTAAAACCCACGCCTGCCAATTTTAACAAGATTTATGTGGAAATGAGACGATTAAGGTTTAGCTGAGAATTGTCCTACTTGCTTTCATGTCATCTGTTTGACACCGATGGCCTCGTCCCAAAGGGTATTACCTAAAGACCCCCCCCCCAAAATCGAAAGCACCCCACTAGTTGTGTATCCATGCAATGAGTCTCTCTCTCCCTCCCGCCCCAATCTGTCTTTCCATTTTCCTCACTTGGAGAGCAAAGATTTCTCCATTGTGCACAAACTGAATTTGCCAGAGAACCGATAGTGCTCACCGTGTACCACTAAGACACAGCAGCTGATGGGGCCTTGGAGAAGCTCTTTGAAAGAGATGGACCAGAACAGGCAACCTTCAGTATGTGAGGATGTTCAAATGCACACAGCGCATTTTCCATGGAGCAGCTTGTCAGTTAACGCTGCAAATTACAAAACTCACTCATGCAATATAATTGCTAATAAGTTTGAGGGACTTATTTCAAACCTAGGATCTTTTGGATTCAAGAAACAGTATATATCCATGCAAAAAGTATGCACTTCCTGTAAAATACACTTTTTTTAAAAAAAATCCCAGCTTTAAAAAAATTACTTAATACTTATTTATAATACAATCTGCTTTTTACAGAATTCTTCAACCACATATTCAATGCAATTGCCAATGCATTCCACAGAGTGGTATACCAGAGCAGGAAACTATTCCCAAAACAGAGAATATCTCTATAGGATCACGGGTACCTCCTGCAGGACGTTGGTTTGGTGCAGTCAGTATTTCTCTCCAGGAATTCAAAGGGATACCATGCTAATGCCCTGTTCTTAATTTGGCAACAATCATAGCTGCCAACTGTTGTGCATCAGTCATGTGTGGATTCTTCTCCATCACAGACAAGACAACGCCAGCAGGAAAAATATTACAGAGGTTCTTATAGGTCTGGTACTGATGCTCTGGGATAACGTGTGGTTCATAGGGCTCCCCACAAACCCCAATCCAAGGGTTACGCCAGAGTTGCTCCATCTTCTCAGGCATGCTCCTCACCATGACGGGCTCATAACATGGCTGCATGAGGTTGTTGCTCAAGGGATAGGAATGGTAAGAGTAGGCATCGGTTGCACATGGTAATGGATCCCAGCTGGCATGTTGCTCTCGACAGAGGGGGGGCCTCCTCTGCCGAGTAGGGTTACTTTCATAAAGTCTCGAATCAGAAACACTATCCATCCGTGTCATAACCAGTGCACGGCTCGGTTGGGCCTTAGCTGATGATTGGTGAACATTTGGAGGCCCTGGGTAGTCCCCTGGGCAACTGGATCGTGCCCCAACAAGAGGGTGTTGGACATGTAGTGCTAAATGAGAAGCTGAATGCTTGCGTGGAGTATGTTTGGGCCTTTCAGTGCCATAGCTCTGAACTCTAGTTAAGCTCTCGTGATAGCCGTGAGAAAAAGGCTGAAGTTGGTTTTGTGGTGGAATTCGCGGAACCTTAGCGTGATCCTCTGAACCCACATCTCCTACGCCCAGGTACAGGTCGGTATACGAAGAGTAAGAGTCATTACTTGCATGGCTTAAGCAACTGTCAGGACACGGGCTTGAATTTCTTGAGTAGATACCTTGGTCTAGATCGACTCCATAATAATCTGTGTTATGGATGTTGCTAATGTTCAAACTGGAAAAGTCATTGAGCATAGAATAATAGCCGTGGTCTCCCAAAGATTCATATTTGGGATATGGGTCCGTGTAGTTGATCGAAGCCCCGTGGCTGTTGGTGACCAGGATTGGAGGGTAGTGCATGCTGGCCATGTGTTCTAGGGAGGATTTCTGATGGGTGAACTGAGAAGAAGACCCAGGCACGGGGCTACTCGCTGACCGAGCGTTTAAGGCCCCAACTGCATGGCTTTTAGGAGGTGGAAGCGTTGGGACACTTAACGCCGTAACAAGAGACGGGACAGAGCTGGCCTCAGGCTTCCGCAACATTGACAGCCGGTCCTCCGGTTCCACCACTACAGACCGGATGCTTGGATCTGACTGGCGTTTCGGAGGATTGCGCTTCACTTCTGAAATGTTCTCCCCCACTTTGCAAAGTGCTGGCCCTGAACCACATTTGGCCAAGGCACCTTCACTCATGGTTTTCACCGCAGATAATTTTGCACTGATGCGAAGCTCATCTGCGACAGATCTCAAGGGCTGGTTTGTCCGTTCAGGGTGGTAATATTTACATTTGTGCCCATATGTGCATTTTTTCCCTGGGGGAAAAAAAATCCTCTCTGATTAGGCATGTTCTTTGCCAACTATGTGTCTTAACTGGATAACCCTAGTGAAATCTTTTGCTCTTACCACAAAAACATAAAATAAGACATTGGTATTTTCTTACATCATGATAAAAGGTCCACAACTTTCCTTATTAAGAGATCCAAATTCTTGTCAAGGTTTTAATCCGAGTGACAATGCTCCATGAAGGCAGCTAGAGCAGGCCCCACAAATAAATATATTCATTTAAATGTTCACTCAAAATGAGATGCAGCTAAATTAGAACACAGTTTTGTTGTGATAGTATTATTCTAAGTGATCAAAGAGAATAATTAGGATCTATTCCTAAAAACAAAATGAATGGAATATACATGTTCCAGGATAATGCTGCATGATCCAATCTGGGTCGGTCATCGGGACCAGAGGCTTTGTCTTCTCAGCTTTCAGACTTGTGCTGGAGTCCATCTTCAGGGAACTTCTCTCTAGCAGTGTGTGCACACAAAAGCAGCCAGGGTAGTGATTGAAGCCTGGGAAACAGGCCCCTCATCAGGCAACAGGAGTACTGATTTACCACCAGCCTATCAAGTAGTTACAAGGCAAGGGCTGGGCAGCACAAGGAAACAACAGCCAATGACTTGAAAGCCAGCCATGAAAGCCAGCCCAATCTACATCCAAAAAGCCACTTACAACAGGCACTATAAATATCACACACAGAACAGCACATACTCTGCTACAGAGAAGTTCCCTGTGCATGGGCTCCAGCATGAGTCTGAAAGCTCAGAAGACAAAACCTCTGATCCAGGTGACCGAGCCAGATTAGATCCTAAACAAAATGAATGTCTTGGCTGTAGATATAATTGAAACTCCACAGGCAAGAGAGAGCAGAAAAACTAAGGCTTTACTCTAAAAGATCATGTTGAATGGATCAGGTGGCATAAACTAGAGAAATAGTATTTCTATGCTGCCTCCCAATTTTAAAAATTCAGAGTAAATTCTTGATTAGCCAATAAATTTAAATGGTATTTTCTTCAAAATTGTACTACTTTACTACTATTATGAGATGCAAAATAATATAATTATTCAATATATTGTTTGCTTATTTTAATCTTCCCCAACCTGGAATCTTCCAGAGATTCAGGGAACTACAAATTTCCAATTTAAAAAAATGTTGGCTATGCAGTCTGAAAGTATTCCTCAAACCTTTAGAGCAGAGGTCTCCAAACCTGGTAACTTGACTTATGGACTTCAACTCCTAGAATTTCCCAGCCAACAACGAGAGAACATAAGTTTCTCCAAATCCCTCCAGTAACCTACTCACCATAAGGGCATGGTTGCTTTTTGTGTTCTGGAATAACTGGCTTTTTCCTTAAGAAGTTTTCAAGACTAGGGCCATGGCGTCCCAATGGATCATCAGGTGGCATAAACCTAGAAAAATGAAACATAGTCAAATTTAACTGCCTAGCATTTGACAAGCTTCTATTTATTACTTTTTGTCTTGCCCGCAGGTGCTTTAGAGCAGGGGCCTCCAACCTTGGCAACTTTAAGACTTGTGGACTTCAACTTCCAAAATTCCTCAGCCAGCAAAGCTGGCTGAGGAATTCTGGGAGTTGAAGTCCACAAGTCTTAAAGTTGCCAAGGTTGGAGACCCCTGCTTTAGAGAATGAAAGACATGACAGTCTTCCAATATTTGAGGAGCTGTGACAGAGAAGTTGGGGTCAACCTATTCTCCAAAGCATCTGAGGGCAGGACAAAAGTAATGGTTGGGAGATCATTAATGAGATCCAGCCTAGAACTCAGGGGAAATTTCCTGTCAGTGAGAACAATTAATCTTGGTTTGCTTCCAGAAGTTGTGGATGCATCATTATTGAAGGTTTTTAAGAGATTGATTACAGCCATTTGTCCAGAATTGTATAGGATCTCCTGATTCAAGCAGAGGGTTGGACTAGAAGACCTCCAAGGTCCCTATAACAATTCTGCAATCTATAAAGTAACCAGCATCTAGTGGGTAAGAAGGTCACACATTCTTAGATTAAAATTGGCTATGACACATACTTATTTATTGTACTTATATAGTGCATACTGAAAACAGACTGATGGTGATTTAAAATATTGTTGCTGAGTCTCAAAGAAGCAACCTTTACTAACAAGCCAAGATCACAATCACTTTTGTAGTTTAGCAGTAGCGAATTCAGAAAGCAACTTCTGCCAATCAATCTTTACTTTCCACGTAAAAGTAAAAGATACCTGAAGAACAAGCAAAAAGTGCTAACCAAAAAGCTAACAGGATTGGAGCATTTTCTCACTAAAGAGAAAAAAATGTTATTCTAGCTTAGAACGATCTAAGGAGAGAAGAAGAAGAATTGAAGAATATAGGAAAACATTGAGAACAAATGCTTAAATCAGTTAACTACTATTTCTGTTGTTCATAGACATTAATTCTTGGCCATGCTATTTTCAAATACAGGTAGTCCTCAAATTACAAAGTTCATTTATTGACCATTCGAAGTTACAACGGCACTGGAAAAAGTGATTTATGACCGTTTTCAAACAACCATTGCAGCATCCTCATGGTCACATGATCAAAATTCAGACGCTTGGCAAGTGGTTTATTTATGACAGTTGCAGTGTCCCGGGATCACATGATCCCAGTTTGTGACCTTCTAACAAGCAAAGTCAATGCGGAGGCCAGATTCACCTGATAACCATGTTACTAACTTAACAACTGCAGTGATTTACTTAACAACTGTGGCAAGAAAGGTCGTAAAATGGGGCAAAACTCACTTAACAACTGCCTTGCTTAGCAACACAAATTTTGAGCTCAATTGTGGTCGTAAGCCGAGGACTATCTGTAATGAGAATTGGACCCACACTAAAAGAAGAGGAAACCTCTCTAAGGAAGATTTGTGCACAGCAGATGAGGAGAAACAGCATACTTGTCGTTTACAAAGGAATACATAAGCAGCCGTTCCTCTATGAATTTCTTCCATTCTGGTTTCTCATTCTGAAGGTCCCGGTAATTGTCATTGGACACAATGATGCCATCAGAATCATAGGCCAACTTCACTATAAAGCGGTCATCGTAGCAGACGACTCGTCTCCCTTGCACTCTCCGCGATGGGGTGAAAACAAGAATTTTTTCCTTCTCCAATCTGTGCAAGATTTCTTGGTCTGCAAAATTGGATTTACATAAGAATGTTAAGATCAGGTACTTGGATAAAGAGCATTTATTACAGTTTGTCACTGTTGGTAGATATATAACTATAGGGATTAATGTGATCCATTTGGTTCATTGAGTTTATTTAATTCTTTTAGTTCAGGATTCCATAACTTTTTTTCAAGTTCTATACCACACTTGGCTTTAAAAGTAAAAAGTAGGCTTGAATTGATTTAGGCTTGATTTATATTTAAACTTAGTTAATACTTTCTACATATATGCAATCATGTTTCAGTTTCTCACATCAAAAAAAGTGATTTGATAAGATAATTTTCTCTGGGGCTACATCCAAAGTTTGAGGAGCTCGTGTAGCAGACAAGTGGCTTACTTGCTATAGAATCAAAGCTACATTTAAGGATCCCAAAAGAATTTTACAGAATTTACATATATTTATATACTTAACATCTCCAGTTCATATCACAGTCATCATTTCCCCATGCTATTAAGTTTTTGTCATAATTTATGGGATAATTTTTAAGAAGATATTAAGGGTGATAAAATAGTATCTTACCTACTGTGAATTTCTCATGAAACCAACTACTCTAGAGTTATTTAAACCTGTAATTAGGTTTCCTCTGGCCTTTACCCATCAAGTATTTGTCTACATTTGTTTTCAAATATTTAAGGAGCTTTGAAAAGGTAGAGAGTAAAATAAGAACATGGAAAAGTATGAACAAAGTTGTTACTTAAGGCAGAGTAAATACCGTATTTTTCAGAGTATAAGACGCACTTCCCCCCCTAAAAGAGGGTGAAAATTTGGGTGCGTCTTATACACCGGATGTAGCCCCCCCTCCCACCGCCCCCCCATCAGCCATTTTTGGCCTCCGCACGTTGCGTTTTTGGCCTCCGCACACTGTTTTAGACTTGTTCCAGGCTGCAGGGATTGCCACAGCACATCACCGTCGATTGCCGTCTCCACACATCATGTTTTCAGCCTCCGCACGTCGCGTTTTCAGCCTCTGCACACCCCATTTTTGGCCTCTGCGTGTTGGTTCCAGGCAGGAAACGCTCAAAAATGCAACACGCAGAGGCCAAAAACGGGGCGTGTGGAGGCCAAAAATGTGATGCATGAAGGCGGCGATGTGCTGTGGCGATCCCCACAGCCTGGAATGGGTCTAAAACGGAGCGTTCGGAGGCCAAAAACGCGACGCACGGATGTTGTGGCCTGCTAGCAGCCAGCGGAGCGGACAGCAGAGTCGGACAGTGAGGAGGTTGGGGAGGAACATGGGCCAGTCCTGGAGTCTGGGGAAGGCTTGGACAAGGGCTCTGTATTGGAGGCAGAGAGGGGGCCAAGGCCATCTGATAGTTATGTGCAGCCTCCGGAGTCTGACAGCAGCGAGGCAGAAGATCAGCGGGAGCCTATTCCCAGTGTGCGCAAGCGTAGAGCTGCCAGACGACAACAACAATTAAGAAAACAGGGTCGACTTGTGAGTAAGGCTTGGAGATGATTGGCCCCTCTCATAAGACATAAAAGAAGAGCGAACAGGACATGAGCTTTTGCAGGAAGGAATTAGTTCATCTGGACGATTCAAGATTTGAAAATTCTGTTTGTGACTCTGTGCCAAGGTTGGCCTTGCCTTGAGTCTGGAAATTAGCTCTCTGGCAGTGTTCCACGTGAGATAGGTGGGTGTTGATAACCTTCATCTGAAAGATTGTTATCAAGCTTTGCGGACTGTAAATGAAAGTAATTTACAGTCGTATAAATAAAAGAGGTTTTGTGAGACTAAGCTTATGCTTTATACTTTCTAAGGAAGCCTATGTCAGAACAGTTTGCTTCCTGCCTAATTACAAACAAACCTCTATTAAGATGGAGCAGCTTCATGCGGAGAATGCTCAGCTTAATCAAGAGATAGCTCTGCTGGAAGTACACGTGGCTGAGTTCCAAGCTCACGCTGCTCCACCTCCCTGGAGGAAATGCCCAATTGCTGTGCCTGATAAGTTTGCTGGCAACCAAGCCATGTTTCCAACTTTTTTGGGACAATGCCAGCTCTTTATCAGAGAGCTGAGGACTTCCCCACTGACCAGGATAAAGTGAGGTTTATGATAAGCCTTCTCTCTGGTTCTGCGGCTCACTGGGCCATGCCCCTGCTGGTCCAGACTAGTCCTTTGTTGGATGATTTCAGGGGGGTTTGTGACCACCTCAGACTTATGTATGAGGACCCCATCAAGACGCAGACTGCTAACCGACGTCTTAAAACCCTGAAGCAGGGCCGGCAATCGCTGCAGGAATATATCAGCAAGTTTCGGCTGCTTAGCCAGGATTTGGCCTGGAACGAAGCTGCCCTCATTCCAGGATGGGTTATCGGAGGAGTTGCAGGACGAACTGGTCTGGGTCGATATTCCTCCAATTCTCAATGCGTTGGTCCATCTTTGCCTCCGGATCGACGCGCGGTTGCAGACACGAGGAAGTCGCCATGCCTCCCAGGAGACCCAGGTGATACCAGTCATGCGCGAGACCCCGGCTCCACGGGAGGAGCCCATGGAATTAGGCACAGCCAGACGCCATCTGTCGGTGACCGAGAAAAAGAGACAGCACTCAGGGGGGTTGTGTTTGTATTGCGGGGAACCTGGACACATGGCCGCCTCTTGCCCCAAGAAGTGATGAGGGGCATCGGCTCCTGCCCCTGCCCCACAACCCCAGAAAACCCTGTTGGGAAACGCCCTGAGCCCAATCTAGGGAGACCCTGGGTCGGGCACTCACCAACACCAAGTCACGCCCAGCTGACATAGATCCCGGACCCCCTCGGCACTTGATCCTGGCGGCACGAGTATTCCTGTCCAGTAGTCCACAGGGGATTCTGGCACACACCCTGGTCAACTCTGGAGCCACAAAAACTTTATGAACGCGGTGTTTGCAGCCAAATATGCCGTCCCTCATTGTCGGGTGGATCCTCCTCTGCTTGTGGAGACCATTGATGGTTGGGTGCTTCTGTCTGGGCCTATAAAGGCCGTCACGCAACCCTTGCGCCTGACCATCGGCTCTCATGAGGAAGCAATCCAGTTTTATATTGCCTCTGGCCTGTAGTCATGGTCTTAGTTTGGCTCCGGACACATGATCCGCAAATCTACTGGTCCCAGAATCTTATCACTTTCCCGAGCTTGCAATGCATGGACCATACCCGCCAAGTCTGCGCAGGCCTGTTGCTGAGTCCAACCGGGGTGTCCTTGCCTTCCAAACTAGCAGACTTTGCAGACATCTTCAGCGAGCAGGAGGCAGACCAATTGCCCCCCCACCGGCCACATGACTATCCCATTGATTTGCTCCCAGACGTGCTGCTCCCAGTGGGCATTTGTACTCGATGTCAGACCCTGAGTTGGCTGCATTGCGGGACTTCCTGGACAAAAACCTGGCTCGGAGTTTTATCCGGCCCTCGTCGTCACCACTGTCCGTCCTGGTCTTGTTCGTGAAAAAGAAGACTGGAGACTTGAGGCTTTGTTGCAACTACTGCAAATTAAACGCCATCACGGTGCGCAACCAGTATCCTCTGCCCCTTATTCCCGAACTGTTGGAATGGCTCCGGGAGGCTACCATTTTCACCAAATTGGACCTGCGCGGAGCTTATAGTTTTGTTCAGATCTGGCCAGGGTTTGAATGGAAGACGGAATTCGGCACCAGGTACACACATTTCGAGTATATGGCCATGCCATTTGGGCTGACCAATGCTCCCGCCATCTTCCAACATTTTATGAACGACATCTTCCGGGACCTCTTGGACCAGTTTGTTGGGATTTATCTGGATGACATTTTGATCTACTCTTCCTCCCGGGAGAGTCACCAACAGCACCTCCGCCTGGTCCTGCAATGGCTCCGGGAGAACCGCTTGCATGTGAAATTGGAAAAATGCCAGTTTTTTCAGTCCACCATCGAGTTCCTGGGGCATCGCATCTCTCCTGAGGGCATTGCCATGGAGCTGAGCAAGGTCAAGTCTTTGCGTACTTGGCAACCTCCTCGGTGAGTGAATGATGTCCAGCGACTCCTCGGGTTCGCCAACAATTATCAGACTTTTATCCCCGGCTTTGCTTCCCTGACTGCGCCCCTCACTCGGCTCCTCCAGAAAAAGTCCAGTTCCGTTGGAGTACCCCCTAGCAACAGGCATTCCAGGCCTTGAAGCAGGCATTCATGAAGAAGCCCATATTGAAACATCCTGACCCCCACCATCCGTTTGTAGTGGAAGCAGATGTGTCGGATGCTGCTGTCGGAGCGGTGTTACTCCAGGCTCATGCGTCTGGCGGTACCCTCTTCCCTTGCACGTATTATTCCTTGAAGCTTAACTCTTCCGAGCGCAACTACACCATCTGGGAGAAGGAGCTACTGGCCATTAAGATGGCGTTTGAGGCCTGGAGACATCATTTGGAGGGGGCCCGACATCAAACTGAAGTCCAAATGGACCACAAAAACCTGGAGTTCCTGCAGACCGCCCGGAAACTGAACCAACGCCATATTCGGTGGTCCCTCTTCTTTGCCAGGCCAAGTTAGTGACAGGAGGGGCCCCCAGGGCTGCTCCAGCTATTGCCGACACCAGAGAGACCCTGGGGCGCCATTTCCATGGACTTCTTGATGGATTTGCCTCCGTCTTCTGGATTTACAACCATGTTCATGGTGGTAGACATACTGATGAAGATGGCGCACTTCATTCCGTGTCATGGGTTACTGTCGGCTTGCACCACCGCCCACGTTTAATAATAATAATAATAACAGAGTTGGAAGGGACCTTGGAGGTCTTCTAGTCCAACCCCCTGCTTACGCAGGAAACCCTACACTACTTCAGACAGATGGTTATCCAACATCTTCTTAAAAATGTCTAGTGTTGGAGCATTCACAACTTCTGGAGGTAAGCTGTTCCACTGATTAATTGTTCTAACTGTCAGGAAATTTCTCCTTAGTTCTAAGCTGCTTCTCTCCTTGATTAGTTTCCACCCATTGCTTCTTGTTCTACCCCCAGGTGCCTTGGAGAAAAGTTTGACTCCCTCTTCTTTGTGGCGACCGCTGAGATATTGGAACACTGCTATCATGTCACCCCTGGTCCTTCTTTTCATTAAACTAGACATACCCAGTTCCTGCAACCGTTCTTCATATGTTTTAGCCTCCAGTCCCCTAATCATTTTTGTTGCTCTTCTCTGCACTCTTTCTAGAGTCTCAACATCCTTTTTACATCGTGGCGACCAAAACTGTATGCAGTATTCCAAGTGTGGCCTTACCAAGGCATTATAAAGTGGTATTAACACTTCGCGTGATCTTGATTCTATCCCTCTGTTAATGCAGCCTAGAACTGTGTTGGCTTTTTTGGCAGCTGCTGCACACTGCTGGCTCATATTTAAATGGTTGTCCACTAGGACTCCAAGATCCCTCTCACAGTTACTACTGTTGAGCAAGGTACCACATATACTGTACCTGTGCATTTTGTTTTTCTTGCCTAAATGTAGAACCTTACTTTTATCACCATTGAATTTCATTTTGTTTGATAGCGCCCAATGTTCAAGTCTGTCAAGATCCTTCTGTATCTTGAGCCTATCTTCTGGAGAGTTGGCTATTCCTGCCAGTTTGGTGTCATCTGCAAATTTGATGAGTTCCCCGTCTATCCCCTCGTCCAAGTCATTGATGAAGATGTTGAAGAGTACTGGGCCTAAAACAGAGCCTTGGGGTACTCCACTGCATACTTCCCTCCATGTAGATGCAGTTCCATTGAGCACTACACGTTGAGTGCGGTTGGTTAGCCAGTTTCGAATCCATCTGGTGGTGATGCTGTCTAACCCACATTTTTCTACTTTATCTAGTAGTAGGTTATGATCTACTTTGTCAAATGCCTTACTGAAGTCCAAGTAAGTCCAAGTTTATCCAACATGTTTTCCGGCTGCACGTCCTACCTGATAGGGTCGTTTCGGACAGAGGGGCTCAATTTACAGCCCAGTTCTGGAAAGGGCTGATGACGGCTTTGGACGTAAAAATCTGCTTGTTGTCGGCGCATCATCCAGAAACCGACGGCGGAATGGAGAAAGTCATTGGGATCCTGGAGCAATACTTTTGGAGGCTAAAAACACAATGCACAGAGGCCAAAAACACAAGGCACGGAGGCACCGATGGTCTGTGGCAAGCCCTGCAGAGGCCGATCCACCCGCCAATCAGCTGCTTGTGGTGAATCAGGCTGCAATAATGTGCTGAGGCTGACCAGGCTGTTTGCTATTTGCTGCAAGGACGCTAGCCAGAAGAATACCGATGGATGTTGGTAGGCAGAGGCAGATTTTTTTTCTTGTTTTCCTCCCCAAAAACTAATGTGTGTCTTATACTCCAGAGCATTTTATACTCAAAAAAATACAGTAATCTGTCGTTCACATATCGCTCCAACTTCTGAGGAGCTCACTGAGAGCATGCCAGTGAAATTCAGTGCAAATCATCTACTTTGGAGAATGTGATTATTGCCAAGTTTTTATATTCATCAATTCTAAAATAAGTGCTTATATCTCCAGTAGAATAAATGGACTTGATTTTTCATTGAAATCATTCTGACAAAAATAAACAAACACTGTTTCCCCTAATATCGCCTGGACTCCTTTGGGGCTGATCATCTTCTCCTTCTCCATCATCATCATCATCATCATCATCATCATCATCATCATCATCATCATCGTAAATAATGTTTAAAAAAAGTTTACTCACTCGTGCTTTAGGTAGGCACAAACTTAGGTGCAAACTTCTATAGTTCAACCCTGAGCTACAAATATTCTCTTCTATTGCTACAAACCTGTTTGCAAACAGGGATAGATGCACAACTAAAATACTGCTTGTGCCTAACATATTAGTTCTGCTTTTAATAATAAAAGATTTTTCCCTGTCCAATTGTTTCCACCTCTAGGGGGTGCTGCTCATCTCAATTTGTTAGCCAAGGGAACCAGCATTGTCCAAAGACCGTTCGTGGTCATGTGGCCAGCATGACTATATGCCAAGGCACATGGAATGCTGTTACCTTCCCACCAAAGTGATACTATTAATCTACTCGCATTTGCATGCTTTCGAACTGTTAGGTGGGCATAAGAGAGGCTTAATAAGCTTAGATTAAATTTAGTGAAAGGAAAGGAAACCATACGAGGGGTGGGGAAAGAGTGATATTGAAAATGCACACGGGTTTTCTCCAAATCATTGTGACTTCAATTCAACAAAATCCTTAAAAATTCCAGAATTCATTGACATTTGCTGTCATCTTCTTTCACTAGATGGTGCTTGTTTGCAAAATTAGCTCCTCTGTCAAGTGAGCAGCAACTTTTCCATCTAGAGAAATGTATGAATGAGGAATTCTAAAGAAGAGCAAAAAAAAAAGTGTTAAAAAACCTCTAGACTACAGCTTCAGAAACTCAAGATAATGCTTGTCTGTCACGTTTGGAGTCAAGATAATGGAGTCATTTTCATCCTTACAGCAAGGCTCTTAGCAACGAATGATATTATACAGTGTTCCTGTGATGAGGCCATGATTTTTCTGGCTCGTAGAGTAGGCCTCAAAAGCCCCTACTTCAATCCACAAGTAAGAGACAGAATGGGATTAAATCCTTTCTTTCCTACTAAGATGCCACCAATACTCTGACAATTTCTTTTCCCCAAGAGGACTTGCCAGATGCAGCTGATTGAAGCTATTCCTGAAGTTATGAAATACTAAAGCTACTTCCCCAAGTGATTAATAAATTCTTCCAGCAATTTGCAGAATATTCTTTGAACACAGAATTTCCTCCTTGTTGTGCCCTTCCTTAATACCATTTTGGTTTCCATAAAAATCAGTCAAGGGGGGAGGGGGGAGAGACACTGATGCTACATTTGTGTTAATTTATATCCCACTTTTGACAGGACTCACAATATGTTGAAAGTGAGTACAGGTAGTCCTTGACTTACAATGGTTCATTTAGTGACTGTTCAAATTACAATGGCACTGGAAAAAGTGAGTTATGACCATTTTTCACATTTACGATGATTGCAGCATCCCATGGTCACATGATCAAAATTCAAATGCTTGGCAACTGGTTCATATTTATGACCATTGCAGTGTCCTGGATTCGTGTGATCCGCTTTTGCAACCTTCTGACAAGCAAAGTCAATTGCGAAGCCAGATTCACTTAACAACCTTATTACTAATTTAACAATTGCAATGATTCACTTAACAACAGTGACAAGAAACTCATAAAATGGGGCAAAAAAAACCTTAACAAATGTTTTACTTAGCAACATAACTTTTGGGCTCAAAAGAGCCGAGGTGGCGCAGTGGTTAAATGCAGCACTGCAGGCTACTGCTAGTTCAGCAGTTCAGCTGTTCAAATCTCACTGGCTCAAGATTGACTCAGCCTTCCATCCTTCCGAGGTCGGTAAAATGAGGACCCAGATTGTTGGGGGCAATATGCTGAACTCTGTAAACCGCTTAGAGAGGGCTGTAAAGCACTATGAAGCGGTATATAAGTCTAAGTGCTATTGCTATAAGTGCTATTGCTATTGTGGTCGTAAATCGAGGACTACCTGTATAAAGTGGAAATGATCTTAAGCAAATTGAGCATTCAATAAGCTAGAATACAAAATAAGTACCAATTAACTCACGTGGTTCAAAACATTCCTTAATGCAAGCATTAATATAGCCCATAAGATTTAAATGGTCATGCAAATTTTTTCTATTATATTATGCAAAAACAGTATGCAAATACCCTCCATTATAGTAACTGAGTCATCCTATTGGAAAAATCTTCATCTTTGATCTTATAAGTGATGCCAGTCTCCGAAATGGTTACCTGTAATTGGCGCATCTGGTCGACTCTGTTCTTTCCTCCAGGTTGGCACAAATACTGTTATATCTTTGTGACCTTTTTCCAGAAACCAATCAACAGCTAGCTGAATCCCTCGACAGGAAAATCCTTCTTTATTTCCATGGCTGGAAATGAACAAAAATAATTCAGAGAATTCTCATATATCTTGATGAAGATGGCTGAGATAAAAATGCAATACATAAGGGAAAGGCGTTTATTAAAGTTTAGGAGACAGTATTAAAAAGATCTAGAAAAAAACAGACAAACTTCACTCTCGCAAATGAAGGCAAATATATGTGTCCCAGGATAATGTTGCAGGATCCAATCTGAGTCGGTCATCGGGACCAAACGTTTATTCTTCCAAGCTTTCAGACTCATGCTGGAGCCCATCCTCAGGGAACTTCTCTGTCTCTAGAATATATCCCCATTCTGGAGAGAGAATGGCACACAATCTGGAGAGAGAGAATTTCCCTGAGGATGGGCTGTAGACAAGCCTGAAAGCTTGGAAGAATAAATGTTTGGTCCGGGTGATTGACTCAAGATTGGACCCTGCAAACTTCACTCTGTTTTCTTGATGGCTGGGGAATTCTGGGAATTGAAGTCCAAAAGCCTTAAAAGTTGCCAAGGTTGAAGATCCCTGTTCTACAATGATGAGATGTCACTGAGATCCATATAGTTCCCTCCAATTACATATCAGGCTGTCTAGACTTCTTACCCAGGCCGTCGGGTAGGGTGGATGGGACACCAGCACCACCACCCTGTTTGTGAGATTTTATGTCTTCTGTGTTGCTGAGTTGCCACCTTGTATTTATTTTGCAGGGTTTTTAAAAAAATCTGTTTTGATTCATTCTCTATATCTGTTGTTTTTGCTATTTTATTGTTGTGAGTCATCCAGAGTCAGCTGGAGTCGAGTGGCATCCAAACGGAATAAATTTGTTTTTATAGCATGCCTGAATCAGAAGACTATGAGTGGATTACTACTGTGCCAGAAACAGTTCAAGGTGCACTAGCTCTAAATGTCTCTCCCAAAATGGACACCTCCAACAATCAACTAGGGCAGGAGTCCCCAACTCACGGGCCATGGACTGGCACTGGACTGGTCTGTGGCGCACCAGAAACGGGGCTGCACAAACGAGCGAAGTCCCATCTGCGCACGTGTGGGATGCAGGCAGCGTGTGAAACCACGCCCCCTTTGGTCCACGGAAAAGCTTTTCTCCACAGAACCAGTACATGTCCCAGGTACATAAAAAGTTGGGGGTTGCTGAACTAGGGGTAACAGTTCAATGGGACAGGGCCATAGGAGGGGGCTGCATAGACCTCCAGGAATAGAAAGTCCAATGTACAGGGATACAATAGAAAAGGACTCCCATATAGTCCACATCTCCCTAATCCCCAGTGAGGAGGGATACTTTGTGGGCATTTTTAGGATGTTCTCAGTGGATGGGCAGATTCAAACCTTGTAAGGTAGCATAGATAGTCCTTGACTTACAACAGTTCATTTAGTAACTATTCAAAGTTACAACGGCACTGAAAAAATGACTTATCACCGTTTTTCATAGTTACAACCATTGCAACATCCCCATGGGCACTTGATCAAAATTCGAATGCTTGCCAACTGTCTCGTATTTATGATGGTTGCAGTGTCCTGAGGGTCATGTGATCACCTTTTGCGACCTTCTGACAAGCGAAGTCAATGAGAAAGCCAGATTCACTTAACAACTGTTACTAACATAACAGCTGCAGTGATTTGCTGAACAACCATGGCAAGAAAGGTTATAAATGGGGCAAAACTCACTTAACAACTGTCTCACTTAGCAACAGAAATTTGGGGCTCAAATGTGGTCGAGGACTACCTGTATTTGATGTACTTGGGTATAGAATTCAAGGAACTCTGCAAAATTTGCCATTTGAATTCATTGTTGTATACTCTTATCCACATTTGAAATAAACATTTATCTGGATGCTGATTTCCTTCAAGGGTTTTTATGCAAGAAAAGAGGGCGCAAGTGCAACAAAAACAGCACAAAATTATGAACTACCTCATTGCCACATTACTTCCATCTATTACGATAGGCCTCAAGTTGTCAGAACTGTCCACAACATCCTCCTCCAGGGACAGCTCAGGGCTGGTCACCTCCTTGGCAGCTGTTCCACCTGTGGGAGCAGTGTTACTTCCAAGGCTAGCCGGCCCTTCATTCTCAGCCTTGTTGCCAAGCCTCACAAGTTCAGCCAAAATATCATTGATGAGAGCATCCGCCCCCAACTTGTTCAACACGGCTTGAATCTGATCCCCCGCGTAGCCCAGTTTTAAAGCGAAATCAATTTTCGCTTGATATTCTTTGTCCGAGTTCATTTTACCATCTTCCAGTTTTAAATCCTGAAGAAGGCTGCTCTGGGAGAAGCTGGGCTGATCCAAGCAAGGAGAGCGGCAAAGCTGCCGGTGAGGCTTGTGGGGGGGAATGTCCTTCTCCCTAGGCAGGGTGTTGCTGGAGCTGTTCTTGACACAAGGCTGCTCATTTTCACTCTCGGAGCTTGTCCATTCTTCGGATTCGGTGCTGCAATCCCCGCCGTCTTGCTCAACAGTCCTCTCGTCTTGGGAGTGCCTCTTCTCCATTTTCAGCCTTTCCACCATAGACCAGGCCGTCATCACGTTGACCTTCTGGCGAGATACCCTCAAATTGCTCTCAGTGCCAAAAGTGCTTGGAATGTGTGCACCGCTGAATCATCTTGTGGCTTACTTCTTAAACCAGTCTTGATTTGTGAGAGTCACAAAAACAATTGCACAACTTTTTGGCAAGGAGGGAAGAAAAATAAAAGGGAAAAAAAGAAATTAGTGACAAATAGCAATATGCCACAATAAGAAAAGTAAATTAGATCTCAAATCCAGATAAACTAAAAGAACCGCTCATGCGGAAAGGATTTGTGAGGGATGCAGAGTTAGAACCCCGTTTATGACTATCTCTGCTTGAGAAATCAATACTTCTTGGACAATACTAACAGATCAGACAATGGGATCTAAAATTGGTTAAATGTAGGCCAGATTCACACCTCATATTATGCTAAAGCAGAAGTGCATAAGTTTAGTAGCAGCAAAAGCCATACCAGTTTTAAACAGCGTATTTGTTGCCATGCTACAAAGACGAGAAGTAGCATTAAAAGTGGTTCCCTCAAATAAAAACTACAAGTCTCATGTTTTTCTCGTACTTATACAGGTAGTCCTTGACCTCCATCCATTCAATTATTGACTACTCAAAGTTACAATGGAAACAAAAACAGTGACTTACAACTGATCCTCACACTTACGAACGTTGCAGCATCCTCACAATCATGTGATCAAAAATCAGGTGTTTGACAACCGGCACGCAGATACAATGGCTGCAGCATCCGGAGGCCATGCAATTTCCATTTCTGACCTTCCCAGCCAGGTTCCAACAAGCAAAATCAATGGGTGAAGCTGGGTTCACTTAATGATCACATGATTCACTAACAACTACAGTGATTCACTTAACAATCGTGGAAAAAATTGTCATAAAATTGGATGCAATTCACTGAACAACCAGTTTGCTTAACAGTGGAAACTATGATCCTAATTGTTGTAAGTCAAGGACTACCTGTACACATACACACAGAAAACTGATATACACAGATTCAAAAGAGGCGACATGAAACTTAGCAACACGGGAGCAGAATGGGACTTGTTACTGGGGGACAATAAAATCAATATAAGGAGTTGTGATGTGATGCACCACATGCGGTCTCCGAGCCATGCTGTCAATCAAGGCACTAAACCATGACTTCATTAGTTATCCTTTAATGAACAAATCGTAACTGGCATGGTTCACATGCAACTAGTTTACAACAACAAACGACAATGTTTGAATTCATGCTAAATTGATGTCAAACAAATCGCACTATACTTCAATGTGACCCACCTTTAAGTTCATGCACTGAAATCAATGGGATGGAAAAAAGCTAAAGATATTAAGGCTAACATAAAAATATTAATTTCAAGAGATCTGCATTAAAGTGTGGATTCAACCTAAGGAATGTAGTAGCATATAATAGGTAGAGAAGAGCATTATGGCAGATAAACTGTTCCAAACATACATGTACCTCTTTTCATCTTTAAACAGTAGCTAACACAATGATATCCATAACCATAAAGAAGAACCATAATTTGTTGAATGTAACTCCTGCATACAAATAATTCCAAGTTTAAATCACTGATATTTTTGGTTGGAGAGATTAGGATTTGGTTGGAGGCTACTGCAAGAGCAGATATGAGCAAGTAATCTAATTAAGCAGTGATTCAATAGTAGAAAAGTACCAGTTAGCACAGTGATGGCAAACCTTTTAGACACCAAGTGCCCAAACTGCGCACGTGCGCATGCCCAAACTGAAAGGTGTGCGCGCGTGCATGCGCACATGGGCAGACATGCGCACATGTGCAGACATGCGCAGCAGTCACCCGAAGACCAGCTGGCCGGCAGGAGGCGGGGCATGCCAGCACCGGCAGCGTAGCAAGAGGTAAGATCTTTTTCTTTTGTGAGCTTCTGTTTCATCGTTTACAGGGAAACAGAAGCTCATGAAAGAAACGCCACGGAGATCTGACCTGGGGCGACAGCGTGCGTGCCAGCAGAGAGGGCTCTGCGTGCCACCTCTGGCACGCATGCCATAGGTTCACCATCACGGAGTTAGCATATTCTCCCACCCCTTCTTAGTGACTAGTTAATTTTTAACAGTCAATAACATATTGGGACCAAACCCCCTCCCCATATTTCATGTATCAGCTGAAGGTGTCCAAGCTGTAACTTACTGAAGGAGAAATGGATCGTTGTTTTCTTGGATAGCTCCAAGAAATTGCCCAGCCAGTATTCAGCAGCTGCAAAAAGATAAAAATAAAAAGGAAATTACATGTTAGAGATCATTAGAAAAGGGATAGAAAAACAAAACTATTAATACTGTAATGTTTTAATGCAAGTATACGGTATGACCACATGAAATACTATGTGTCGCCTTGTTTGCGGTAACTCAAGCAAATTGTAGGGCAAGAAAGCTTTAGCAAATATTAAAGGAGAAATTCCTTCAAAGAAATATAAGATTTTGATTTCAGAAAATACATCAATAAGGTAGGTCACCATGGAGATATGGGAAACAATGCACAATGTGGAAAAAGCAGAGATTTTCTCCATCCTCTGTAATATTAATATAAGGAGCCGTCAAATGGTACTGCTAGAAGAGTCAAGGTAACCAGCCCAAAGCTAACCAGTAGAATGACCATAATCTGTGATTTAAAATTTTTACCTGGTAAAAAGTTGCGAGCATGAAAACAGCTGTTCTTACATAATTTTGGGGTGCTAAAAACGAAAATAACATTTAAAAATGTATATTGGCTCTAGTTTCCATGATATAAGCAACCAACTAATGAAGTAAAGTTTATAAAATGCATAATGCAACTTACACCATAGATTACATAGTCAATATTGGTGACCAATAGAAAACCGCCACGTGGAGATGGGCATGGCCAAACACCGTGGTGACACGGAGTTCCCCTCGTCTCGCAGGGGAACCCCGATATCCCTGTCGCCTGGGGACCTGGTTCAACTAGAACCAGGTCAAAGCCACCATGGAGGGGCGGTGAAGAAGTTGGACACCGCCGGCGATCTGGAAGGGGGCTGCAAACCCCCCAGAGAGCCGGTATAGAGCCCACGGCCGGCGGCATCAGAAAACGACTTGCAAAAGTCGTCCAAGTCGTGGCGGCCACGGGCGGACGGATTGATTGCTTGGAAAGTTGGAAAGGAAAGGGAACTTAAGCGAAGGGCTGGAGGAAAAGAAGAAAAATAGAAGTCTCATTGGGTGAGGTTTTTTTTTGCCGGAGATGAAAATTGGACTTTGTTTTAAGCTTGAAGCGGGACAAAAGTTGGAAAAGATTAAGAAGCGGCTAATTGGCAAGTGGAAGATTTTAGATAAATAACTCAAACAGCAGTAATTAAAACCCAATGTTGGAAAACCTTGAGAATTTTGTAATAATCATGAATTAAGAAGTTAATGGACTTAGGTTGTATTGATTTATACTGATTCAAATATATAGACATTGAACAATAGCAATAGCAATAGCACTTAGACTTATATACCGCTTCATAGTGCTTTACAGCCCTCTATAAGCGGTTTACAGAGTTCAGCATATTGCCCCCAACAATCTGGGTCCTCATTTTACCGACCTCAGAAGGATGGAAGGCTGTGTCAACCTTGAGCCGGTGAGATTTGAACAGCTGAACTGCTGAACTAGCAGTCAGCTGAAGTAGGTTGCAGTGCTGCTTTTAACCACTGCGCCATCTCATCTATGGGATTAAGCAAGAGTGCCATCTTCTGGCTAGAGGATTTATATTAACTGTTTACCAGTGGTTACTTATGTAGCTACTTGAACTGAGAGCTTATCTTGGATACTACAAAGCAGCGGTTATTTTGTCTGCATTTGTTACAAAAAAGAGTTTACATCTGTTGTTTGAATAAACTTTGAATGAACTTTGAAAAGGCAACATTATTTGACACTATTTGGCACAGGAAAAAGCAATTAACAATAGGCTGTCAGATAGATATTCTTAGACAGCTGGATTTATTATAAAGGTTCTTGAATTATGACATTGGTAACATGGAGGCGAGTGAATATGAGGAGCTTACAGTTTTCTTTAAATACTATTGTGAAGATCTAAGGAGAGACTTTATGGAGTTTGAAGATGGAATTAAGAAGCAAATATACAAAGTAGTGGATAATAATGAGATATCTAATAAGGACAATAATAAGGATAACAATAAGGATTTTGAAAATATGATGGCAGAAAATACAAAGCAAAGAGCTGGAGAAGAAGAGAAATTGGAAGATAAAGAACGGATGAAAGAAGACAGAGAATTATACAGACAAAAGGAAAGAAGAAGATTTTGAAAATGGACAGATAAATGGCTATACTATAAATCATGACGATTACACAGGGATGAACAGTGAGAAGGGAAAAATAGGGCATGGGCAGAGGTATTGGATTTGGCAAATTAAAAAGGAAGAAAGAAATAGAGGGGAGAGATTAAGAAGAATAGGAAGTGAATTTAGAAAAATATCATATATAAAGAGGAGAAAGGGAAGAAAGAAAAGAGAAAGAAATTGGGGGTACAAAACGATAAGAAAGAAATTGGAGGAGTTCAGAAAAAGAGAATGGAAATTTAAAGAAAATGGATGATTGAGATTTGACCATTACATAATATTTTTGCTTTGTTTTTTCTATTATGGGTATGATAAACTTTCTAATAAAAGTAAATATAATTACTAATAAAATATTTAAAATAGCTAAATATTGATAGATAACATTAGAGGAAAGAAGAAATGTAAGTAGAATTAAATGTGCTATAAATTGATATAAATCTATATGTGGCATTAGAAGAAAGATTAATATAAAGAAAGTGAATGAATTTTTTTAAAAATTTGTATAGAGTTATGGAACTTAGATGATTATTACTTTTTTTCTTGAATATATTAATTAATTTTGATAATGAATATGCTTATTAGTTAAAGAATTAAATTTCAAACATTTGAATATAATTACTAGCAGATTCATGTGGTAATTTTCTGTGGAAAGCACTTATATTTAAATTGGACTTGGATTAAGTTAAAAGTAGTGAATATGTATTTGTACCATCTTTGGGAAGATAAATTATGATGTAAAATGAATGGAATGATTGATTATCTGGAATTTCGGAATTTGAATAATTTTATCCTCTTTCTTATTTGATAGGTTATCTTTTTGAAGTATATAAAGAATTTATAACTTGATGTTTAATAGTAAATATAGTAAATATAAGTAAACGTGGAATTTTTAAATGATAAGGGTTTTTTTAGTCATATGGAAAATAGGGAATAAGGGGAAAAAAAGGAACAATGAACAAGAAAACAAGGATGACTACGGCCTAGATTCAAGAAGTTAGAGACAAAAGAGTTAGCAGATGAAAGAAATAATAGTGGTAAAATTTACTTGGAAGATAATTTGGGTATCCGGATGACGAAACTAGATTAAGGAGGTAGTAAGAGTTAAATAATATATACCGAAGGTTAAGATATAATAAAATGGATGTATTTTTAATGCTCATTGAAGGTATATATGCTGTTATGTATGAATTTGTATGTATCAAGCTGGAGAAAAATAAAAAAAACTTTTTCTAAAAAAAAGAAAAGAAAACCGCCATGCGTACCAAGATGATGCAATATTAGCTAATATTACATCACCAAATTCTATAAAAGTCACAGTATCTGTTGCTTGGTGAGTTAGACAGCCAAGTTATGCCTCAAACCTGTTTAAATAAAGCAGATAATTTCTGCTATATTTGCGGTGAAGTTACTTTTGCATCCCAAAAACGAAGGATCACAACCGTGATTAAGAAAGCCTACAATTTGTATTTCGGTTGCAAAATAGGAGACCAGGACAAAAACTGGACGCCACACATATGCTGTAATTCATATGGATCGAGACTTGTCCAATGGCTGAATGGGAATAAGCCTTCTATGCCTTTCGCAGTGCCAATGATTTGGAGAGAACCAACAGATCATGTTAGTAATTGTTATTTTTGTATGGTGCCTCCAATTGAGAAAGGTCTTACTAAGAAAAAAAAGTTGTTTGTGCAGTATCCAAACATTCCATCAGCAATACGTACAGTACCTCATGGAGAAGGACTACCGATTCCAAAAGCGCCTCAATCTTTCGTAGTTGAGTCCAGTGAGGAAGAACCTCAGGAAGCTTGTAGTGATGAACCAACAGCCTTACATGACCAGATCTGAGTGCATTGACCAGTGGTTAGAGTGCAGTACTGCAGGCCACTTTAGCTGACTGTGATCCGCAGGTCAGGGGTTCAAATCTCACCGGCTCCTGGTTGATTCAGCCTTCCATCTTTCCGAGGTAGGTAAAATGAGGACAATATGGGGGCAATATAAATATACATTGCTTACTGGTGTAAACCGCTTAGAGAGTGCTTGCACTGTGAGGCGGTATATAAATCTCACTAATAAATAAATAAAATAAATCTGCCATCCACATCCGCTGAACTGCACCTCATAACACAAATGGAATTGAATGACCTAATAAGAGATCTGGATCTTCTGAAGAACAAGGAAGAGGTTTTAGGTTCAAGACTAAAGCAGTGGAATCTCCTGGCAAGTGATGTTCGCTTTCATGTACCTGATAAGTAAATTTCCATCGCTTAATGCTGCAAAAATAAATGAAGGAATTTTTGTTGGCCCACAGATCCGTGAACCTATTAACGATGATGAGTTTCTTTCTCTGTTGCATGGCAAGGAAAAGACTGCGTGGATAGCATTCATGTCAGTGACATCAAATTGTCTTGGAAACAATAAAGCAGCAAACTACAAGGAAGTGGTTGAAAAACTCATCCAGGCCTACAAAAAACTTGGTTGTAACATGTCCTTAAAAATTCATTTTCTACACTCTCATTTGAATTTCTTTCCATCAAATTGTGGAGCAGTGAGTGATGAGCATGGGGAGTGCTTCCATCAAGACATTGCAGCTATGGAAAAAAGATATCAAGGTAAATGGAGCCCATCAATGCTTGCAGACTACTGTTGGACAATTGTAAGAGACAATCCTTTCCTTGAATACAAAAGAAAAGTCAAGAGAAGCAAAAGGGACACAAACTGAAGGCAAGATTAATGAAAAATTTAAACTTTTGAACATTTTACACTTGTTTACTAATTTAATTTTTCTTGATAAACATATACAATAGATTATTTCATGTATTCACTGTTGCGAATATAATTCACTTAATTTTAATAAAAATATACGGGTTTATATATATGTATTAAGTTTTGGCGCATTATTTGCCTATTACCTGTAGTTGGAAAATGTAAAATGTCCGTTGCATGAAAACTAGAGCCAACTAACAAATTTCATTATTATATTTGAATTCAGCATGTGAAATTCATTAAGAAATGGCACATTTCATTTCTGAAACTAAAAAAATTGAAAATTTGTAGAACAGTGTTATTAGACAAATTCATCTGAAACTATCAATTAGTACTAATCCAAACTTGACAACTTTTAAGACTTGTGGATTTCAACTCCCAGAATTCCTCAGCAGCCATGCTGGCTGGGGAATTCTGGGAGTTGAAGTACACAAGTCTTAAAGTTGCCAAATTTGAAGACCCCTGAATTATCCTATCACACTAGAATGGTATTGTGATTGGAAACTGGATTGAGAGACTCAGATTCAAGTTTCTGCACATGGAAGTGTGCTGGGTATGGTTTTCCAGCCTAACGTTCCTTATAAGGAGCACTGTGAGACTTGCCCTGAGCTCCAGGAGGTAACCTGAGATACCAATAGGACTGACTATATTATACAATGAATGTCCAAGGGAACTAGGTTATATTTAGTCTAATGAAGGCTGAGAAGGCTCAGTGAGACCCAATAATAGTCTAATTAATACTAGTAACGGAGAAGAGGGGATCAATTTATTCTCCATAGCACCTGAGGGCAGGACAAGAAGCAATGGGTAGAAGCTCATCAGAGGGAGATTCAACCTGGAAATAAGGAGGAACTTTTTGACAGTGAGAGTGTTGGGATAAGAATTACTCTTATCAGAGACGAAATGAATCTTTTCCTGAAACTCTGACATTGTCAAAATAAGCCGCAGTATAATTCTAAGGTATAAGATATTTATTTCTTTACAAAAATAAAAAAATCACATCCTGGCTATAAACATAGGTGTTGCTTCGTACAGAAGCAGAAGAAAAAAGGAAGATCGAAAGAAAGGAATATACACATGCGTACTAGGAACATATTAATCACGTGCTCAGGAATAAACCATTATATTTGATAGGGATGCATCTCCCTGCATATACATGTAACAGGCAACATAAAATCACTGCGTGACAGAGAGCAATTAATGAATGGAACAGCTTACATCCCAAAAGTGTGGTGGTTCCATCACTGGAGATTTTAAAGAAAAGATTGGACAACCGTTTGTCCAGGATGGTATAAGGACTCCTGCCTTGAGTAGGGGGTTGGACTAAAATACCTCCAAGGTCCCTTCCTGCCCTATGAGTCTATGATTAAAATTTCAGTACTTTTTAAATCACCACTTCCAGAAAAACATGAACAAAAAAGTGATGCTCAATTGTTATTTTGCTTGTGGTCTTTAAAGAGAGAGCTGGCCATTGATTAAACCTTTAATAACAGTTTCACAAAGCATTCAGCAAAAATGGAAAATGAACTCTACTAAATCTCCAGCATGTCACATTACTGACATAAAGCTCCTTTTGAAATTCATCTGTCGTTTGAAAGGCTTAATACCTACCACTGTTCTCAAAGAAGTAAGCAATATCATGCCCTCCCAATGTGTTAAAAAACAATTCTCAACCACCTAGGCTAGCGCAAATGCTGGTGACTGATTCTGGAAGCTGTAATTCAAAATACGTAAATGGCATCAAATTGCTCACATGAAAGGCAACCTTTGGTGGCCAGCAGATGGGTTTGGAGCTACACATCCAAGCCCGCGTCCCTCTTTTCTTTGGGGTGTGCTATCATAGCTGGGAGCAACTTTCACACGCTGACTAGACCAACAGTTCACCCATCAATTGCCAAAGGTATATACTCCACTGTTCTGAGAGAACACTATCTGAAAAAGGAGAATATTTGTAGCTCAGGGCTGAGCTTGGACGTTTCCTTTCGCAAGCTAGGTAACATCATCAGTGCTAGTAAGGAGTGGGGTTTGCTCTCAATTTATATTCTAGTGGTTTGCCCTGTCAATGTGGATGGTTTTGGAGGTTCTTTGTTTTGTCCGTTTACTGTTAGCTTGTTTGGCAGTTCCTTGATTGGGGTATTGTTTACTTCTTGATTGTTGTTCTAATGTTAATATTGGAGTTATACCTTCCTTAGCCTACGACTTGTAGGAGATGACCAGGCTGACTCTCGAGGGAGGGGTCAAGCACGTCATCAGTCTGGAGTCCTTTCATGCCCACAAGAGATCTAAGACCTTGAATTCCATTGACTCCTTGAATTCCATTAACTCTTATCTACTGTCAATTTTGCCTTGACTGTTAGTAGTTCAGATTCTTGTAGAGAGCTAGTATGGAATAAACTTGAACTCATTTGAAAAACCTTGGTTCCTGGTTTCTCGCGTCTGACATGACTGTTCTCAAGCAGCCTACCAATCAGATGACTGGTCAATACACCCAGGATTAGAAAATCATATATGAAACCCACAAACCTATCTTATGCATATATTATACACAGACTCAGAGGTAAATTCCACTGAATTCAATGGTAGGTATTCCTAGAACAAATATAGGACTGTGTCAAAAGCTAGAGTGTACAGAGTGGCTAAACTTATGAAGAATTTAAACTGGAATGAGGCAGGAAGATGTTTTGTTATGCAAACACAGGTTATACATGAGATGTCCCTCATCAATTAATTAATGATGTTCCTCCTCAATTAAGAACTGTAATATGTAAAAACCAATAATATTTGCTGAGAGCTTGTGCAATGGCTTGAAACCTTTTGATGTATGTAAGTTCAGCAACCTCTCACCCCAAAGCAGAGTTTTAAAAAATCCACTTTTCCCAAACTGTCCACTTTGAGGGCTGCTAAACAGTATCCTGGAAGGTTGAAATGTTAAGTAGAAACTAAGAAGACTTCACCACAAATTTCCATATATGACCTGAAGCCGGTCTTTTGGGAAACTTCATTAGAAAGGAACTGCTGTTACAATGATTTAGGTATCCCCCCCCCCCCAAGAAAAATAGGGAAACTGGTATGTTTACTGACATCTGTTTTGCAACCTGGGAATTATTTTGCAATGTGAAGTCTGCTCACTTTAAAGTTATGATAGCCCACGTGCTTTTTGAAACCGAAAACTAAAAGTAAAGTTTAGCCCTTGTCTTGCACTCTAGCCCAGCTATGCAAATCAAGGGAAATTCTCAGCTTAGAATTTCCATATGAGTTACAGAAAGGAATGGCCTTTTTTTTTTTTTACTTTAAGGGGTGGAGGGAAAGACACCAGCGTTGGAAATCCTCATTCTAACACAGATCAACAAGAAACTTAACATTTCAGCACTGAAATTTAGTATAAATAAATAATAGTAACTACAGATGTTTTACTTGCAATTAAAGATCAAAACTGATTTACTGACATGTAAGCGCAAAACAGTTTGAAGCATAAATCAACTGTTTCCCCACCCCAAACTGAGAAATTTGGGGTTCTTTTGTTTTTCCCCAATTATTAAGGCTTATTTTACTGCACATTAACATCAATGCCTAGCTATGGAAGTCACTGCCAAGAATTGGACGAATTTGGAGCTCAGATCTTCAGCAGCAGAAAACAGAGGAATACCCCGAGGATTAAAAAAAAATGGAACAAATACTTAAGGGGAAAAAGTTAAAAATAAGGTGAAGAAAAATCTTCCACATTCCCAGATAGTTCCAGAACATGTCCTCATAAACAACCTGAGTTGTCAGTGGTCTGGAAATAGCATGAACTTGGCCTGAGTCCAAAAAAGATCACTTAAATATGACCTAAGACTAAAGGCACATCAGATTTTTTATAAACACGGAACTCCTGCCTAATTTGTTATGAAATCAATGAAAATAATCCCTTACTTTTGAAAAACAGTGAAGAGTCTGCGAAAGATATTTTGAAAAATACTAGTATTTGTTTTTGAACTTCTAAAAACAAAGCTTGCTCGGTCAACATGTGACCAAACTTATAATTTTAGATTGTCCATGATTGCATTAGCAGCCCCTAACTACAATTACACTTTTTTTATTCAAGACAGAAAGTCTGAATTTTGACTTGACATATTTCTGCATTTTACATAGCAACCTTGCTCATCCTCCAAAATTCATAAATGCCCAGAATTCTCCGACAACACAGCCAAAAGCAGCTAAATGTGGCTTCATTCAACACATCCTTTTCAGAAGTCCAGAAAGCACAGTGTGTTCTGAAAAGATTTCTATTGGTTGCCTGTCTCCTGGGGGTGAGGAAGGTGTACCTTCTAATGGAATGTGGTATTTCATTGTGAAGAAGGCTTGTTTTGGGCCTCATAGGCTAGTTTGAGGCAGGCCTTGACTCACCTGGAGATAATGAACAATGAGGCCTTACACGTCTATGGCAGAGCTGCTGGAAGGAATCTAGGAGATTGGGAGTACTATTCAATATTTCAAATATTCTAACTCAGTTTTAGAATTATGATAGATGAGGAGTGGTGGGAGGCCAAATTCAACTTAGGTGCAAAGATTTGCTTTGTGATCATTTCTACCATAGGATACAAAAATCTTGGCAGAAAGCACCCTTATCTAGGATACCTGCCTGGCAGAGGTTATGGCCATCAGGAACACCACTTTCCATGCCAGATGTTTTGAGGCTGACTCATGGAAGGTTTTGAGCATGGGGCTGGGTTAGGGCATCATCCCATGATGGATACTAGTTGGTCTTAGTATGCAGACCCTCTGAAGAACCTCTTGATATGAGGATGAGCAGAGAGAATGATTATTGCTTCCCAATAAGAGACCAAGGAGAAGACTCAAAGTTGTCTGCTTGGTTGTAGTCCTTTGTTAAGGCCGTTGGTAAGCCTGACATTGAGGTTGAAGGTTGTCATTGGTAAGATTCCTTCTCTTTGTAGAAAACTTAATCACATTCACTAGTCCAGGTCTTTCAGGCTGAGCCGATCCACTGCTATTTTGCAGATCATCAATATATATTCTGCCAAGTAGGCAATGGCTTTGACTCATTGTGGTTCCTCTGCCTGAGTTTCCTACACTGTGGGAAGCCAAGCTAGCAGTTTGCTCAAAGGACAGAAATCTTGACAAAGACTAAAGAACAAGACTTGATTTTGAGGATGGAGGTGTAACCACATGCACTTTGAGTTGCAGGTTCTCCACTTTCCTGTCTTCTTGTTTTTAGGGGTTGTCTTTATCAACTATGTGTTGCCACTGAAGTATCTAGTACAGAGTGAGTTCAGCAAATCTAAGACTGCCTGAAAGAAGATAGAGAACTTTAAGATTTGTGAACTTCAACTCCCAGAATTCCTCAGCCAGCCATGTTGAATCTTTCAGAGCTCCTGGAGCAAGAGTGTTCTGCCAGAGGATTGAAAAAGAGCTGATGTGATTCCAATCTTCAAAAAAAGGAAAAAAAGTGGATCCATGAAACTACATACCAATCATCAATACCTGGGGAAATCCTGGAAAAGTTAATCAAGCAGCAAATTTCTGAGAATCTAGAAATGAACAAGATGATTACGGAAAGTCAGCACGGGTTTGTTAAAAGCAGATCATGCCAAACAAATCTTATTACCTTCTTCGATAAAGTGATTAAATTAGTGGATCAAGGAAACACTGTGGATATAGTATACTTGGATTTCAGTAAGACATTTGACAAAGTAGATGACAGCCTGCTTCTTGATAAGATAGAACAATGTGGGATACAGTACCACCACCAGTTGGATCAGTGTATGGTTCTTACTGGAATTATCTCTACATGAAGGAAAGAATGCAGTGGGGTACCTCAAGATTCTGTATTGGGGCACTTCCGGTTCCGGATCGCTGCACCGTGGACGCTCCCCGTTGAGCGCCTTTCCATTTCCCCGTTAAAGCCGCCAGAACAGCTGTCTGGCGGCTTGAAAGTCTCTGCCCCGGGCAAAGGGGAGAGATGAGAGCCGGACAGGTGGGGTAGAGCCCCCCCAGTGCCCCAGGTGTCAGCCAGGGGCGCGAAAGGTGAGGGCTCCCCAGCCAGCCTGTCTCTTGCTCCGGGGACTTGGAAACCTCCGCTTTTGCGGAGCAAGATGCCGTGACCACCGCTGCTTCGTGAATGGGATTACAACTACTTAATTGACTAAACCAGCAGACAGAGAGAGACAGGATTTTAAAAGGGCAAGTACAGAATTTTTTTCTCTTTCAACTCCACTGCTGACTTTCACTTCGGAAGAAACTAAGTAACAGTTAATAGGCTACAACATGGCGATCGGAGAAAGTGGGAGGAGAAGTGAAAGTAACTTTCGTTTCCCTAGCGGTTTTTTTTTCTTATGGAAATTTTTGACTTTGAAAGTTGGCTTTACTCTCTCTGTCTCCCGATTTTGGATTAAATAATAATTGACAATTTTTAAAAAATAAAAGTCTATCTGGCTTTGGAATTTAAAAGAAATTTAAAAGAAATTTAAAAAAACTTTAACTAGAGGCTTGGCTTTTTCTTTGTTCTCCACTGGAAATACTAAAATGGCTTCAAAATTTGGAAAGACTGTTTTGAATAAAAGAATGGACTATTTATCTGGTTATATTTCTAAAATGCAACTTACCACTGAGTTAACACCCCCAAAGTCTTTAACACCTGAAAATTTAATAAGTACCTTAAAAGATCATGAAAGATGAACTTATTGTTGAATTTAACCAAAAAATCAATGAAATAGATAACAAAATGCAGGCTGCCTTAAAGAATATTGACCAACAAATTAGAAATGATGTGTTGGAGGTATGCAAAGGTCTAGCAACAAATATTGAAGTTTTGGCAAACCGCATTGAAGAAAATAAACAAGTTTTGACAACTTCAGTAGAATACATAGATAAAATACAAAATGACATTGCAAATTTTGAAACAGAGGTGTTAATGACGCAATTCAGATCCATGGAATTTGCCATAAGGGTCAGGGGGTTGAAAGAGGGATTATATGAAGATTTGAAAGGAAGGATGGTGGAAGCTTTGGAGCAGGTGTCTGGACTGTCTAAAGAAGAATTAGCCAGGCAAATTGATAAAATATATAGAACCAACTCCTGGTATGCAAAACAAAAACACCTACCAAGGGATATTGTAATATACTTTACTACAAGAGCCTTACGGAATAGGATTATACAGGCGACGTTTAAGAATAACCTTCAGGTGAATGGCCAGGAACTAATGATATGGAAAGAAATTCCCTCTAAAATGCTCAAAGCCAGAAAAGATTATACCTTTCTGATTGATGAATTTAAAAGGTTAAATTTGCAATACAAATGGGAAGCACCAACAGGAGTCGCAGTGAAATTTCTGGGAAAAAGATATCGGCTTAATACAACAAAGAAAGCTACTGAATTTTATGCCAACGTCTTAAAGGCTGATATATCCAAGATTCCAGAGGAAAGATGTATGAAAACAAAAGAGGAGGAGGAGGGAAAGCCACCCCTTCCTGTTCAAATCGAAACAGATTTACAGAATTCAAATGATTGGCAGAGCCAGACAGATGTAGATGTCTACAGTGTGGAAAAGGAGATGGAAGATCGGGGTCAGATGGGAGGCGAGCTGACAACTACAAAATTATCAAGTTACAAAAAGATGCAACCATCATCAAGATACAACAAGATGCAGCGTTGAAGTTTATTGGACAGATGGTTGCTAATATGACTGTACTTCCCCCCCTTCTTTCCTTAATTTTTTTTTCTTTACTTCTTGCATTCTTTTTTTTTCTTTTGTTTTTTTGGGCTTATTCAAAGTACTATTAATTCTTTTTAAAGATTTAGAACTTTTCTGAAGCTAATAATTTAATATATTAATATTATGTTACTAATATAGTGGTTGAATTTATGATGAAATTTAAGGTTGTTGTATTATTATTTAGTTATTTTCTGTGTAATATCAATTTAAGTTTTATTTAATTGCGAGAAAGATTTGGAATTGTTATCTATCCAGTTATAAAATATTACAATTAGATTTAACATTTTTTTTAGGGAGGAAGGTTATTTAAAGTTTGGAATTAGTGCTTATAATCTGATATATAGTAATAGTATGTTATTTATATACTGATTGATTTTATGATCAAGTTTAAGGTTTTTGTATCTAATACTTAGTTATCATTTATGTAATAATCATTTAATTCTTAGTTAACAGTGAAGAAATGTTGTGAAGGGTAGATGATTGAAAGGAGGAGGAAGGAATTTTTATTAGTGTACAATTTGGAGTTGAAGTTTTAAAAAGAATAAGGTGGAAGTCAATTTTTTTTAACTTAATTTAAATTTATTTTATTGATATTATGCCCTGTACTCTCTCTGGGAAGTCCGGGGGGGAGGGGGGAGGGAAGGGGGTGGGTTAGGGGGGAGAAAAATTAAAAAAAATGTTTGTACTTTCTATTTAATGTTTAGCTATTATCTATGTAATTTTGTACTAATAAAACTTTTTTGAAAAAAAAAAGATTCTGTATTGGGGCCAGTACTCTTCAACATCGTCATAAGTGATCTAGATGAGGGGATAGAAGGAGAGCTCATCAAATTTGCAGATGACACCAAGCTGGGGGCACTTTGGAACATAGACTCAAGATTCAGAAGGATCTTGATAGACTTGAGTATTGCACCCTATCCATTATAATGCAGTTCAGTGGTGAGAAAAGTAAGGTCCTGTATTTAGGCAAGAAAAATCAAGTGCACAGTTATAGAATAGACAGTACCTGACCCAACAGTAGTACATGTGAGAAGGATCTAGATGTCTTAGTAGACCACCACTTAAGTATGAGACAGCAGTGTGCTACAACCGCCAAAAAAGCCAATGCAGCCCTAGGCTACATCAACAAAGGTATAGCATCAAGATCACAATAAGTGATAGTATAGTACTGCTGCATACTGCACTGATGAAGCCACACATGGAATACTTTGTCCAGTTCTGGTCACCACAATAATAAAAAAACATCGTGAGGCCATAGAAAGAGAGCAGATAAGAACATCAAATATAAGGGGTAAACCATAATGATGAATAGCTAAGGGAACTAAGTATGTTTAGCCTAACAAAGAGACAGCTTAGGGATGACAGGATAGTAGTCTTCCAATACCTGAAGGACCGGGTCAATTTGTTCTCTAAAGTACCTGAGGCAGGACAAGAAGCAATGGATGAAGTTTGGTCAGAGGGAGATCCAACTTGGAACTAAGGAGGAATTTGCTGACAGTGAGAGCAATTAATCAATGGAAAAGCTTGCCGTTTGGTGCTCCATTACTGGAGGTTTTCAAGAAAAGATTGGACTTCCATTTGTCTGGGATGGTATAAGGATTCCTACCTTGGGCAAGGGGTGGGACACGAAGACCTCCAAGGTCATTTTCAGTCCTATGATGCTATAACTACTGTTACAAATCCAAAGAAAATCAGGCATGCTAAAATTTCATTCGAGTTAATGGGACATAATTTAGCAGCTGCTATTTCTAATGAGGTTAATGAAACTAAAACATGACTATTTGGGTCTAAAGTTCTAAATTACAGAGAAGCAGCATTAAGAGTTGTTTCCCATCTGGGCCCACAAAGACTAATCACTGTTGCTTCTTGGAAGTCTTTCTATTAAATATTGGACAAGTACCCTCTTGAGCACAGGTCACCAACTGATGGTCCGCGGACCACTGGTGGTCCACAAGAAAATTTTGGTGGTCTGTGGAGAAATCCTGGCCCCTGGGCCGGATATGGCCAAGAGCAATTACCGTGCAGGAACACAAGGCTGCACTGCCAGGGGTGAAATGCTCCCAGACGTCGCCATTTGGGTTCTTTTACTCTCTGCACATGCACAGAACGCTTTATGTATGTGCAGAGGGTAAAAGAACCCAAATGGCAGCGGTGCAAGCCACACAATCTGCAACAGAAAGGTAAGACCAAGAACTCGCCGCGCTCAGCCAAATGGCTGCTGGGGGGGAAGGTTCAGCCGCCTACATTCTCGAGCCCGGACGAAGTTTCCCGTGCCGCTTCAAATGCTTGTGCCACACTACAGCTGAGAGAAGCACCTTGGACAGGTTCCTTGAGAGATGAGTGTTTGCTCGGCCCCATGCAAATTCTGGAGCCCGGATGAAGTTCCCCCCACCGCTTCAAATACTTGTGCCGCACTACAGCTGAGAGAAGCACTTCGGGCGGGCTCGAGAATTTGCATGGGGCTGAGCAAACACTATCTCTCGAGGAGCCCGCCCAAAGTGCTTCACTCAGCTGTAGTGCGGCACAAGCATTTGAAGCGGTGGGGGAAACTTCGGCTGGGCTCCTCGAGAGATGAGTGTTTGCTCGGCCCCATGCAAATTCTGGAGCCCAAAGTTTCCCGCGCCTCTTGAGGGCGGGGAGGGAGAAGGAAAACACAAGCAGGTGGCTGACTTGATGTAGCCCTACGGCACCCTCACAGCGAACGGTAGAGAGTCGTGCTCTGCACATGCTTCAGAGCGCTATTTTCCCTGTCGACCACACACCCCAGCCCGAAGATAAAAGGGGGCGCAGGACCAGCTTCCTCGTCCTTCTCTTGGGCAAAAAAGCAGGAGCTGAGACTCATTCGTTCTTGGCCAACAGCCGAGGCAGAGGAAAAAGCGGGCTTGTCCCCACTTGGGCCAGCCCAGCCCACCGCATCACCTGAACCAGGACGCCCGGGTAGGGGCCGGCCGGCGCTCACCCTGAGCAGTGCGGTGGGCGATGGTGGCGGCGAGCGTTGCCAGAAGACGTTCCAGGGCGCCCCGCTAAAACTCCTGTCCGGGAGAAGGTGAGTGCCAGCCGCGGATCGGGCCTTGCGTCCCCGAGGGGTCCGAGGGGCCAGCGCCACCAGGAAGCGCACCCACCTCCTGTCACTGGCAAAGAGTGAAATCTCAGGGATTCCAAGCTCTTATCTGCCCTGGGGGGGGGGGGGTTCCTGTTTTTCAGAAGGCCATTTATTACTAGTTAAAAATGCTTTAAAAAGTAAAAAAAAAGTTGGTCACGCCCACCCAGTCACATGACCCCCATCAAGCCACCACTGGTCCGTGGGATTTAAAATTATGACCTTGGTGGTCCCTGAGGTCCAAAAGGTTGGGGACCCCTGCTCTTGAGGATGTTCTAATATTAAGTGTCCCAATTCATTGGCATATTTCCGTGTTTTCTTTCACAGAGGTTCCTCTATTTCTAACTTACTAAAAAAATAGACTTAACATAAATTCAAATGCTATTTGAAAAAAGGGAAACAAGTCTTTGAAGCGTACGATAAAATCTGTTTAAGAAAAATGTACCCTGGATCTTAGGCATGGACAGAAGGGTTATATATACTTCAAAATTATTCAGAATTTGAAAACATAATACAGCTCTGCAATTGGTTGAAAAGGTCACATCTTTTCTAAGGCTTGAAAAAAGTTGTGTCTCTTTTAGTGAATAGCAGAGAGGAATTGTGCTTGTGCAGTTCAAAATCACTTCCAAATGTCTCTAGCAGAGTGAAAAATGTAACTGAATAGGCAATGAAGGTTTCCAACAACATATATACAAATATATAGAAGGTTTCTGTGGGAGTGGTTAGATCTGGTTAGTACTCCGATTCTTGGCTTCTTCCTGTAAACTAAAACTAACATTGTTAAATAGATTATGACATTTTCATATGCAAACTATAATATCACTGCATGTACACAGAGATTGGAGTGTACAATAGTTTCTCACAACTCAGAATAACAGAGTTGGAAGAGACCTTGGAAGGGACCTTCTAGTCCAGTCCCCCCCCCCCCCCGCTCAGGGAGGAAACCCTACACCCATGATGGCGAACCTATGGCACGCGTGCCGGAAGTGGCACGCAGAGCCATCTCTCCGGGCACGTGAGCCATCGCCTGTTGCTCTTCCGGGTTCTGGCACACCAGCCAGCTGGTCTTCACGCGCATGGGAGAGCCGCAAACTGGAAGAGCAGCTGACCGGCCTGCGTTCTGGCACGCGCATGCGCACCAGCCACCTGGTCTTCCAGTTTCTGGTGCACATGCGTGCATGAAGACCAGTTGGTCAATGTGCATGCACGCACCGGAAACCGGAAGATCATCTGTAGCTGCTCTTCTGGTTTCTGGCGCATGCACGCTCCCGTTTCAGAACTTGGTGCCAAAAAGGTTTGCCAACACTGCCCTATACCATTTCAGACAAATGGTTGTCCAATCTCTTTAAAACCTCCAGTATTGGAGCACCCACAACTTCTGAGGGCAAGATGTTCCACTGGTTGATTTTCTAACTGTCAGGAAATTTCTTCTTAGTTCTAGATTGCTTATCTCTTTGACTAGTTTCCATCCTGCCTTCAAGTGCTTTGGAGAATAGGTTAACCCCCTCTTCTTTGTTGCAGTCCCTTAGATATCACCCCTAGTCCTTCTTTTCATTAAACTAGACACACCCAATTCCTGCAACCGTTCTTCATATGTTTTAGCCGCCAGCCCCCTAGTCATCTTTGTTGCTCTTCTCTGCAATCTTCCTAGAGTCTCAGCATCTTTTTTATATCATGGCAACCAAAACTGGATGCAATATTCCAACTGTGGTCTTACCAAGGCATTATAAAGCGGTACTAGAACTTCACGTGATCTTGATTCTATCCCTCTGTTAATGCAGCCTAGGACTGCGTTGGCTTTTTTGGCTGCAGCACACTGATGGCTCATATTTAAGTGATTGTCCACTAAAACTCCCAAGATCCCTTCCACAGTTACTGCTGTTGAGCCAGGTATCACCTAGTCCAGTGATGGCAAACCTTTTTTTGTTCGGGTGCCAAAAGGGGGCGCGCGTGCGATAGCGCGTGCCCACACCCATAATGCAATGTCCTCCCCTGCACATGCGTGCACAACCCTCGCAGGCCTCACTAAAGCCTCCAGACTTCCAGTCGGCCTGTTGGGCCGTTTTTCGCCCTCCTCAGGCTTCAGAAACTTCTGGTAGGCCCATTTCTGAACTTCTGGTAGGCCCGTTGGGCCGTTTTTTGCCTTCGCCAGGCTTCAAGAGGCTTTTCTGTTGGGCGAAAAATGGCCCAACAGGCCTACCAGAAGTTCAGAAACAAATTTCTGGTAGGTACATTGGGCCCATTTTCACCATCCACAGGCTCCGGAGGCTTTCCTGAAGCCTGGGGAGGGCGAAAACGGCTTCCCCCACCCTCCAGAAGGCCGAAAATCAGATGGCCAGCGTGCACATGTGCACTGGAGCGGACACAGGGCAACGTCTCGTGTGCCCTCAGATATGGCTCCGCGTGCCACCTGTGGCACGCGTGCCATAGGTTCGCCATCACGGACCTAGTCTATTCCTGTTCATTTGGTTTTTCTTGCCTAAATGTAAAACCTTACTTTTCTCTTGAATTTTATTTTGTTAGATAGAGCCCAGTGTTCAAGTCTGTCAAGATCCTTCTGTATCTTGAGTCTATCTGCTGGAGTATTGGCTATTCCTGCCAACTTGGTGTCGATTGCAAATTTGATGAGTTCTCCTCCAGCAAAAACCTGGTACTTTTCTTTTCACATTTCCTGGAGAAGTACCACAAAAAGTCTCTGCCAATTATTGTCTTTGTTTAATATTACTGGATTTCATCCCTTAAAAAACAAAACAAAACCCTATTTGTGATAGCCTATCCTTTCAGAATCCTCTGAAAGTATATTTTGAACAGAAAGAAACTTCACAAGTCTCCTAATATTTGAAACTCTGTATTATTGGCGACATTTCTAAACTTTATTTGAATATCAAGGCAGCTAATTATAAATAAAAGGTATCCTACAAAAGGAAGAACCTAATTGAAAAATGTAAAACCAGCAGATCAATCAGCATTGTATGCATTGTGTTATTTTTATATGGCAATAAAAATATTCTGTCTAAAAACTTGCAGTCACAATTCTAAGCCCAGGAAATATAGAAAGCACAAAATAACAAAACAAAACAGATTAAAAGCAATAAAAGAGAACTTGTGTAGATTACTATGTATGAAATATATCACAGAGTGAAATACTGTATATTACAGAGATAAGAACCTTGAATCTACTGAATAGGTATTATCGTATCACCTGCCCAGCCATTTTTTAAAATAAGCAATTGTAGTCAGAGTTATACGCTCTTACTGGTGAACTGTGCATGTGCCCTTATTTGCTATAAGGATAAAGAGTTGCACAACCTAAAATGCAGGACAAGCAACTCCTTAAAACTTAACAAAATGAAAAACTTGTTTCTTTAATGCAAAAAACCTTAACAAGAATCACTTAATTCTGTTACTTACCTGTTCTTTTCCCATGAATATATTTTCTAATAGCATCTGTTTTCCGACCCAATGTACTCATTGGAATAAAAGCAAAAAAGGAGCACATCTTTGAAGGATGAAGGGTTAAATATTTTCTCCTCCCACCTTTCCTTTCACAGCTACAACTTAAACTCTTCTAAAAGGCATAGCAGAGGCAAATTTATACACTTTTTTCAGAAATATTTCTTTCCTCAAAATCAACCTCAGAACATTAAAATATACACATTTTTCCAAAATTCTTTTTTCCTGCTTCATTCAGATATCTAACCAAATTCTATCATTGATGGACCCAAAATCTCATGAGATCATGGCGGGGGGGGGGGGGGTTACACCTATCCTTACAGTATAAAGAAGAGGCACCTAAAAGAACTGTCACAAATCCCCCAAAAAACTTCAAAAGCTAACAAAGCAAATTTAAAAATGGATCTCCAAAGGCACTGCGGCTAGATACACACAACTCTCTTTAGAGGAAGCAGGCAGCTTACCTGTCATCCACACCACTAATACAGATGATACGTTCTCGGCAAAAATAGTGTGTATAGCAGTTTTCTACTCTTTGGACTCTACTAAGGGACTGGGTGAGTTATGAAAGCTGCTTCCGCAGAAACACACCCACTTCCATGACTCACAGGAGTTTCTATCTCCTTTTTTTTAAAGTAGTTGTCAACTCTGAAAGCTATTAAGAAAATTCAGCTGTGTCATTTTTCCTTTAAAAACCACCAGGACTGAGGGGTACTTTCATGTGAAAATCACCACTGCCTCTAAACACATGGCTATGAGGAAATAATCCTATATGATTTTTATTGCCATTAATCATTCTAAGGTGGTTTACATTTTGAGAGAAATCACAACCAGTCCTCTTTGGGACAGTATTCCTTAGTCATTGGAATGGCTGGGGAGTTCCCCATATTAGGGACTTTTCCCCTCTTGAAGGTTGTATGTGTGCATTTTTGCATTTGTGTTGACAATAGTTTTCCTATACATGCTAATGCCTCTCTTTTGTGCAACATCATAATATTTTGGCGACACAATCAATAGTGCTGACATCCAAATATCAAAAATTAAAGTTTGTTATTACTACATGAAGAAGAGATTATCAATTAGATTAACATTGTGATTGTTTGCTGAAAACAGTAACTTTCTCCTGACTAAAAGTTCTGAAAAGATCTTTCCTGTTCTGAACAGAAAGTAATGAAAAAAATACATTACCCAGAAATATATTATCTTGTTAAAACAAAAGATGTCCTTTTCCTCCTGTCTGAAACTATGGTCAGATTCAAAGAGAGACTATGATTGGATTCTTACGCTATCTGAGCAGAAAAATCTGTAAATAATGCTAATTTGTCATGTAGTGTAGTAAAATTTCAAAATTTTAAATTGATATTACCTGGTTTGGTAATGAAACATCTGCAAGAACACCACCAAGTTCAGAGAGCATCAAGGACCCCCAAATTTTAAACTTCATTATAGTATAGCAATACCGATGTAAATACAACACACACACATACAGACACAGATACACACAAAGCAATTTAAGGAGAAAACCATCCATCCAGCTTCTCATTTGCAATCTGCAAAAATGTCATCATCTGAAGTGAAAACTTTGCACTACAGCTTTAAGTGTTTAAGCCTTTGCTGCCCGTTGCTTAGCAACCAGGCATCATTACCTAAACATTGCTTTTCAACAGAGTCACGACTGACTAGTGGGGCTGCTAATGCAATTCAGAATGGTCTGAGTTCTGGTCACATAGCTTAACGAAGTTGCTATACAAGCCTTTTAAAAAGGTCTTCTATGATTTATTCATTCATTCATTTATTTATTTATTGTAACTTAAGAGCAAGTGAGGGCTCACAACAACTGCCTGATGTATTCCTTGCAGTTTTATCAGCAATATTTTCAGAAGTTTTTGCCTTGCTGTCTTCTTAGGGTTGAAAAAGAGTCTGACTTCTACTGCAGGCTACTTCTGCTGCCTGCAGGCTGCCTGCAATTTGACTTCTAAGCTTAAAACAGGACTAAAACTGTCTTCCGCATTTCTAACCTGGTGCCTTAACCATCACACCAAACTGGCTCTCCTGCCGGCAATTATGCACCACGAAATAACAAAATCAAAAATTAAAAAACAGTATGTTTTTCACTCCAGTTTTTTTTAAAAATGTTAAGACCTAACAGCTGATCATCGTGATTCTACAAACTATTCTATTCTGGTTCAGGCAGTTGTATCAAGAAATGGTCCCACCAATCCATCTAATTTACAAACAGCACAGATTAAAGGGTGCTTCAAAGCCCTCTTGTTCATTCAGAGACATGGACAAGCATTTTCTTGTGATGAGTTCAAAAACCAAGATTTGACTCCCAAACAACAGCAATGAAAAGAAATTTTCTAAAGTTCATCAGAAGCAAGGAATTTCATTTACCTTCCTGCAGGGATCAAAGATCAGACCAAAATATTCCACTGGAACAGGTAGATCTCATATTATTTCAGTGACACATGAAGCATCAAATACATGGAAATCAACAAGGCATTATTTGTCTTAGAGCCACAATAGGCACGGGGATAGTATCAACAGCAAGAACATGAATCCACCTTTCAAAATGTTATGGGGATTATAGGAAATTTAAACATTGAGCTAATCATTTTTGAAGGCACAAAAAAATTCTAAATTGCAGGATCATTAAAAAAGAAGTGTGTTATCAGTTGCCTACAACTTCCAAAAGCAAAGCTCTCTTTGACATCCCTAAAATTTATAAACATTGTCAAAACAACAGTGTTAGTCTATTAGCTGTAAACTTCATTATAATGTTATATGCTATTTGGTGTGTACAGTGTAGGCACACTCTCCTTTATAACATTCATCAACTTGATATTCAAGAGAGAGAAAACCTTAATACAAGAAAAATCACCCAAAGGCTTGGGTATAATTTACATAATGAATCAAAGAAGTATTGATTCCTGTTGATACAATCATTACAATAAACATAGGAAATTTCAGCTCCCAAGGCCAGAGGAGCCCATACCCCTTTTCTTTGATATCAAAGCTCTTCTAGTCACACTGCTAAACATTTGCAGTACATTTCTCTACGGAACCGGCCCCTGGTGCCCAAAAGGTTGGAGGCCACTGTATTAGAGTATCTAGCAGAAACTCTTACTGATTCCCCAACAGTAACCCCAAAAGTAATTTGAGTTGCCATTTTGTTAATCCAAGTAAGGAAATTGCAATCAGAATGTTCCTCCCACTCTCACCACCCACAACAATGGGGAAAAAAGCAACCCAGAACCTGCCGTCTCAATGATCAGTACCAGATCATAGTTTCAATTCTCAGCATCCCCAAAGAAACTAAAGTGACACTGACTATTTTTCTAATGTTTTCTTGGTGGAAACCAAGCCAGCATTTAATACTGTATATTAATTCAAATGGAACCTGCCCCCTAGTGGTCAACAGGGAGAAAATCTCCAATGTATGAATCACAGAACATGTAAAATTTAAATGTATTGTGATTTTTGAATTGTATATGAAAGCTTACTCAAAACTAAATATAGTGAAAATTGGTTATCAGGAAAGGATTATGATAGTCAACATGATGAGGGAACTGAAAACAAAATGGAAGGTATTACCCAGCCCATTAGCTCACCAGCACAAATACTATATATACCGTATTTTTCGGAGTATAAGATGCACCTTTTTACCCCCAAAAAGAGAGTCAAAAACTGGGTGTGTCTTATACTCCGGATGTTGCATTAGGGGGAGGGAGTTGGTGTGATGGTGGCAATGGCGGCAACAGCGACAATGGGTGGCAACAGACAGCTGATTGGCGGTATTCCATGAGACTGTTCCAACTGCCAATCAAAGCCGCCGCCGCTGCTGCCCGCCGCTGCTGCCGCCGGACCAAGGGAAAGCCGCCGCCGCTGCCGGACCATGGCAAAGCCGCCGCCGCTGCTCACTGCCGCCACCGCTGCCCGCTGCTGCCGCCGATGCCGCCGGACCAAGGGAAAGCCGCTGCTGCCGCCAGACCACAGGAAAACCCCTTAGCCCCTGTGCTAAGAAGCCGCCACCGCCGCTGCTGCCCAAAGCGAGCCCACAGCTTTGAAGACCAACTTCCAAGTTTGAAGACCCCTGAGTTAGGGGTTAGGGGTGCAAGGGTCTTCAAACCTGGCAAGTTTAAGACTTGTGGACTTCAACTCCCATTCCTGAGCTAGCATGCCTGGAGGAGGAATTCTGGGAGTTGAAGTCCACAAGTCTTAAAGCTGTCAAGTTTGAAGTTTGTAAAAAGTATACATAGTTGTAAAAAGTATACATGGTTGTAAAAAGTATACATGGTTGTAAAAATTATTCTGCTACACTGGTATTTTATTAAATAATATATTGCTACACCATTTGGTTCAGAATACTTTTTTCCTTGTTTTCCTCCTCTAAAATCTAGGTGCGTCCTATATTCCGGTGCGTCCTATACTCCGAAAAATACGGTAGATCCAATCTCACAAAAGCTACCGTATCATTTGAAGGATGGTCATGAACAGGACCACAGGTGATGGCACATCTCTGTTGGCTATCTATCTAAGTTAGACATCATTTCTTGACCAAGCAAAACATTATAAATAAACAATATTTTTCCAGAAGAAAGCAGTTCTGCACAACCAAGCTTCAGCGTCCACTTCTTACAGAAAGTCAGAGCAAAGCAACATGGGTCTTGGGAAGACCACAGGCATAAATGGAATGGCCTATTCATGGTTCCCTTCCTCTCTTTGAGAAATGGTCCCTATGAAATAGAGTCATTGAGTCACTATCAAGTGATCATGAAAACTTGTCCAAACTGCAAAGCTTATCAGAAGCCCAACCTGAGGGCAAATATTAAGATCCATTAAAATGACGGGCACTAAACACAGGAATTCTTAGTAAAACTCTTCCCAAGGAGTGGGGGAAGTCTATTATTTTTGCTTTCCATTACAGTTCTAAAGAATTGTCTACTTAAAATGAATATTAGCTGAAATAATTTTATTGATTATATTGCTCACTCAGTGAACTTTTGGCTATTGTTATACTGTTTTATCTTTTATTGTAAACAGACTCAGTTAGGAATTACAGGAAGTCCTTGATTTACAACAAGTGACCGTTCGAAGTTAGACCAGTACTGAAAAAAGTGACTTACAAACGTTTTTCACACTTATGACTGTTGCAGCATCCGCATGGTCACATGAACAAAATTCAGATACTTGGCAACTGACTCATATTTATGAGAGTTGCAGTCAACAGGGAAGCCAGATTCACTTAAAAACCATGTCACTAATAACTGCAGTGATTCACTTAACAACTGTGGCAAAAAAGGTCGTAAAATGGGGCAAAATTCACTTAACTGTTTTACTTAGCAACAGAAATTTTGGGCTCAATTCTGGTCATAAGTTGAGGACTATCTGTATTCCTTTTTTCCTTTGAAAAGTTGTGGTTTTATAGTTTACATTTATGAGAATAATAATTAAATTTATATGCTGCCTGACTCCCAGCAACTCTGGGTAGTTAGGCCACTTTACAAAGATTCTATCTTGAAAAGGCAATCTATCAAGAAGGTTGTGGTGTAACCACTATAATTGATACTTCTAAATAAACCTATTTTCACTTTTGTCTCTTCAAACCATTTTACAGCCAAAGAAGCTGCTGATTTCAGAATTCACTGCCTCTAAGAAAAGGCACCACGGAATAATTATGCAAGAATGCCCAATGCTGTAACTTTCTAGAAGCAAGCTCAGAGAGCACAGAGAACCCCTCCTTTCAACCCTGAGCTTCAAATATTCTCCTTTATTGGTACCATATAAGGGCATCAAATGCTTCAGACAGCAGCAAATGGGATCTTAATCCATCAATGCCAAAGTGGATGAATGAATGCAATCAATCAATGCCCAAGACCCACCAAAGGCCAGGTCTCATTTTGGGACCCTGGGCTTCCTCCTGCCAGTTCCCCCACCAAGGACTGAAGCCACTTCATGGCCTCCATCCTAAGGTCCCCAGCCGGACCTTGAAAAGGCCTGGACTTCAAACCCAAAGTTGGTTTCTTTTATGACAAACTCCTCTCTAGCTTTTTAACTTTTATATATATTTTTCAGAGACATAAAGTACAGGTAGTCCTAGACAATTGAGCTCCAAATTTGCTAAGTGAGACATTTCTTAAGCGAACTTTGCCCCATTTTACAACCTTTCTTCCCACAGTTGTTAAGTGAATCATGGCAGTTGTTAAGTTACATGTTTGTTAAGTGAATCTGATTTATCCATTGACTTTGCTTGTAAGAAAGTTGCAAAAGGAGATCACATGATCCCGGGACCTTACACAATCATAAATGTGAGTCAGTTGCCAAGTGTCTGAATTTGGATCATGTGACCATGGAGATGATGCTGCAACGGTTGTGAATGTGAAAAATGGTCATGTCACTTTTTTCAGTGATGTTGTCACTTTGAACGGTCACTAAATGAACTGTTGTAACTCGAGGACTACCTATACTGATAAAAAATTGATCACCTGGGGCCTTCCCTGGAGGGAAAACCAGGATATCAACTCAATTCTCTTAGAACAAGAAGAACAGTGTTTCCCAACCTTGGCAACTTGAAGATGTCTGGACTTCAACTCCCAGAATTCCCCAGCCAGCATTCGCTGGCTGGGGAATTCTGAGAGTTGAAGTCCAGACATCTTCAAGTTGCCAAGGTTGGGAAACACTGTCTTAGAGGAAAGGGGGGAAAGGGGGGGCGGGGAACCACCACCTCCCCCATCCTCCATGAAGACAACACTGCAATCCCAGCAATGGCAGCCAGACCCGGAAAACCCCCCTCCCCCCCGCTGTTTTAAAGCCCTGGGACTCTACAAGGTAGAGTGCCCCTGCACTGGGAAGCTCTCCCGGCCTGGGCCATGAGAGTTTAGAAGAACAGCAACACCCGCTTCCTCCAGCCACAGAACCCCTTGCCCTCCTCACCAGGCCTCCTCGCCGATGCAGCTGCCCGCTTTGGGTCTGCCGGTAGCAGCGGCGGCGGCGGCGTCTCCGCTTGGGGGGCCTCGTGGTGGCCACTCCCGCTCAGCGGCATCCACAGCATGAGGGCGGCCGCAGAAGAGGCTTAGCAGCCGGAAGGCGAAGCAGCTCCGGAGTCCGGGAAGAGGCGCCGCCGTCGGCGGGCTCCAACTGAGGCGGCTTCGGGACTAGGCCGCCTGGGCGCCGTCGCTAGGCAACCGAGCGGCCCCGCCCTCCCCGACGGATTGCTGAGGCTGCCGGGCCGGAGGAGGCCGGCCCTGCCAGCGCATGCGCGCTGGGGAGCTCGGCTTTTGTTCTCCCCGCCAGCTGGAGCGGGTGGTTGGTCGGTTTTGGGAATGTGTGGAGAGCCTACACGGGTCGTGGTGGTGCTGGAGAAGTTGGCCTGATTAAGTGAGGTGTAGCCTATGATAAATGCTCTTGGTAGTCGGGAAGTGATTTATTTGCTTTCATAGGATTGGTTTCCATTTTTCTTTTAATGTTTATAATTTTAATGTTTATAATTTATAATTTTTTATCTTTCGTGATTTCCCCCCTATGTATCTTGTAGTTTTTTAAAAAAAGTAGTGAAATATAACAACAGAAAATATGATAGTGTAACCCATGAAGTGCTAATAAAATCAAAAGAGAATATACAGAATGGAGATGAAAGGAGTGATTGAAATGAAGAAAGTAAAAATTTATCCATAAAGGATTAATATAGAGTCCTTTAACATTACTCACTCTAGTCGTATAGACCAAGATTTTGTGATTTTTTTAAAAATATCGTTGTCAGCCATTTGGAGTGTTGACATAAACAAGGGTGGTGGCATGCACATTTCTTTATATTGCAAAGTCCATGTGCTTTTTTGCAAGACGTTTTATCAATAATTATGGCTTATAGAAACCGCCTGATATTATTTCATGTTATTCATCTCAAGTCCATATGACACTTTTTAATACAAACATGTATTTTATATGCTGTATTTGTAAACCATTGGACTGTAAATATGTAAACTTCCAATCATATCTTTTATATGTTGCATTTTTATCTTATCTCTTAGCCCAAACCATCTCACAGTGTTTTGTCTCAGGGATAAAACCACCCAGAGTCACTTAGTTGAGTTGGGCAATAATAGAAATTAAACAAACAAACAAATATAAAATCAACAAAAATAAGATGAAATTAATAAAATTAAGTTTAAATAACTCTCTTGGTTTGAGCTGACTCTAAGTCACTGGGAGCTCTGTGGTTAGCGACTGAATTTAGGTTTTCTCCAAACATAACTTTTTTAGCTTGTTACATTTAATTATAATAGTCCTTGACTTATGAATCTGTCACTATGGCCATTTGAAGTTATAATAAACTTTCCCCAAAAGGTACTTAACAACCCACTTCCAAAATTATGACTGCTGCCTCCCCTGCAGTCACAACATCCAGCCCGCATTTAAAGCTGTTTGCAGCTTCCCACAATCACATTACTGATTATATTTCTGTTGACATTTGTACTTTCAGTTTTCAGCAAAACATAGCGAACAGTGAATTCACTTAACAATCGCAGCATGTGCATTACAAATGCTGCAAAAAAGGTAAAATCAGGTCGGTCACCTGGTTGACCTGCTTTACGACCATTATAGGTAGTTTCCATTATGGTCATAAGTCAAGGACTCTATTGATTACAGAAACTAATCAAAGGTTTGCTTTTTTTTACATTTGTTTATTATTATAAGTGCACAAATGCGCTGAAATACAATATACACTGGAAATTTGATTGGTAAAGCAGGTCCGCATATGGACAAATGTGAGAATCACCCCATTGGTGACTGAAATGCTGATAGAATTTCAACATCATGAGAGAAGGGCGCCCCTATGCTACACAACAGAACCTAGCAACCAGCCACACATCAAGATTAATGATCCATTTATTATTCTGCACATTTTTATGCAATAGAGTTATTTATTCAAATGTTTTATGTGACTGAAAATTGCCAGAGGAGCAGATTCAAATCAGATTAATCAGCAGCCACAAACAATTCATTGAAGGTTAATCATTGATTACTTTAAATTTGTTGTATATGTCTTATTGTATTTTATAAACTGCACAGATGGGACAGCTATTGAACAATGCAAAAAACAGCAACATGGGAAATAAATACCTACACTGCCATTAGATGAGGAAAGGAACAAAAACAATTGAAGAGAACAAAGAAAAATTTCTATTACTAGAAAAATGAGGTAGATTTATTGATTGGATGTAAACTGCTACGGAGAGTCAGTTTGGTATAGTGTTTAAGGCACTAGGCTAGAACCCAGGAGACTGAATTCTAGTCCTACCTTAGGTACAAAGCCAGCCTCGTGACCTTGGGCCAGTCACTCACTCTCAGCCCTAAGAGGGAGGCAATGGCAAACTATTTTTGAAAAACCTTGATAAGAAAAATGCAGGGACTTTTCCAAGCCATCTCCAAGAATCAAACACTATTGAATGGAGGGGGGGGGGGAATCATAGGACTCTTTGGGAATATCATGGTAATACCAGTTTATTTGCATTTTGGCCTGCACTGATTGCCCCTGAAACCGTAAAATGAATCTGCTGTTTTGTGATCCTTCCGCCTTCACGAGAGTCAATTCTTTAATACTTTGCATTGTTTTTTTAATGGGCATGTTTCAGTAAATGAGGTACAAACCACAAAGACTTCACAAGTGTCATGTCTTCACTGCACACATGACATTTTGCATAATTGAACTGATGACATAATGGGATTTGAGGCAGCATTTGCTTCCTCTGTGGCCAGAAATCCCTTATTTTGCTGTATTCCAGTAAAGAACTATTTGGATTATTTATGTTGCAAATGGTTGGTTTTTAGGAAAACAACACACTGATTAGGATCCTTACTGGAATTGAGGTTGGTGTTTGGATCCAGTTTAAAGAACATTCGTGCCAACAGCATCTGATTCTCCTTCATCCAGTCACCATTGAAAAGGAGAAATTAAGACCACATCATGGAGTATACTAATAAATCTTGTTCCCCATGATGGTTTGTTATCTTGGTCAAAAATACAGAGAGTCCTCGACTTAACAACTATTCATTTAGTTACCATGTGAAGTTACTTCAGCACTGAAAAGTGTGACATTACTGTTTTTCACACGACCATAGCAGCATCCCTGTGATCTCATGATCAAAATTCAAACTGCCTCGTATTTTGTGACCTTCTGACAAGCAAAGTCGATGGTTATCACTTAATAAACACATTACTAATTTAACAACTGTGGTGATTCACTTAACAACTGTGACAAGAAAGATCATAAAAGGGGGCAAAAATTCAACTGTTTTGCTTGGCAAGAGAAATTTTGGGCTCAGTTGTGGTCATAAGTCGAGGACTGCCTGTAATGATGAAAACCTATTGCTATTGCGGAAAGTAAATATAATTCATCTTCTTCTGCCACTCACAGCCTGCAAATATTCTGCCCAACCTTTTTGCAGTTCTCCAATCTGTCTCTTTCACTCTTCCAAAGCCTTAGCAACTGGATTCTCAGTTCCTCTGAAACCATCCCATTTATTTTCTCAAATTAAGTCATCCCGGAGAGAACACACATATTCAAAACATACAGCTTGAAACGGATTCAATTTCTCCTTAACCCACAACAGAAACCAAGGAGCCTCACTAACTGAGTTTAATGGCACTTTCCCTATCATTCCGAAGATGGTTATTCGCACAGCAGTTAACCATTGGGTGACACAGAAAGCTTTTCTCTGTCCATCAGTGTCAAAAATTCTGCAATAGTTTGGTCTGTCAACTTAACAGGTTTTTTTATTTTCCAGGGGATCTGACTACTCTTAGATTCTGCAGAGTCCTGGGTATTGTACCATTCTTGAGTGGCACAGTTTGATCATGCTAGCTGTGGAGTATGGAACTTGTAGTTGATGTTGGGGAAGGATTATATTACACTGAGCAGCCAACACATGCATTGCAGGTTTATTGCCATGTTTGGAAAAGTGGGGTGAACTACCACCACAATTAAACCCCAACCCTACTGAACCATTGCATGGATTCCTTTATGTCAGGGGTCCTCAAGCTATGGCCCACGGGGGCCTCCACACCTCCCCTTTTTGCCTGAGAAAGTGCTTCTGGGGCCCGGGGAGACACACGCAATGCGCGGAGGCCCCCATGCCTCAATTTTTTCCCCAGGAAAGTGATTCTGGGGGCTGGGGAGGCAAAAATGTGATGCATGCGGGCCTCCATGCCTCCCCTTTGTGCCCGGGAAAGTGCTTCTGGGGGCCGGGGAGGCAAACACGCAATGCCCAGGGGCCTCCACACCAGGGGTGGGTTTCTCCCAGTTCAGACCGGTTTGCCCAAACCAGTAGCGACCTGTTGGTGATGCCAAGATGACATCATCGTACCGGGTTGGTTGGTGCCGGTCCATGGGCGCCGCCATCTTTTTTTGGATTTTTTTTTTTTTTAATTTTTTCTCCTGAATTTTTTTTTTGAATTTTTTTTTTGAATTTTTCCGGGTTTTTCCAGGGGAGCGCGTGGGAGATCGTCAAGAGTAAACTGCAGCTAGGATCTCCAGCGTGCTTCCCTCCCTCCCCGCACGCATCGGTCACCCGCTGCTGTATCACCCCTCCACCAGCTCTCCCTCCCTCTCCTGCCGCTGTCGCTGCCTGCTTTCTTCCTTCTCCTGCTGTGAAAAAAAGCGAATGGCGGCAGGGCTGCTTTTGGAGGGCAGGTGGACATCTGCAGCCAGGCGGGGAGGGAGGGCAGCAAGAGCGGCGGCCCCTTCCAAGCACAGGCCTGGCCTTCTCCCTGCGTGGGGGGGGCTGCCGCCCCCTGGCCACCAGCGGCTTCCACGCCGCACTTGTAGTTGCATGGCCGGCCAGATTAACAGGTGTGCTGGAGACACCTTGCCCGCCGCCTCCATGCGCTGTGCTTGGCAGGGGCTGCCGCCGCCCCTCTCACTGCCCTCCCTCCCTGCCTGGTAGGAGGAGGCAGGCAAGGTGGGAGGCAGAGAGGTGCACAGGGCTTGGCTTGGCCGCAGAGCATGTGGGGCGCCAGCCCCGGCTCTCGGGCTGCTTTCTGCTGCCGCACAAAGTTTGGCATGCCAGGCCTGCCCACCTGCCTCCCGGCTCGGTGCACTGAGGCTCAAAGCCTCAACAGGTAAACTGCCGCCGCCTCACGGTGCAGTTCCGGGATGGCGGAGAGCTTCCTTGGCCTCTCCCAAGCAATCGCCGCCGCCGCCGGCTCTCCCAAGCAAGCTCTCTGCCATCCTGAAACTGCGCTGCACCAGAAAACTTCCCCACGCGCAGCGTGGTTCCGGGATGGTGGAGAGCTTCCTTGGCCTCTCACAAGCAATCACCGCTGCTGCCGGTGGCTCTCCCAAGCAAGTTCTCCACCATCCTGAAATTGCGCTGCGCTGGAAAACTCCCCCACGTGCAGCGTGGTTCCAGGATGGTGGAGAGCCCAGGCAAACTCTGCCCCCACCGCTGCCGCTGCCGCCGCCACCAGCCTTCTTGATTTGCAGGCTGCAGAGATATGGCACAATGCAGCCTCCGCATTCACACAAGCATTTTTCCAGGCTGTTTAATATTGCATGCTGTTTTTTGGGGGTGGGTGAGTGGAAAAACAACGATCTCTGTCTTTTCTGTGCCAGATTTGAACCTGTATGTGTTGCAATATAACTCTGGAAAATAGATAGATGATAGATAGGAGAGAGGGGGGGGGAGGGAGGGAGGGGGAGAGAGAGTGATGATGATGATGATGATGATGTAGATGATGATGTAGATATAGTTATATAGATATAGATTAGATATAGATATTGATAGATGATAGATGATAGATGATAGATGATAGATGATAGATATATAAGGAAAGGAAAGGAAAAAGGGAAGGGAAGGAAGGAAAGAAAGAAAAAGAAAGAAAGAAAGAAAGAAAGAAAGAAAGAAAGAAAGAAAGAAAGAAAGAAAGAAAGAAAGAAAGAAGAAAGAAAGAAAAACTCATGACCACAGTTGAGCCCAAAATTTTGGTTGCTAAGCAAGAGCGTTGTTAAGTGAGTTTCGCCACATTTTACTCAATCTGTGACATTTCCTGGCTCTAACAGTGATGTGCAACCTAGGAAAGAACATCTGAAGGCATGTGTAATGTTCTAATGTACAGAAGTTATGGTTAAATGTGTGGCAGAAAGTGGAATCTGGGTGTGTTTTTCCAAATGCAGTAAGTGAGGTTGAATGTGTAGTTTTAGAAGAGCTCTCTCTCTCTCTCTCTCTCTCTGTGTGTGTGTGTGTGTACATACATATACAGTATATATAGTAGATAATGTATCTTTTTGTGTGCCTGTGTGTAATATATATGTACACATATGGCATATATATACTGTATTTTTCGGAGTATAAGACCCTCAAAAAGAGGGTGAAAATTTGGGTGTGTCTTATACACCGAATGTAGCCCACCCAGCCACCCCCACCCTTTGGCCTCTGCCTGCCAGCAATTTACCTCTTTGCAGTAAACAGGGCAAAGCCTTATTAGCACACTTACTTGCCTCCCGACCTACAGCTGACAGGCTTGCAAGCCACGTGGTAAAATGAAACTAACTACGGTGGCTGTAATGAGACAAAATGCTGGGAAATAAACTGCTGGCAATGTTACACTGCTAAAATTGCAAGGAAGTAAGCTACAGCTGCTATAGCCTAGAGGTAGAGCTCTTGCCTCACAGTCAGGAGATTGTGAGTTCTATCCTAGGTAGAGGCAGATTCTGTTAATATGTTTTGTTAAATGTTTGTAGAGTGTTCAAATTATAAGACTTATTTTTTAAATACTGCTTTATTATTGTTCTAGACAACTTAACAAAATGAAGAAGCTTTTTAAAATAAATGCTTGCTCTGAAGAGGCCCAGTGCTATTGTATCTTCTTTTAAATAGCAGAAAGCCTTCCAGAAAGCCACATCAATTTTAAAGATCTGTAAAAGTATAATCTGAAATGTCCTGTTTTAGTATTAAGTATTAGTATTAAAATAAGGCAGCTGAATTAAACCCTGACTTAGTCATGTTTGGAGTAGATCTGTTTAAATAATTGGGAGGAGTTAGTGTGATTACATTTAAGAAAACTTTCTGGGATTAATATACTGCCATAATGTACATTTCTCCAATTCTTTGCTATTTCTATGGGTCAAACACACATGCACAGAAATACACAGCAAACAGTATATCATCTGTGCTGTTTGCTGCAAAATTTGGCAAATTGCTGGGAGGCAGAGGCCTTTTTTCCTTGTTTTCCTCCCCCAAAACTAAGGTGCGTCTTATACTGCGGTGCGTCTTATACTCCGAAAAATACGGTACATAGGATTAAATAGTATATTTTGGATGTTCAATAGTAGTAAATAGACAGGGAAATTATATCTCGTTGAGGCCTTTGAGGCGAGGAGCGGCCAGGCACCCTAACCCTAACCCTTGACGTGAGTGACGTCAAGTTGGCCATGACCACCCAGTCACATAATCACCCAACAACCCCCACCCAGTCACATGACCGCAAAGCCACTCCCACCCAGTCACATGACTGTCAAACCACTCCTACCCAGTCACATGACCACGAAGCCACACCCACTGTCACATGACCATCAAGCCATGCCCACAAAATAAGCCACACCCACAGAGTGGTAGTAAAAAAAATTGGAACCCACCCCTGCTCCACGCCTCCCCTTTTTGCCCGGCAAAGTGCTTCTGGGGACCAGGGAGGCAAAAATGTGATGCCCGGGGGCCTCCATGCCTCCCCTTTTTGCCTGAGAAAGTGCTTCTGGGGGCTGGGGAGCGAAACACGCAATGCGTGGGGGCCTCCTTTTTTGCCCAGCAAAGTGCTTCTGGGGGCCAGGGAGGCAAAAATGCAATGTGCGGGGGCCTCTGGAGGGGAAAACGGCACCCCCGCCTTTGCTACTTAGCTCAGATTTCATCCATCCCCGAACTCAGGGATGGTATCAACAAGCGCTCCAAGTGGGCAAGCAGCCGCTGCAGCCCTGGAGCTCCCAGCCCTGGCCAAAAGAGGCTCCTGCAATCCAGCGGGCTCCTGTTAGTGAAGTTGGGCTGGCAAGATTCGAGCGAGCTAGGGACTGGACGCCGCAACAGCTGCCCCAGCCGCCTTCTCACCCCCCACCTTGGCTGCCTGTCCTTCTCCCACTCGGTGCCCTGCTGTTCCGGGGCAGTGGCCGGCGAGCTGCCTACCCCCAAAAGAGGACGGACACGTCCATCCCTGGAGGGGGAGCCCCCGCCTTGATGCTTCCTTGCCAGATTCTCTCCGATGCCTACCCGGTCCAAACTGCCTGCCAGATGCGCGGAGCCCTTGTCCGAGATTCCAAAAGCAAATTGATACTGCCGCGATGAGAATAGAATGGAATGGAATGGAAATAGGAGAGAATGGAATGGGAATAGGAATAGCAGAGGATGGGATGGGATGGAATAGCAATAGCAATAGCAATAGGTGGGAATGGGAATGGGAATGGGACTAGGATGGCATGGCATGGCATTGAATTGAGTGAGGTATTCCAGGGCACTGCCAGGATTGAAGTGGATCCTGCAGGTAAATGTTTTTGAACATAGAGTGGAATGGAATGGAAATAGGAGAGAATAGAATGGGAATAGGAAGGAATGGAATGGAATGGAATGGAATAGAATTCAGTGAGGTATCCCAGAGCACTGCCAGGATTGAAGGGGATCCTGCAGAAGATGTCCCAGGAGCCAGTCTCATCTCTGTATCCATCAAGTATTTCCTGTCCTGGTTTCTCTTCCCCACCCCCATTTGCTAGCACATTTTCTTTCGTTTAATATATAACAGGTACAAGTCTTTGAACGTGGAATGGAATGGAAATAGGAGAGAATGGAATGGGAATCAGAATGGGAATCAGAATAGGAAGGGATGGGATGGGATGGGATGGGATGGAATAGCAATAGCAATAGCAATAGGATGGAATGGGAATGGGAATGGGAATGGGAATAGGATGGAATGGAATGGAATGGATTTCAGCAAGGTTTCTCTTCCCCACCTCCATTTGCTATTCTAGAAGAGAGAGGGGGGGAGGGAGGGGGGAGGGAGAGAGAGAGATATGAGAGATGTTGATTGTAACCACCTTGGGGCTGAGAAGAATTGCTGCAAAACTGAGTTTTCTGAAGTGGACCACTAGACTCGTAAACAACTTAAAAAAATGATTTAGTAAAAAGAAAAGTCAAACAAAAGCAAATAAAACACCTCCAGGAGGAAAACAAATTAAAATTTAATTTGTGTGTATTATTTAATGGACTGCTAAATTGGCAAAATGGTCTGCTAAATTGGCCACACCCACCAGTCACATGGCCACCAAGTCGCACCCACCCAGTCACATGGCCACCAAGCCATGCCCCACTAGCCAGTCCGCCCCCCCCAACAGTCTGAGGGACCGTGAAGTGGCCCCCTGTTCAAAAAGTTTGAGGACCCCTGCTTTATGTGATCTACAAACTCCCCCCCCCCCATGTTATTACATAAAATAAAGATCCCACAGTTTTTCCTGAGGGAGCATTTCTTGGGTTCAACTTCCCCAAATGAAAAATCCAAATCACTACTGTTAAGTTGGTGACTTCAGAATAGTGACTTCAGCTCTTTATTCTGAGGCTTGCCAAAACATCTCTGCCAGCTGGCTGATAGTGCCCTCTTTTAAAAGGCTCTGTCAGGCAGTCCGGCTACTGACAATGCTTTATTTTCCCGCCATTTGAATGGACCAATGAGCGGCAGGTATGTTAATGACTCTACTTAACGCTGGACCAGATTGAAACCTTTTGCTCTCTATTTACATATTTAACAACTGCACTCTATTAATAAACATTCACATCTTTATCTCCCTTTTACCAGGATAACAAGCATAGCACCGTTGCTGGAACCCCAAATCTAATAACAAAATAATTCCATGGGTGTCTGTAAATAATAAATCCATACTGAGAGCAAATCAGCTAGAACGTATTCCATAGTTTCCTTGTGCTTGGTGACAACTATGGAATACGTTTTAGCTTATTTGATTTGTGGGCATAGACTAGATCCCCTGTGCTAAATGACCGGGGCTGACTGGTCGAATCGAGGGGTGCTTCGGCATTGTAATTGGGGTGTAACCTGTCTAGTTGAGACCTTAGTTTGTGACACATTAACAATTCTGCCAGGCTCCGGTTTATGGTTGCACTAGGGGTTATGTGCTGTGCAGGGGTGAGTTCCAATTTTTTTTACTACCACTCTGTGGGCGTGGCTTATTTTGTGGGCATGGCTTGATGGTCATGTGATGGTGGGCATGCCTTCATGGTCATGTGACTGTGTGGGAGTGGCTTTGCGGTCATGTGACTGGGTGGGAGTGGCTTTGCGGTCATGTGACTGGGTGGGAGTGGCTTTGCGGTCATGTGACTGGGTGGGGGGGTTGCTGGGTGGTCATGTGACTGGGTGGGCGTGGCCAACTTGACATCACTCATGTCAAGGGTTAGGGTTAGGGTGCCTGGCCTCTCGCCCCAAAGTCCTCAACGAGATACAATTTCCCTGTCTATTTACTACTACTGAACATCCAAAATATACTATTTAACCCTATGTATATATGCCATATGTGTACATATATATTACACACAGGCAGACAAAAATATACATTATCTACTATATATACTGTATGTGTATGTACACACACACACACACAGCTCTTCTAAAACTATACACATTCAACCTCACTTACTGCATTTGGAAAAACACACCCAGAGTCCACTTTCTGCCACACATTTAACCATAACTTCTGTAGATTAGAACATTACACATGCCTTCAGATGTACTTCTCTAGTTTGCACATGACTGTTAGAGCCAGGAGATGTCATGGATTGAGTAAAATGTGATGAAACTCACTTAACAACGCTCTTGCTTAGCAATCAAAATTTTGGGCTCAATTGTGGTGCTTCCTTCCTCTTCTCTCTCTCTCTCTCTCTCCCCCTCCCTCCCCCCCTCTTTCCCTTTGCTTCTCTCTTCCTTAGGGAGTCCTTTATTAATTGGGGGGAGCTTTTCCTTTGGGGACGTTGTGTCTTTTCTTACACAGTCAAGTAGAATTATTCCATTCTGTGCCAGCTCCACCCTCATGCTTTGCAATTGTCTTTTTGGTGACAGAGAAATCACTCTTCAAACTTTTCATTTCCATTTTTTTCTTCTTCTTTTTTTCAAAAAAAGGGGGCAGGGGAAAGCATCAGCTCCCCAAACCCTGTGAGTGGCATTTCCACCTCCGGGATCGAAGGCAGCCAGGTTGGAAGGGAGGTGGATTCCCAACGTCCAATGACAGATTATGCGAATCCTGCAATTGCCCAGCGGGGTGTGAGCGGAATCTAGTTGATCCCTGAATTCACTTCTGTCACGTAGATCTCCACTCCGAAGAGTCAACGTGGCATCCCAGTGGAAATCTGGAGGGGGATTAGCTGAAGGAACAGGCTGCTTCTGCCCATCCTCCTCCTCCTCCTCCTCCTCCTCCTCCTCCTCCTCCTCCTCCTCCTCCTCCTCTATAATTCCTATGTAGGCATGAGGCGGAGGGAGGGGGATAGAGGCAGAGAAAAAAGAATGGCTAGGCAAGACAAAAGAAAACAGCTGCTGCAGCAACAAAAGCTGTCAGACGGGTTATTGGGAGGTGGAGTGGGGGGCTGGAGGAAAGAAGAACCTTCTGGATTAGGAGGGATCCCTGCAGATCCTCTCCACCTGTTCCTGATTCAGCTGAGGGTTTTCCTTTCTTCGCTTCAGATTGGGGGGGGTCTGTCTGTGACCTCCAAGTCCTCGCTAGCTGAAGGGCTGCCTCTCCCCCCTTGTCACCCAGGCAGCAACTTTCCTTACAGCACAATCTTCACCTTAAATGAACGGGGGTGGGGGGTAGGAAGGGAGTGTCCTGGCCAGATGCTTCCTGTTAAATTGTGGGCAAAGATCGCAGGAGACAGACTTCAGAACAGCTCTTTTATTAGCTCACTCAAGCAACCAGCACTTGCAGTCTGACAGATAGCCCTTTTTATAGGGAGCTGTCAGACACAACAACCAATAGCGTATGAGCATTCAAACACATGATCAGGGTGGCAACAACAGTTCAGGTAAAGTTCAACTATAAACAAAACAACAACAGTTCAGTCAGAGGTCGTCTAGTCAAAACAAGTTCATGGTTCAGTTATAGGTCAGTCAGAACACAACACCCCTCCCCTTCTAGATGGAACAGTCCGACAGACATAGTCGCACAGGTAGGCGGGGCGTTTGGGAACCCTTCCTGACCTGCGCAGCTCAGACTCTGGTGAGGCAGCAGCCTGTTCGGACAGGTCTGCTGTTGCTCTTGGGGTGGAGCATGGAAGCTCCTGGAATGTATCGGGCGTGGCCTTTGCGACTGGTGGAACTGGTTCTAATTGAGAACGCTGCTGGACTTCCACTTCCTCAGGGCTTGAGGTAGCTAGGGGAAGAACACAGGGCGTTACCTTTTTAGGTTCGTTAGGTTCCCCTTTTACTCGGTTGCGTAGCTGATCTATGTGCCTCTTCCAGAGGCATCCGTCCTGGAGGCGGACTTCGTATGTTAGTGGACCCAAGATTGCTTCTATGACCCCAGGTAGCCATAGAGGTCCTCGGCATAATTTCGGGCAAATACCGAATCTTCCAGGGAGAAGGCTCTGGTTTTTTGTGTGACCTCTGGTTTTGCCTTAGTGGCGTAGTTTGGGTGTAAATGGTCTAGGACGGATCTAAGCCTGCGACCCATAAGGAGCTCAGCCGGGCTGCGGCCAGTGGTCACACTTGGGGTTATGTGCTGAGTACTCAGAAATTTATTGATGCCGGCCTGCCAGTCCCCTGGGCCCAGTCTACCTAATGCTTCCTTGGCTGACCTTACAAATCGTTCAGCCAGTCCATTGGTCGCCGGATGGAATGGCGAGGACAGGGCTAAATGAGATACGATTTCCCACATACTTGCCCAAACCGTCACTGAAAACGTCCTGGAACTCATCAAAAAGGTCGTCCAGGTTCGCGGCTCCGATGGCGTGGATGCCTGTCACCCCTAGGCCGAGCGATTCAAACCAATTGAGTCCTAGGAGTCTTGGAAGGTTGCCGTTGACTATGGTGAGCTGGAGAGGTCCATCAAAATTGTTGAATCTGACGTGGACCCGGGCTTTTCCAAGGACAGGGATCCGGTTTCCCTGGTAGTCAGAGAGGCGGATTGAGGATTCCTGCAGGCGACTAGACCGGAAACTCGGAAGGGCGAGCTTGAGCATCTCCCAGGCGACAATAGACACTGCAGACCCGGTGTCGACCTCCATTTGGACCGGTGCTCCATCGATGGAGACCATGATCTTCCTTTTGAAAGGGCAGCTGGCCCTGGCAACCCGTGTTTGGTGGGTTTCTGGCTGCCTGGCGAAGGCTCTCTGGCGCGGTCTATGGTTTTCCTGCGCATGCGTGTCTTTCGGCAACAGAATGGCACAGCAAACTCATGCCAAATGTCCTCTCCTTTCACACCGTTGGCAGATAACATGCCTAAATCTGCATGATATCCTCGGGTGTCGCCCCCCACAGCTGGCACAAGCAGTCAGGAAGTCTTTGGGAAGCAGAGGGCACTTCTGGTCGGTGCGGCAGACCTCGTCGTCGCTGCTTACAGGCTCCTCGACAGAGCCCATGTGGACCGCAGAAGAAGGCTTAGTGTCCTTTTTAGAGGAGGCGAAACGGTGCAGAGATTCGGCCGCTTTGGATGAGGACTCAGCAGCTCTGGCTTCGGCCAGGGCAGCGGCCAGCATGAGGTTGGGCCGAGCCAGGAGCCGGCATTGCAGGCGAATGTCCTGCACGCCACAGATGAGCTGGTCAAGCAGGATGCCATCCAGGTCGCGGAACTCGCAGTGGTCGGAGGCTTTATGGAGGGCGGCGATGTATTGGTTGATGGTCTCACCCTCCTGCTGCAGGCGCTGGCGGAACTCGTAGCACCGGACAACCTTGGATGGGGTGGGCAGGTAGTGTGTCTTCAGCGTTGCCTGGAGTACCTGCCAGGTCACGGTGTGAACTGGGGTTGGGGCAGACAACAATTCTGCGGTGTCAAACACCTCTGGCCCGCAGTCACTCAGAAACAAAACTCTTTTTCTGTTGTCAGCCAGCCCCAGCAGATCATTGGCTTCGAGGAAGCACTCGAAACGCCGCATGTAGGAGTCCCATTTTTCCCGGGCAGGGTCGAAAGGCGCCGGCGGGTGGAAGGTGGACATCCTGATGAAAGAAGGCAGACGTGGCTAGTGCTGCCTGGCTGGTTGCAGCGCTTGAGGGCTGGTCTTCGTTCTCCTGGTCCCAAACCCTCGTCGCCACTGTTAAATTGTGGGCAAAGATCGCAGGAGACAGACTTCAGAACAGCTCTTTTATTAGCTCACTCAAGCAACCAGCACTTGCAGTCTGACAGATAGCCCTTTTTATAGGGAGCTGTCAGACACAACAACCAATAGCGTATGAGCATTCAAACACATGATCAGGGTGGCAACAACAGTTCAGGTAAAGTTCAACTATAAACAAAACAACAACAGTTCAGTCAGAGGTCATCTAGTCAAAACAAGTTCATGGTTCAGTTATAGGTCAGTCAGAACACAACACTTCCAACCCCAGAGGAGGAATCGGCAGTTCTGAATTGGGGGGAAGAAGCCTTTTTCTCAGACTTTTGACTTTTGAGCCGTACCATTCCACCCCACTCCACTCCTTTCCCTTCTATCTTCCTTTCCTTTCCCCTTTCCCTTCTTTTCTTTCCCCCTTTATTCCACCCTTCTCCTTTCCCTTTCTTTCCCTTTCCCATTTCTTTACTACCTTTATTTTCTATTTTATGCCATGATAATCTTAATAAAAAATAATAAAAGGGAGCCTTTTGTTTTAGAAGCGCTTCTTGTTCCACAGCCGAAATATGCAAATTCCTAGGGGGGAAAACTCATCACAATTCCACTCTCCATCTGCACTTTTATACAATCTCAGCAATCACTGATTGGATTAATTTAACACAAGAGAGGGTATTAAATATTGAAGGATATGGTCTGTTCTACAGGTGGCATGCTTACTTAGTGTATGATAAAAAAGTAGATAAAGCTTTTAAAAGTCATATATTAAGAAATGCTTTATTGCGTGTCTGGAAAAAGTACCAATTTAAACTAAATGATAAGTTACATTTATTGACAGTACCCAGACACGCGATAGAAAATATAAATTTGGAACAAAAATTAGATAAGATCACATACAAAGAACTTCCTCATAAAGAAGGAATCTCATTCCAATTAAAACCATTTGAGAAATTAAGAGAGGAAGGAATAATCAGAACATGGTTTCAATACAGACAATTACAGGCTAGATGGAGAGACGACCAAAAAAATGGTATTTTGAAGAATGATGATAATTTGATTTTACAAATAAAAAATAAGGCATATAAAAAGATTGTATAACATCTTACTGGAATTAGATTTAGAAACAGAATTAGTTAAGGACTGTATGATAAAATGGGCTCAAAATATTGGAGAACCTATAATGATGGAAACATGGGAAAAAATATGGGTTAGAAATGTTAAATTTACACAGGCTCAAAATTTAAGAGAAAATTTTTATAAAATGTTTTACAGATGGCATTTAGACCCAAAAAAACTAGCTTGTATGTACCCAACTTCACAACCTAAATGTTGGAGATGTGAATGTGAGGATGCTACATATTTCCATATATGGTGGACTTGTAAAAAAACCAAAGCTTTTTGGATAAAAGTTTGGTGGATTATACAAAATATCTTAAAGAAAAAGATCAAGTTCACTCCACAGTTTTTTTTTTGTTGGGAATAATTACGGATTGTTCTGTTATAGAGACTAATTTGATTTTGAACTTTATAACTGCTGCCAGATTACTGGTGGCACAATACTGGAAGAAGGAGGATATGCCTACAATTGAAGAATGGATATTAAAAGTTTCACATTTGGCTGAAATGGCCAAAATTTCATCATACCTTAAGGACCATTCAAATGAAAGATATATACTGGAATGGAGTAGGTGGACTGAATATATTCAAAATAAGTATCAGATTAAGAAAACCCAAATAGTTTATTAGTGTTAAATGTTTGAAAAATTTTAGATTATACTTTCAAGTTGTTGAGTAATAAGGAGTTAACAATTAGAAAAATATTTTTGAACTAATAATTTTTTTTACGTTATTCTAGTTTTATGCTTTTTAAAAAAATTATACCTTGCGCTTTTTCTGGGAAGTCTGGGGGGGGGCGGGTGAGAGGGGTGGGGGGGTGGAAGGGGAAAGGGGGGGGGAGAAAAGAGAAAATTGTATGTACTTTGTACTTTTAAAACTTTTTAATAATAATAATAAAAAAGAATTGGTCTAGCGGACTTCCGCATGGCTCCGCAGGCATCGAGGACGCTCCTCGTTGAGCGCCTGTTCTGAGGTCCCATAAAGATGCCAGAACAGCTGTCTGGCAGCTTGAAAATCTTCTCCCCGGGCTTAGGGGAGAGATGAGAGCTGACAGGTGAGGGTAGAACCCCCCTAGTGCCCCAGGAGACAATCTGGGGCGCAAAGGGTGAGGGCTCCCCAGGAAGCCTGTCATTTGCTCCAGGACTTCGGACACCTCCGCTTTTGCGGAGCAAGATGCCGCGACCAGCTCTGCTTTCAAGATGGGATTTATAACACTTTGATTTACTGCAGACAGCAGACAGAAAAAGCCAGGAGACTCAAATGGCAAGTACCTTAACTTTAACTCCAATGCTGACTTTCACTTCGGAAGTTACAAATTAACTGAGCTAACAAGTAACAAAATGGCAATTGAAGATTCAAAGGGTGTGGAAAGTGAAAGCTAGAATTAAAGTTTCATTTCGTTAGCAGCCCTTTGTATGAAAATGCCTGACTCTGAGGAATTTTTTTCTTTCTTTTTGACTTTTTGACTTTTTTGACTTTGGAATAAAATAACAAATCTAACTTTAAAACTTAAATGGCTTTAAAACCTGGAAAGACTGTTTTTAATAAAGGATTTGATAGTCCTCCTGCTCACATTTTAAGAATGCAATCTATTGTTTATTCAGAAAATGCCTGACTTTGATGATTTTTTTTTCTCTTTCTGACTCTGGAGATAAAAACTTTAAAGTTGATTTTTATCCTGGAAGGGAGGAATTCTCTTTTTTTTCCTTTTTGATTTTGGTGGATAAAAAATAAAAAGTTGAAAATTCTAAATGGCCTTAAAATCTGGAAAGACTGTTTTTAACAAAGGACGTTATGGTCCTCCTACTTATATCTCAAGAATGCAACCTCCTGCTTATATTTCAAGTATGCAATCTAATGTTTATTCAACACCACAACAGACTTTAATGCTTGAAAAGTTACAAGAAGTTTTAAAAGTCAGGAGAGATGAATTGGTTATGGAGTTTACCTCAAAAATTAATGATCTTAATGAAAAAATACAGGCTGTTTCAGAAGAGACTGTAATTAGGAACCAGCAATTAAGGGAAGATACATTTATGGCATTTAAAGGACTGGTAGGAAATATGGAAATTTTGGAAGAGGAGGTGGCAGAAATTAAGCAATATGTGACAACTTTGAGTGACAACATAGAAGAGGTTCAAAATAGAATTGAAAAGTATGAAATTGAGACATTAATGATCCAATATAGAAATATGGAAATATTGCTTTAAGAATAAGAGGAGTACAGGAGAACAGACAAGAAAACCTAAAACCAATGATGGTGGAGGCATTTGTGCAAATGCTGGGGGGTGTCAAAAGAGGAACTGGATATGCAGATTGACAAGATATATCGGGCCAATTCTTGGATGGCTAAACAGAAACATCTGCTACGAGATATAGTAATATATTTTACTACAAGGACATTACATAATAAAATTCTACAGGCGACTTTCAAGAACAAGCTCCAGATAAATGGACATGAGGTGATGACAATGAAAGAAATTTCCCCCAGAATGTTGAGAGCTAGAAAGGATTATGCCTTTTTGGTGGAAGAAATGAAAAAACAGCAAATACAGTACAGATGGGAAGCCCCAGTTGGTTTATCATTAATATATTTGGGAAAGAGATATCGGCTCAATACGATATGGAAAGCAGGAGATTTTTATGAAAAAGTGCTAGAGGCCAAGATATCTAAAATACCAGAAGGAAGAAGAATGGGGGATTTACAGAACCAGAGTGATATTTGCAATTTGGATTCATGTGTGATACAAGGAGAGATAAAGGATCAGAGTCAGACCAGAGCAGCAGCTATATTTAAGGATGAATCAACACAACAAAAAATCAAGTTGACAACTCAAGAAATTATCAAATCACAAGCGGGTGGAAGAATTGGACTTAAAGGTCGAATGAGAAGAAGGAACAACTAGAATTTGGCTTTAGTATGGGTGTCAGAGTCCAGACTCTGCCATTCAGAAGGAGAAGGGGGTCTTGGCTCTGTTTGATCAAAAGGGTATAACATATCCAGATCCCAGACACCTGAGAGCCTCTTCATCTTAAGATAAGGTTTTATGAGGGGTAATTGAATGGAAGAGAGAGGCTGGGAAACGTAACCATCTGTCAAACATTTGTGGATTGATTATGCTGAATGGGGTGGGGTATTAAGGTTAAAAAGACTTATCTTGCCTGAAGGTATTTAGACCTTGCTTTGAATTGAATGGATGTTATACAGATACAAATAAAGGGAAATCCTTTTGAAAACCTTTGCTTGACTCAAAAGTTCGTTCCTTGATTGTGGCTGGAAAGACATACCTTACAAGAAAGCAAGGTCTGCAAAATCGGTCAACCCAGAGAGTAACTTCGCTCTACTGAGGGGACCGGGCAATCATGGCTGAAAAAAACCGGGAGCAGAAATTGAATGCTGGGGGGAGAGACCAATCAACCCCCGGGCGGAAGCCTGTTCCGCACTCCCCAGCAAAGAGGCTGAGGGAGATTTCGAGACCTCTGAGAAGCCTCGCTGGTCTATCGGCATTGGAAAAAAAGACAGCTGGGATGGCAGAACCAGAGGAGTCACCCTTAATTGGAGGGATCGGAAGCCCCGTTGGGAATTGGAGCTAGAAGCTGCCATGGATCAGGAGGAGCCCACCGAAGCACCTCTAAGGGAGGGGCGGTTGAAGAGATACCTGTCCCAGCTGGTGATGGAAACATTGGAAAATCTCAACATCAGAGGGACCCCAGAACGACGAATAACGAGCGCTGGGAGCATAGCAACCACTGAGGTGACTGGGGGGGGCAACAACCTCTGGGAAGCCGGCATGCAGATGGAGGACGCGGCAGGGGACCCAACAAACCCCCCAGGGCAGCACACGCAGCGGCACCCCTTCCTAACCAACTCCAAACTCCACAACTAGAAAGGAAAACTCCCCCCCTGGGAGTGAAATTTGATGGGGACCCGCAACAATTGGGATTTTTCGTAGCACATGTGCTCACCTATATGCAAGAATATGGACGTGAGTTCCAAACCCAGGGATCCCGGGTGCGAGCAGTTACCTTAGCCCTGGAAGGAGCCGCGGCCAGATGGATGGTGACCCTACATAACGACGACGCACCCGAACTGCGCAACTTCAACTAATTCATGACAGCCCTACGACGATGGTTCGAGGACCCGCTGGCGGACCGCAAAGCACGCGATCGTATTAAGGTGGTGAAACAGGGACGACGACCAGTGGCGGAGTACACTGAAGAATTCCGGGACCTCGCATGTCGGCTAAACTGGCAAGAAGACATCCTGGTAAGCTGTTTTAAGGATGGACTGAGTGACGATCTGTATAATGCCTGCGTGGCTAGGGGTGCACCGAATCATCTGCATGAGTGGTACCTCACCGCTAAAGAAGCGGAGATTGATATGGCTAGGAATCAGTACCGTACGGGGAGAGCATGGAAGAAATCCCCACCCCAATGGAGGAAAGAACCCTCCAGAAGGCAACAGGGCTTTTCCCCTAAACCTCCAATCTGTTACAAGTGTGGGAAGGAGGGACACCGAGTACCCGAATGCTGGCCCCAAACACCCACCCGGAAACCGAAACGCCAAACAGGGGAGAGACCAACGAGATCCATCCAGCGGGGGAGGGAAACAGCCCTGAGGAGCAGCGAGATGGTGGGACCACCACCCCCTCCTCCCGCTGGAGACAACACCCCGGCATTTCGAAGGGAAGATCCAGCATCGTTCGAGAGCGATCCGGAGGATGAACTGATGGTAAGCAAACCAATTGAACCGCTCACCCTCCCTCTCAGACTATTTATCCCTAACCAAGAGGAGGGAAAAATATCTCCGCATTAGTAGACTCAGGGTGCACCCGTTGCTTAATCAGCCCAACCCTAATCAGGGAGCTGGGAATCACAGTGAGAAAGCTGAGAAATCCCATCGCGTTTTGCCAATTGGATGGGTCAATAGCAGGGGGGGGAGCCGGCTGCTTTTGCCACGGAACCCCTGAAAATAGGGATTGATAACCACGAAGAGAAACTTACGTTTATAGTAGCACCTGGCATGGAATGGCCACTAGTCTTGGGACTCGCATGGCTAAAAAAGTGGAATCCAAAAATAAATTGGGAGCAAGGCACCATAAAATTCCAAATGCACAAGACTACTGCGGAGGACCCACAGATAGGAACTGAAGGGGCTGAACGCAGGGAAACAGCCATGCCTGGTCATAGCATGGCAACAGACGGCATACCCAAGGAATACAAAGACCTGGCAGAAGTCTTTAGCGAGGCAGCGTCGGATGAACTTCCCCCGCATCGCGCATCCTACTGCGCAATAGAAATCTTACCTGGGGCTAAACTACCTAAACCAAAAATGTATAACATGTCACCGGGGGAGTTAGAAGAGCTGAGTGCTTTCATTGAGAAAAACCTAGCAAGGGGTTTCATTGAACCAGCCAGACCAAAGATAGCAGCCCCAGCGTTATTTAGAGAGAAGAAAGATGGCACAAAATGCTTATGTGTCGACTTCAGAAACCTAAACTCGATAAGTGTTGAAAACATGTATCCCCTCCCCCTGATGAAAGATATGCTGGCCCACCTCAAAAAAGGGAAAATTTCCTCCAAACTAGACATCAGGGAGGCATACTACCGAATCAGGATTAAGGAGGGGGATGAATGGAAAACGGCATTCAACACCCCCCTGGGATGCTACCAATTCAAAGTGCTCCCTTTTGGGCTACAAGGGGCACCTGCAGTGTTTATGCCAGTGATGGCGAACCTATGGCACGCGTGCCACAGGTGGCACGCGGAGCCATATCTGCCGGCACGCGAGCCATTGCCCTACCTCAGCTCCAGCGTGCATGTGCACTATGGCCATCTAATTTTCGGCTTGCACAGAGACTCTGGGAAGGGGTTTTTGGCTTCTGGCGGATGGGGGAGGGCGTTTTCACCCTCCTCAAGGTCCAGGGAAGCCTCTGGTGCCTGGAGAGGATGAAAACCGGGCCTACTAGGCCCACCAGAAGTTGGGAAACGGGCCGTTTCTGGCCTCCGGAGGGCCTCCAGGGTGGTGGGGGAGGCCATTTTCACCCTCCCCAGGGATTGAATTATGAGTGTGGGCACTCGCGCATGCGCGATAGTGCGCGAGCACGCTCTTTTGGCACCCGAGGAAAAAAAGGTTCGCCATCACTGGTTTATGCAATTAATCAACGATGTGTTACGTGAAAACTTATACAAAGGGGTTCTCGTTTATTTAGATGATATTCTATTAGAGACTGAGGCTGAACATGTTAAATTGGTGAGGGCAGTGCTGAGCAAACTCCGCGAGGCAAAACTTTATGCCAAACTCTCAAAATGTGAATTCCACCGAGAAAAAATTGATTACTTGGGGTATCGTATTTCACACCAGGGCATAGAAATGGATCCTCAAAAAGTACAGGCAGTACTCGATTGGGAAACGCCTCACACACGCAAACAGCTGCAAAGTTTCCTGGGGTTTGCAAATTTCTATCGCCAATTTATCCCCGCGTTTGCTCAAATTGCCCTGCCCATCACAAAACTGCTAAGAACAAAGGGGGAGGGAGATCCTAAACCGAGATAGCCCGTGAATTGGACAATGGAATGCCAGGCAGCGTTTGAAAAACTAAAACGGCTGTTCTCAACAGAACCAATTTTGAAGCACCCAGACCCAGAAAAACTCTTCATAATACAAGCTGATTCTAGCGATGTGGCAATAGTGGCAATCCTACTCCAGAGCAATGAGCAAGGACAGCTACAGCCATGTGCATATACATCCAGAAAACTAAGTGAAACTGAACAAAGGTGGGCGATCTGGGAAAAAGAAGCTTATGCGGTGCGATGGGCACTTTTAACTTGGAGACAATTCTTAGAAGGGAGTAAGATCCCCTTTGAAGTCTGGACTGACCACAAAAACTTAGAAGCCTTAAAGACACCAAGGAAACTATCTCCTAAACAGGTTCGTTGGGCGCAATACTTCAAACGGTTCGAGTTTACTCTTCAATTTATCCCTGGGGGGAAAAACTTTCTGGCAGATGCACTGTCCAGAAAGCCACAATATAATTGTGTGAAATCAGAGGTATTTAAACCTATAGTACAAACAAATCAATTGGCAGCCAAAGTAATCACCAGGTCCGAAGGAGGAAAAGACGCATTGAGGGACGCAGACGTCACTCACGCGTTTAAACAAGCATTAGTCAACGATGAATGGGTTTTGAACCACAAATCCAGTTGCGTGATGAAAGATGAATTAGCTTAGGTAGGTGACAAACTTTATGTACCCGCTAGCCAAAGATTACGTTTAATGGAAAGGTGCCACGACTCTAGATTAGCTGGACACTTTGGTTTTGTAAAAACTTTACACTTAATAAAGAGACAATTTTGGTGGCCTTCGTTGAAAAAGGACATAGAAAGCTATGTAGCAAGTTGCCCCATTTGTGCTGCAGCAAAAAGACGACAGGGGAAAACTCCAGGACTTCTACAGAAAGTAACTGAGCCGTCAGCCCCATGGGAAGAAATTGCTATGGATTTTATTGTAGAACTACCGGAAAGTGGGGGAAACACGGTCATTTGGGTTGTGACAGACTTGTTTTCAAAACAAGCACATTTTATTCCTTGCCAAAAGATCCCAACAGCCAAAGGCTTGGCTAGACTGTTTCTAATACACATTTATCGTCTTCATGGAGCTCCTAAAAGAATAATCTCGGATAGGGGAGTCCAATTTACCTCCAATTTTTGGAAGGCGTTTTTGGGCCTACTTGGTACCGCCCAAGGATTAAGCTCCTCCCATCACCCCCAGACGAATGGTAATTGCGAAAATCTGAACGGCGTTCTTGAACAGTATCTAAGATGTTTTATTAATTTTCAACAGGACAATTGGACTGAACTTTTACCATTTGCAGAGGTTGCATTTAATAACTCTGTACATTCAAGTACAGGTTTTACACCTTTTAGAGTAGCCACGGGGCAAGATTTCAGCCCAATACCGGAACTACCCACAGAAAAACCCACTATCCCCTCACTTAAGGAGTGGATAGAAAATTTGCGAAACACATGGCCAGTAGTCAGGTTGGCTTTACAGGAGGCTAGAGAGGCTTTCAAAATTCAAGCTGACAAGAAAAGAGTAGAGCCTAAACCTTTCCATGTTGGGGATAGAGTATATTTATTTACAAAATTCTTGAGATCGTTACAACCATCAAAAAAATTAGGACCTAACTTTATTGGGCCTTTCACTATTAGCAGGATCATTAACCCAGTAGTGGTTGAATTGGTTCTTCCAAAAACACTTAGACAAGTCCACCCAGTATTTCACATTAGTTTACTCAAGAGAGAGGTAACCTCGTCACTTAGACCGGTGGCAGATGCACCACCTGCCCCAATCATTTATAGAGGGGGAACAACATTTTGAAATCAAGGAAATTCTTGACTCTAGAATCCACAGAGGGAAGACCCAGTATCTGGTAGCCTGGAAACATTTGCCTTCATCACAAAACGAGTGGGTCGCTAAACAACATGTGAAAGCCCCCACCTTATTGAAAAGATTCCACTCCAAATACCCTAGCAAACCTTGCTAACATATCATAATTGATTCTGCTTATGTCTTACAGGTGGACCTTTTTTTTTCTTGAGAGGCAGGATGTCAGAGTCCAGACTCTGCCATTCAGAAGGAGAAGGGGGTCTTGGCTCTGTTTGATCAAAAGGGTATAACATATCCGGATCCCAGACACCTGGGAGCCTCTTCATCTTAAGATAAGGTTTTATGAGGGGTAATTGAATGGAAGAGAGAGGCTGGGAAACGTAACCATCTGTCAAACATTTGTGGATTGATTATGCTGAATGGGGTGGGGTATTAAGGTTAAAAAGACTTGTCTTGCCTGAAGGTATTTAGACCTTGCTTTGAATTGAATGGATGTTATACAGATACAAATAAAGGGAAATCCTTTTGAAAACCTTTGCTTGACTCAAAAGTTCGTTCCTTGATTGTGGCTGGAAAGACATACCTTACAATGGGTAATCATAGGCCAGATGGAGAAAAGACTTAAAATTGTATCTAGCACTAAGAGGACAATCTGATAAGAAAAGAAAACCTAGGTCTTTTGGATAAAAATATGGTGGACCATTTAAAATATGCTACAGAAAATATTAAGTTTATAACATAACTTTTCCTGTTGAGAACAACTATGGACTGTACTGTAATTAAGCAAGATGATTCTAAATGCCAGGTATGGCATGCCACCATGGAGGTTTAGTGCTGAAAGAAGGATCATTTATTATTGAGGAATTGATGTCGACGGTTGCGCATCTGGCTGGGTGGTGAAGAAAAATTTCCCTTTTCTTTTTTTGTATTATCATATTATATTCTAAAGACTATTTAAATGAAAGATATATAGTTACAATTTTATATATTGGAATGTTAGATTACCAATGCTATACATTTAATTTTTAGATTATGTTTTAAAAGTTTTGAGTAATCGGGAGTTAAAGAACTAGAGAAATTTTGAAATTAATAATTTGTTAGTATATTTTAATATTATGTTTATTGTATATTATACCCTGTGTTTTTTCTGGAAAGTCGGGGGGGCGGGTGAGTGAAAGGGGTGGAGGGTAAGGGGGGTGGAGAGGTGGGGGTTGGGGGGAAGGGGGGGAGAAAAGAGAAAAATGTTTGTACTTTGTACTAATAAAACTTTTTGAATTAAAAAAAAAGAATTGGTCTAGCAAATGTTTTGTATGCTCTGGTTAGCAGTGTAATATTGCCAGAGAAGAAGCTACGCAAGATTAGATTAACAACTCTTAGTGCCTTTTTGGCAATGTTGTTACAGTGGGCTCTAGCACTTAGGTCATTAGATATGAGTACTCCAAGGTCTTTGACAGAGTGAGGGTCGTCTACAAGGTCGTGTGCTCCAAGTTTGTATTTTGTATTCTGGTTCTTTTTGCCAATGTGTAAGACAGAGCATTTGTTGGTTGAGATTTTTTTTTCCAAAAAAGTTTTTTATTTTCCCACCACAACTTCATATTTAAATCAATACACATATACCTTAAATATTACAATAAAATATATAGTTATACATTTTAGTCAATCATTCAAAAGTCAATATCTTATTCTGCACTTATATCAACAATCATCAATCTGTTCTGCTTCTTTCCATTACACTCCCCACCCTCTCTCATCTCCTCCTCCTACCTTCTTGCTCTTTCACTCCCCCTCTGCCTCTCTCTACTCCTTCTCTTCTCCCTCCTACTACTTCCTCTTTCACCCTCTTTACCTTTCCCTGAGTGCACTTTATCCTAACTCATCTCATATTTAGCAGACTGGTGGTATATTCCCAAATTTTACACTAAGTGCCTCTTCTAAATATTTTTATTATTATATCATTTCTTTATATATGACACTTTATTCTAGGTTAAGGTGACCAGATTTTAACATTGGTAAAGAGGGACACCATTGACCAGGGTGGGTTCCTGATTAAAAATTATTTATTTATTTATTTTTGGTCGTTTTTGTATGCCGCCCCACTCCCGTAGGACTCAGGGTGGCCATACAACTTTCTTTCTTTCTTTCTTTCTTTCTTTCTTTCTTTTTTCTTTCTTTCTTTCTTTCTTTCTTTCTTTCTTTCTTTCTTTCTTTCTTTCTTTCTTTCTTTCTTTCTTTCTTTCTTTCTTTCTTTCTTTCTTTCTTTCTTTCTTCCTTCCTTCCTTCCTTCCTTCCTTCCTTCCTTCCTTCCTTCCTTCCTTCCTAACTTTTCTTTCTTTCTGTCTTCTTTCTTCTTCCTTCCTTCCTTCCTTCCTTCCTTCCTTTCTTTCTTTCATCTTTCTTCTTTCCTAACATCTCTCTCTCTCTCTCTCTCTCTCTCTTTCTTTCTTTCTTTCTTTCTGTCTTCTCTCTCTCTCTCTCTCTCTCTCTCTCTCTCTCTCTCTCTCTCTCTCTCTCTCTCTCTCTCTCTCTGTGCGTATATGTGTGTGTTTACTAATCCCCTTTCTGTTCCTCCTGGCTCTAGTCTGTCTCACTTGAATGTTACACCTCTTTCATAGTGTGTAGCAACATAAATTTTGGGCTCAATTCTGGTTGTAAGTTAAGGGCTACCTATATTTTTCTCCTAGATGCCTGCTATCCTTCTTCAAGTTTGTATCATCTGTAAATGTATTTTTCACCTCTTATCTAATCTATTTATAATGAAATTGAACAGTATTAATCCTAAAAGGGAGCCTTTCAGTATACCACTGAACACATCACATAAGGCCACTAAGATATATTTTGGGAGAAATTTATTCAATTGGTTCTCTTTCATTTTATGGAAAATGCAGTAGATGTTCCACCTGATCAAGATCGGAACAGGAAGAAATCAAAGTAAGATGGAGTAGCTGTTAATTCAGAAGTTACTGACTCCAGGACTATAGTATCTCAGTCTACACAATATTTGACCCTTGATAGGGGTTGTGTTTCCTCAGATACAGCAGGCTGCCAATCTGAAGTCCTGGACTCACATCTGTTAGAGGAGTAGGCAAAGATCTATGTTAGGTGTTCTTTATTCAGCTTTGGCTGGTATATCAGTTATGACCTTACCTGAAATAGAAACCACTGAAGACAGTCACCCACATCCTTGCCATATTATTAGGTCTGGGAACTACTAATCCAGAGTATCTTTTTAAGGTTTATTGTTAATATGCTGGCCTTTACCAAAATGATTACAGCATCCAACCAGTGATCAGACACAACTAAACTACAAGATAGTGAGGAACAGAACTGGGCTGAGTGGGGTAAGGTAGAGCACAGTGACACAAGGTGACACAAAAATAAACTGTTGTTTAAATAAAGAGTGAAACCTAAATAGAATGAAATAAGAATAAAATTCTTTACAAAACTTTTATTTTAGAAAAATCTATGTTTACACTGTCTTCTATACCTTTTGATATTCGTAACATTGCATCTTATTACAAACATTGTGGGCATGCCTTTTTTTTAGTATCCCACAACACTTGTATATAAATCACTATAGTCTGAATATAACTATTTTAATTAAAATGAAGAACAGAGATAAAATTTTGAAGTGGAAGCTTTCCATAACTTTTCTTTACACAATGTGGGAAAAACTTCTATGTGGTTGCTAAGGTTCACTATTCAACTTGATATCACATAATATATCCAAATTAATACATTCCCATAAGAACATTTTCAATTTGCATTGCAAAATATTTTATTTCTTAAATACCTTCTAAACAGTAAAATATGCATAATGAAAAAATTAAGACAATATACACAGAGGTGTCAAACTGGTGGCCCGTGGGCTGGATGTGTCACATGCAAGCCATGCCCACCCCAGCTCCGTTAATGGGAAAAACATCATGAAATGTCATGTGATGGCAATGTGAGGCCGCGAGTTTGACACCCATGATATACAATATTGGATGGTTAGAAAACATTAAGTCCCTTTTACCTGCAAACAATTATTCTGTGATTGTGCAATATTAGCCAAGTTTGATTGATGCAAACTTTAAAAATATTCAAAATCAGAAATATTAAATATTAATTTCAATCTATTAAGTTTGATTATTTTTTCAATTGGCACCTATTTGCACCTATCAAATTAATTTATTAAACAAAATACGTCTAGCCTGTATAAACATTTATATCAATGAGTAATCCTACTTCTCTTATATGCAAAGCAAAGCAAAACCATACATTGTCCCAGTTTATCTCAGTGAAATCAGAATCATCCCAAATTAACAGTATTACAATAAATTATTTGATATAAAAACAATGAAAACTGTTTTTATAGACTATGCTGATTTTTTTTAGAAGAATGAACAAAACCTTTAAATTTTCAACCTAACAGGAGCGTTTCAGAAAAGGCAAAGGGCACAAGATCAAAAATATAATGTAACCAATAGAGAAAGCAACATGTGCTGCAAGAAGAATTAAAGAACCAATCCTGGTTCTGTAATTATTAGCTGCAAAAGTTCCTATTTTGGACATGTGACAAAACTGTGTGTACTAGAAAAAATAGCTACCCTGCTTGGCAAGATTGAAGGAAGTAGATAGAGAAGACAGAAATGAACTCATCGTCTGAAGTGAGGATGACTTCAATGTGCTATTTCTTTAGCATTTGCAAATGTGTTTACAGTCCTTTTATTTTTACAGCATACTTTTAAAAGGGCACTCTCTTGGTATTTTCCTTTGACCGATTCATTGTTTCAAATAAAAAAGCCTTGAAAATCACACTCATGAAAACTTTGCTTGGGTAATTGACTACAAAAATTTGAAGGTGGGGTGAAGAAAGCCTTCATGCAACACACTTTTTTCTTCCCTCCACCCTGCCCCAAGCCGTTGCAGGGCTCTCTGTTGCGTCTTCCAGTCATTTGAGTCAAAAACGAGCTCATTTGAAGGAACGAGAAATATTAACACATCACACACACACACACACACACACACACACACACACAGAGGAAATTGTTCTGCTCGGGGTTGGGAGCAGGAAGGAAAGGTGCAACTGCGAGGTTATAGGCAGAGCTAAACTGGCTGAAAGGGCAGAAATGTGTATTCAGTTAATTACCGGAGTTGCAGAGGCTGACGGCAAAATAACAGAAAAAGAGGGAGAGATAATGAATCCTCTGACTAGCGTTCACGTCCCTGGGCCATTCAGAAGGAACAAGACAAAACCGAAGGTGCTCCTGCATCTTCTGGGAGGCAGGCTTCCTGCCAGCACCCTAAAAGAGCTGCAGCTTCCTTGAGGAGGAGCAAGGTGAGACGCAGCGGCTGACGACTTCAATCAGAATAGAGCTGGGAGGGACCTTGGACTAAACGTCTGCGCTGCAGTTGTGGGTTTTTTTAACTCCCCCCAGTCTTGCACGCCCCCCTTTCAGGCTGATTTTTTGAAAGAATGTCCTAGTTGTGCATTCTTTCAAAAAATCGGGACTTTTTAGAAGCGCAGCGGGACGCGGGACAAATCATTAAAAAGCGTGGCTGTCCCGCCAAAATCGGGATGTCTGGTCACCTTATTCTAGGTATATTTATTTATTTTTTTATTTTGTTATTCTTATATGCCGCCCAACTCCCGAGGGACTCGGGGCGGCTTACAACAAGGAGAAATACAAGAATAAACAAAGAAATTACATAAAATTTAAAAACAAGTACAAAAATTTAAAACAATTATTTAATACAGCAACATCCATTCGACACATACATACTTGGGGGGTAGGCTCAGGTGGAATTAAGTTGTCCCCCCCACCTGCAGGAAAAGCCATGTCTTAATGGCTTTACGGAAAGCCAGCAGAGTGGGGATAGTCCGGGTCTCTGGGGGTAGTTGGTTCCAGAGCACGGGGCCAGCCACAGAGAAGGCTCTCCCCCTGGGGCCCGCCAGCCGACATTGTTTGGCCGACGGGACCTGGAGGAGGCCAACTCTGTGGGCCCTAACCGGTCGGAGGGAAGTATGAGGCAGAATGCGGTCCCGAAGATATCCTGGTCCTAAGCCATGAAGGGCTTTAAAGATGGTGATCAACACCTTGAATTGGACCTGGAGACCGATGGGCAGCCAATGCAGCTGGCGGAGTATCGGTGTCACGTAGGTGTACCTTGGCACACCCACCGCAGCACGCGCAGCCGCATTTTGCACCAGCTGAAGTCTCCGGATACTCTTCAAGGGTAGCCCCATGTAGAGCGCATTGCAGTAGTCCAACCGCGAGGTGACAAGGGCATGAGTGACCGTGAGTAGCGCCTCCTTCTCCAAATATGGCCGCAACTGGTGCACCAGGCGAACCTGTGCAAAGGCCCCCCTAGCCACAGCAGAAAGATGGTGGTCCAATTTTAGCTGTGGATCTAGGAGGACCCCCAAGTTGCGGACCTGGTCTGAGGGGGTCAGTTTCGCACCCTCAAAGACCAAGGAGGGGTAGTTGTCATGAACCTTAGGAGGCAATATCCACAGCCACTCAGTCTTATCGGGGTTTAGTCTGAGCCTGTTCCTCCCCATCCAGATCTTAACGTCGTCCAGGCATCGGCACATTACATCCACTGCCTCCCTGAGTATATGTTGCCAAAGTAATGCTACCTCCAAAAAAAAATCTAATTTTGTCTTCTGGGATCTCCATCAATTAATTCCAAATTTTCACTCCAAATTAACCGCTGTTAGCTTAACTTCCCAAGATAATTATTATTTCTCCTGTCTCTTAATTTTAAGCCGTATTGCTTCCTCCCCTTCCTTAATCTCTTTACTCATCATTTGTTTTTCTTGTCCTCTATTTTATCATAACTAAATGCCCCATAAAAATCAACACTTCAATTATATAATTTATCTTAAAATCTCATACTCATGTTAATTATTCATTTCACCTCCTTGTATTAATCATCAGGATTCTTTCTAAGTTGTTTCAGATCAATTAATTGTTGAGATCTTAACGTAATAGATTTTTCAAATTTTACATTTAAATAGCTCTCATACATAAAGAAAATAAACAATCATAATATACCTTTTTTGTTTTTTATCATTTGGTCTACTTCCATTCTCTCTAATTTGTTGTTTTCTGCATCAATATAGATATTTAATTATATTAAATCAAAAATTAATCTAACACCAATCTATTCATCCATCTAATATACAATATTAACCTATACAAAGGGGATAAGAAACTCTTAACAAAATAGTTATATTGATTATATATGTCAAATTCTAAACAATTAACATTCTTATCACAATTAAACCTAAAATAATAATTATAACGAAAGGAAAAGACTTTTCTGTAACATTCCAGCACCCATCATCCATTTTCTTTTAGTTTCTCAACTGTTTCCTTTTTATAAATGTATTTTCTCCATCCCCATTTCCTTAGCTTCTTCTCTTTCTTTCTTTTACTTTTATACCAACTTCTCTTTGCCAAAACTCTTTTTCTCCTTCTTAGATGTATTATTTGTGTATGTCTCATTTTGATTCCTCTTAATCTTTTCTCCCTACTTCCCCTTTTTATTCTTTTTTTTATCATTATGCGTCCCAAAGTGATCATTGTCAATCTCAATATAATCATCAACCCATTCATTTTTAATATCTTTTTTCTTTTATCACTATGCATGCCAGTGTAATCATAAACAATTTCAGTATATTCATCAACATAGTCATTAATCTGTATTTCCTTTTCAGTGTTCTTTTCCTTTTCATCGTTACATGACTCAATGTTTTCATCCATCATCTTTTCCTCTTCTGTTTTCATCTCCATTTTTTTCCCCTCTTGTGCTTCATTCTTCCCTTTTTCAGTTACTCCAATTCCAAGACATCTTTTCAAATCTTTAAACAGGTCTTTAAAAAATTCAGCCAATTCTTCATAATCAGTTTCCTCCATGTCTTCAAAGTCACAATTCTCAAATCCAAGAGTTAAACAAGCTCCAGTTGTTAACAGAAATCTGCCTCCACCAAAGTACAAAAGTCTTTCAGGAGTGCCACCAGTCCTTAATAATCACTTGCCTTCATATCTCAGAATCACAAGTCATCAATTTTTACAGTCCATCCAGCTGCTAACAAGAATGTATCTCCACAGTCTTTTAATTATCTTCTATTTGTGTAAAATCTCACCAGTTGCAACCTTTAAATTTCCATTTTAGTCATTGAAAATCCAAGTCCTTCTGTTCTTTTATTGTTAAAGTTCAATCCAACTAATTCTTATCCAAGTCAATCCAAATGCTATCTTTCATTCAAAAACAAGCTGCTCACTGTTTTAAATTTTCAAAAGTGTTTCCCTGTTCAAGGTCAGCAGCTGTCTAAATATTCATGGTAATATTCCACCATTGCAGTAATTCCTCCAACCAACAGATGGCGGTCTCTGTTCCAATCTCCCAGCTCTGCCTTTCTATTCTGATTCTTCCATTTTTTAAATCAATTTCACTTTCCAAAATATTCTCCTCCAAATTTATCTTTTCAGTTTCTCACACCTCCACCAAGTCCTTTAAAACAAAGTTCCAAATCCTCAGTCATTGGGCTTTAGTTAAAATTCCATTTAAATTTTTTACTCCATAGTCTCTACTTGCTAAGTAGCCGCTTCTTAATTTCCATTCCTTTTGTTCCCCTTTAAATATTAAAATAATTCTTTTAAAGTTTTGTTTCAGTGATATCACTCACCAGCTTCTGTTCCCTTCACACTCTCCAGCACATAGCTTTGAATTTCTCTTCCCAGTTGACTCCAATCTTTCAGCTTTAATCCTGCCGTTTGTGGCCACCGCAGCTGGGACGACACTTAACATCGTCTTCTGTTCGCTGCAGGCCGAGAGGACTAAGCCGGCTTCCTGGGGGGTTTGCCACCCCCCCCCAGCTTACCAGCAGGTGCCTCTCTTCTTCTCCACCCATACAAGGTGGTTCTCCTGGCAGTCAGATATCGGGGTTCCCCAGCGGAGTGCGGGGAACTCCGTAGCGCTGCGGCATTGGCCACGCCCATTCATCCATTCCTTGTTGGTTGAGATTTGAAGTTGCCAGTTGTTTGACCATTCTGATACATGGTCAAGGTCTTTTTGAAGGGTATCAGCATTGTCGGTGGTGTTAAATGGTATATTTTGTTACGTATTGACTTCCGGGGTGGAGCCATGAGCGGTAAGACAGAGCCAAGCTCTGCTCCCCCTTAACCCAACCTCACCACTTTTCCCGAACCCTGGGGCTTCCTTCCCAGAATTATCATCACTGGGGAAGTAGGCGAAACATCAGAGACCCCAGTGAGCAATGTGGCGACTTCGCTCATTGCGAAATTGGTGGTGTGTCAGCTTTTGGATCGGGAGGTGAAAGGACGCTGCCTCATTAAGATGGCGGCGCCGAGGTGGAGGTGTTGAGGCTGGGATGGCTCAATTTAACAACGAGAGGAATAACGAGAGGAAAAACAATAAAAATAAACAAACAAACAGAAGCAGCAGAGGCGGGGAGCAGGAGTTTTTTCCCCAGAGGACAGCTTCTGCAGGCGCTTACGATCGCAAGAGGATATTATCTATAATCGCCCGAGATCGAGTGTGGCATATGGAAGCACCTCCCGACATGACTGTTTGTTGAGCAGAGAACGTGACTCTGGTCAGGAGTCTTGCTTGGATGAGCTGAGACTGGATGAGAACAGTAAGAGGACTGAAAGAGGAGTTGTACAATAAGAAGATTTAAAGCTAAAGGACACCCTAAAGGCTGGATATGACGTGGAATAGAGATCACCGGTCTGACTGTCTGCCAAGGGGAGGGGCTGATTCGCCCGGCCAGCATTGTCGGCTTTGGCGATCCTCCCGGATGTTGCAGACAATGCTCCAGCTGGTTGGCCGAGTGTATCCAACAAGTTGGGTTGCAGCAGTTCCTCATTCTTGGACTGTTATGGTGGCGGTGGTGGCAGTAGCTTCTATGTGGGGAGCCGCCGGTGGCACATTTTTAATCCAGGATTAATCTTCGCGGAGGGGATTTGGTTGATTGTTGCCCCCCTCCCACGCACTCCTTTCTGCTGTTCTAAGTATATTGAATACTACTTCCCCCACTGACTTGAGATCCACGGTGAAGGAGAACTGGGAAGATATAAAGCAGGAAAGCCAATATCTCGGACGCTATTTTCACAATCTTGCAGAGACTAGTAGGGGAAATTGTAATTTTATGACCATTACTCCCACTACAAAGACTTTTCTGAGCAGAGACTTTTTCCGCTTAGCCATTACATATACGACCATTAAGTGTGCAAACAACTGGACCTGGTCGAGGACTATTAACCAGGCTGTCTCTCTATGATCTCCCTGCACTAACTTTCGTTATTTCAAAGATTTTACCCTGGGGGTGATTGTTGGTATATATGTTTAAGATGGATGGTTAAGATTTTTTGAGGGAATGAGTGAGTCAGGGACTAGGATTCTGCCCCCCTCTGCTGAGTGTGGAAACAGAAGCGGAGGGGGGTTTGAGTCCGACCCCCGGCTTGATGTGAATGGAATGCATGGCCTGTCGGGAGAGAGGGGGACCAGTGGGGCAGGGGAGGGGATCTCTGGTGGGATGGGGAGTGGGAGCATTATGGTCTTTTTTTAAAAAAAAAATAGTTTTATTGAGTTGTTTTAAAATGTACAAAAATACGAAAAGACATAATACAGAAGCAAAAAGAAAAAAGCAAAAAAAAACATACAAATATATAGGTATCTGTACATAAATCCATCTTGTTTGTTACTATATATTTTCATACTTAATAGTATTCTAAATATATGAATACAGAAAGAAAAAACTATATATTAACACACACACACATACACACATATAAAATATATATATACATACATATAAATACAGTAAAGAAAAGTGGGAAAAAAAATAAATTGTATAAATTTATTACAGCGTTTGCGTATCGTGTCATTTCAATATTTGGTTTGTTTTATCCCTAGCTTATCATCAGTCTTTCTCAATTGGATTATTGTCGCCCTTAAAGTAATTGATTTATTTATTTTATTGTTTATTTTCCATCCATTTATACCAATTATCCCAAATTTTGTAGTATTCTGAGTCTTCTTTATCTTGTATTTTCATTGTTAATCTAGACATTTCTGCGCAGTCCAAGATCTTAGTTATTAACATTGTGTTAGTGGGTATTGTATCAGTTTTCCAGTGTTGTGCGTATAATATTCTGGCTGCTGTGATTATGTGGAGTATGAGATAGTGAGTTGGTTTATCTATTTTTGTTTTCGTTATGCCTAATAAGAAAGTTTCCGGTTTAAGATCTATCTTTTGTTTTGTTATCTCTTCAATCCATTTCTGTATTTTTTTCCAGTATTTTTTGGTTTCTGAACATGTCCACCACATGTGATAGTAAGTTCCATACTCCTGTTTACACTTCCAACATTTCGGTGACAAATGTGGAAACATTTTTGCCAATCTTGCCGGGGGTAGGTGCCATCTGTAGAACATTTTGTACATATTTTCTTTGTAAGATGCGGCCATTGTCATTTTATAGTTTTGGTTCCATATTTGATCCCATAGATCTAATTCAATATTGTAGCCAAAATTTTGTGCCCATGTTATCATTACCTCTTTTACTATTTCTTCTTCCAATTTTACCTTGATAATACAATTATACAGTTTTGATATTATTTTGTCCTCCGGGCCTAATAGAATTTTATCTAATTCTTGATTTTTTTCCTGAAAACCAAATTGTAATATATCTTTTTTATACTTTTTCTGAATTTGTAGATATGGCCACCAATCAATCTTTTTTCCTTGTAGTGCCAATTCATCTCTTGTTTTTAAGTTATTATGTTCATCTAGTAGTTCGTTATAAGTAATTTTCTTATTCAGGTCTAGCAAATTGGGGTATATTAGGGCTTCCATAGGAGATATCCATTTGGGCATTTGGATGTAGTGTTTGTGTTTAATTTCCAACCAATCTTCCAGTAGAGTTCCTCTGATGTGGTGTCTTTGGAAATATTTGTGTATATGATGTTTTCCCTCCCAAATAAAGTTGTGCCAGCCAATTTGTAGGTCATGTCCTTCGATTGTCAGAATTCTTTTATTTGTAAGTGTCACCCATTCTTTTATCCAAGTTATTGTTGCTGCTTGATGGTATGATTTCCAGTCTGGTAGTCCAAAGCCACCTCTTATTCTCTTATCATGTAATAATTTTTTTTTAATTCTTGCTTTTTTTCCTGACCAGATAAATTTCAATATTATTTTGTCTAAATCTGTATAAAATTTATTTCCTAATTTTGTTGGTGCAGTTTGGAATAGATATAACAATTTAGGTAGAATATTCATTTTAATTGTGGCTATTTTTCCAATTAAAGAGATTTGTAATTTGGACCATAGTTCCAGATCTTTTTGAATTTTATGTAGTAATTTAATGTAGTTATCTTCCTTTATCGTTGTACATTTAGCCGTTATCCAAATTCCTAAATATTTTATTTTTTTGGTTGTTTGAATTCCTAATAGTTCCTCTAGTTTCTTATCTTGTTTCTGTGAACAGTTTTTAGTTATTATTTTTGTTTTGTCTTTATTGATTTTTAAGCCAGCCACCTTTCCGAATTTTTCTACTTCCTTCAAAATTTCGGGTCCGGAGCTTTGGGGATTTTCCAGAATGAAAACCATATCATCAGCGAATGCTTGTATCTTGTATTCTTCCTTTCTAATTTTCAATCCTTCTATATTGGAGTTTTTCCTAATTTGATTTAGCAGGGTTTCTAAAGCAAATATGAACAATAAAGGGGATAGAGGGCAACCCTGTCTTACGCCTCTTTTAATTTCTATTGAGTCAGTCATATCACCGTTAATTAGGATCCTTGCAGTTTGTGTGGAGTATATGGTTTCTATTGTTTGGATAAATTTATCGCCGAATTTCATATATTTTAGTTGTGTAATAAAAAATTTCCAGTCCAAATTGTCAAAGGCTTTCTGTGCATCAATAAATATTAGAGCCAATTGTTGATTAGAATAGGTTTCATAGTATTCTAACACATTCATTATTATTCTTGTATTGTTCCGAATTTGTCTTTTTGGGAGAAAGCCATTTTGATCCGAATGTATCATTTGGTTTAGAATTATTTTTAATCTTTCTGCCAATATAGTTGAAAAAATTTTGTAATCCGAATTTAATAATGAGATTGGTCTATAGTTTTTTATCATTGTCTTGTCTGTTTCTTCTTTTGGAATAAGAGTTATGTATGTTTCTTCCCATGATTTTGGTATTTTGGCTAGATTTAGTGCTTCGTTGTATAGTTCTAACATTTCATTTTCTAGGGTATTTTGGAATTTTTTGTATATCTCCGCAGGAAGCCCATCCGGTCCAGGTGTTTTATTGTTTTTTTGTTTTTTAATGGCCGTTCTTAATTCCTCAATTGTGATTTCTTTATTTAATACTGCCCTTTTTTCCTCCGGCAAGATTGGTTGGTCTGTTGTGTCCAGATATCCGTGGATGTTTTCTTGTTGGATTTCTGTCCTTCCGTATAGAGCTGCATAGAAATCTTGAATTATCTTCTTTTTTTCTTCAGTTCCGTTGTGGAGCTTTCCCTCGTTGTCCTTAAGTTGTTGAATTATTCTTTTTGTCCTTTCTTTCCTAAGTTTATGGGCTAACCATCTTCCAGGTTTGTTTGCATGTTCGAAGTAATTTTGCCTCATTCTTTTAATATTTTGGCTTATCTCCTCCTGGGTTTCCAAATTGACTTTGTGTTTTATTAGGTCTCTTGCTTCTTTGTACTTATGATTGGATGGGTCTTTTTGTAGTAAAGTTTCTTGTTCCTTAAGTTTAGAGTTTAAATCCTCTAATTTAGCTTTTTTTCCCTTATTTTTCTTTATCATATATGCTATAGTTAAGCCTCTAAAGTACGCTTTCATTGTGTCCCATGTATTTTGGGTTGAGGTTTGTTCTTTGATATTTTCTTTAAAAAAGAATTTTAGTTCTTTTTCAATTTTTTGACAATATTCTTTTTCAGATAAAATATTAGAGTTAAGGGTCCATCGACATGCTTTTTTCCTCCGTCCTTTCAATCTTAACACCACTGGATGATGGTCAGCCCATTTGTTGGGTAGAATATCAGTATAATCAATATCTATTATCATTTCAGTATTTGTCCAAATCATATCTATGCGCGACCACGATTGATGGGGGTTCGAGTAAAACGTGTATTGCTTTTTGGTTGGATTCAGTTTCCTCCATATGTCTTTTAGGTCTAATTCGCTAATCATATTAAAAAAGGTGTTTGGTAGTTGTCTTCTAATTTTTTTTTGTTTATACCATTGTAGTCCATTTTATTATCTACTATCGCATTGAAGTCTCCTATAATGTAGATATTTTCCCATTCTATATCCACTATTATTTTATGTAATTTTGAATAGAATTTTTTTTGTTGTTTATTTGGTGCATATATCGCAACAATCAGGATACGTTTTTTCCCTATTTCTATTTCCACTATTAAAATCCTGCCTTCCTCGTCTGCATATATTAATTTTGAGTTTAAGTGGTTTTTTATATATATTACAATTCCTCTTTTTTTTTGTCTGTGGTAGGGCACAATATAATTTCCCTAATTTTGGATAGTTTAATAATTTTTCAGCTTCTTTCTTTATATGGACCTCTTGCATACATATTATATCTTTGTTTTGTTTCTTAAGATCAAGCAATACACGTTTCCTCTTTGTGGGTGAATTTAATCCATTGATATTTACTGATAATAAGTTAAGTTCTTGTTCCTTTTCCCTATTACTTAGTAGTTCCCTTCGAAAGCATCTCTGTTTGCGCTCTTGTCCTTGCTCTTGTTCCTTCATGTTTCATTGTCCCATTACTACCTCTCCTTTCTCGTTCCTCTCGTTGGTTACTGGCTCCTAACTCCTCCAGGCTTCTAGTTGTTCTCATTTCTGAGTTGCTTTGACTATCCTCTCCTTCTACTAATTGATCGTAAAATTCTTGTGCCTTCTCCACATTGTCAATCTTGAATTTCCTATCCCTCCACGTAATTAACATTCCCTCCGGGATAAGCCATCTGAACATTATCTTATGCTTAAATAGTTGTGCTGATAAGAAATTATAAATTCTCCTTTTGTCTCTTATTCTTCGCGGTATTTGTTTAAGTATTAAGATTTCTTTTCCCATGTACGTTAGGGTATCATCTCTCACTGCATTGAGGATACCATCTCTCATTGCTCTTCTTAAAAATCTAACGTGCACTTCTCTTGGATGTTTGTGCTTTCTGGCATAGCTAGTGTTGATTCTATAAATTTCGTCTATTTCACTCATTACATCTTCTCTGCTTCTGTCTAATATTTTCCCTAATATGTTGACCATTATTTCCAATAAATTTTCGTCTTTAGTTTCTGTAATGTTTTGGAATCTTAAGTAAAACATGGACTTCTCCATTTCTAAATGGGATATCGCGTCCTCCAGATTTTTGTTTATCTCTTCCAGTTTATTGTCCGTTTTATCTTGTCTTTTCTCCACTTTATCTGTTCTCTCTACCACCTCTTGAATCTGTTTTTGGCTAATTGCCAGTGCTGTTTGAATTACACTCACTCTATCATCCAGTTTTGTCATATTATTTTTTACCTCCGTCATTTCATTTTTCACCCCATCCAGTCTATTTGATAAATTCTCTTGCATCTTTAATATAATCTCTTGCAAAGAGTGTATGGAGGTTTGTATGCCCTGCATCTCTGCACTTGAGCCTGTTTTTTCAGTACTTGCAGCACTTGTGCCGCTTTCCTGTGGCTTTTGACCTACTGACGTTGGTGTTGCAGTCAAGGTTTTTTTTACCTCCTTTTGTCAGAGTTGTCGTCATGGTGGACATTTAGGTTCACTTGAATATATTCAGTAACTATTTTTCTATAGAGTCTATAGGGGTTAATATTAATATATAGTACAAAAGCAATCTATATTCGATATAATCACAGTCACAGTTTGCAGTAGTATTTGTATTCAACAGTTATTTAGGTCTTTGATTTAATATTATTTATCAATACTCTATATCAATTTATCAATAGTTTTTTTTTAAGGAGATAAGTAACTATATATATCAGTATAAATCTATAAATCTATTGTAAGAATATAATCAAATATTTAAATATAAATATACAGTTATAATATGATTATAATATAATTTTAATTGTAACTATTATTATATATATATATCCTTACAGATATGACACAATCAGCTAATTAATCCTTAATTGAAGTTCTATATAGTAGTATATATTAGAATATCTTTGCTTATTAAGAGGAAACAGAAAAGAGAAGATAAAGGGGAAAAAAGAGAAGATCTGTAGTGCAAAAAGCAAAAGAAGAAAAGAGAGAAAAATTGAGGTTCTTGGTTTTGAAGTCCAACCTTTTCATAAAGTTAAGTCCAGCCTTCTTGCTATTTGTCCTTCTCTGTTCTAATATCACTGAATTTCCAAAATGGAGTCTCTTTGTTTATTTATTTACTATTCGAGATCCTCTTGCCACTTTCTCCGTCTTTCGCCCTCTAATTGTCTCCCGACTTTCAATCAATCTCAGTCTCTGTCTCAATCACTTTCCTTTCCGATCCTTTCCAAACTCTCCCTCGCATCCGAGAAAAACAAAAGTCACACTTGTCTCCGCTGCTCGATCCTTCCAACACTTCCTCTGTTCCATCTCGTCACTTACTTTACTTTCTCTCCGTTCTCGTCATAAATTCGCCGCTATATAGTCCTCTCCGGATCTCTTTTAGGTTTTTTTTTCCCTTTTTGGTTATTTCTCACGATAAAGAAGCTTTCTTGATTTTCGAAATAAAGTTTTCACGATACTTCTCGCTGTTTTATTTCCGCCTTCCTCCTTGTCAGGCTGACAGCCACGTCTTTGGGTCGGCCATTGAATGGCCGATCACTTTCTTGCTCGATCTGAGGGTACCTCTCGCTCTGTACGAAGATCGCCTTCTTCCCCAGACGCTCCGAGGTCGCCCCTCTCTATCGGTGCTCTTTCCCAGAGCCGACCTTGCCTCAAACGGCCACAAAAGCAAGAAATACCGGGCGCGCCAGACGGAGCTCGGTCGGCTTGCTCGCACCGGCGTGACGTCAGCACCGGAAGCATTATGGTCTTAACAGGGAGGGGTAGGTATGGCGGGAGCAGAGGGGTAGGCCGCTCTCGGGGAACGAGAACTCACTGTCTTCAAGCGATTCCTTGTTCTGGCCCCTCTAGTTTGGTTCCATCTAGCTCAGCCTGAGTACCTGGTAACCAGGTATGTCAGGGCCCTGGGCTCAAGCTGCTGCTGTTGAATGCCAGGTCGATTACTAACAAGGCCCCCCTTGTACGGGATCTAATCCTGGAAGAGGGGGCGGACCTGGCATGCATTACTGAGACCTGGCTGGGCCAGGAGGGGCGGTTCCCCTTTCCGAGATGTGCCCGGATGGGTTCTCAGTTCAGCATCAGCCACGACCCCAGGGAAGGGGTGGAGGAGTGGCTATTATAGCTCACCAGAATCTATGTCCTCGAAGGAGCCCTGCCCCGGAGATTGTTGGGTGTGAGACGCTCCTTCTGAAGTTGGACTTAGGGGTTCAGGTGGGCCTTCTGCTAACGTACTTGCCTCCTAGCTGCATTGCAAAGGCCCTGCCTGTTCTGCTCAAGGCGATAGCTGGGCTGGCGATTGAGTTCCCCAGGTTGATGGTGCTGGGGGACTTCAACCTGCCATCGCCCAGCGAAACCTCGGGGGCAGTCCAGGAGTTCATGGCTTCCATGACAACCATGGACCTGACCCAAGTAGTTCAGGGTCCGACTCATGAGGAAGGTCACACGCTTGACCTTGTGTTTCTCTCGGGGCAGTGGAGAGATGATCTAAGGCTGAGGGGTTTAGTCACAGTACCCTTGTCGTGGTCAGATCATTTCCTTCTGAGGTTGGATTTCATGGCACCACTCCTCCACCACAAGGAGGCGGGACCGATTAAGTGGTTCCGCCCCAGGCGCCTAATAGAATCCAAAGGATTTCAGAGGGAACTTGGGGAAATACCTGAATCCCTGGTACACAATTCATCTAAGGCTCTAGTGGCTGCCTGGAACCGGGCGGCAATGGGGGCTTTAGATTGGATTGCGCCTTTGCGGCCTCTCTGTGGCAGCGGATCCAGGAGGGCCCCTTGGTTCACCGAGGAACTCCGGGAGATGAAGCACCAAAAGAGACGCCTAGAGCGACGATGGAGAGCTAGTAAAGCTGAGTCTGACCGGACACTTTTAAGAACTTTCATTAAGTCTTACTTAGTGGTGATACGGGCGGCAAAATGTTCGCATTTTTCCACCATTATTGCGTCCACCGACTCCCGCCCAGCCGCCCTGTTTAGGGTGACTCGCTCCCTTCTTGCCAAGGAGGGAGGCGAAGATCCCTTGCAGGGCAGAGCTGAGGAATTTTCTCAATTTCTGGCGGACAAAGTCATTCAGATTCGGACAGACCTGGACTCCATTTGGACAGGGCAAGCCGAGACGACAGGGGCGAGTCTTAGTCCTGTTATGTCGGATGAGTTTGAGCCTATCACTCCTGATGATGTGGACAAGGCCATAGGAGCGATGAGTGCCTCCACTTGTTTATTGGACTTGTGCCCCTCCTGGCTGGTCTCAGCCAGCAGGCTGTTGTGATCGCATCTTTGAGAGAGGGGTCCATCCCGCAGCCCTTAAAAGCTGCGGTGGTGAGGCCCCTCCTCAAGAAGCCTTCCCTGGACCCAGCGGATTTAAAGAACTTCCGTCCAGTCTCCAACTTACCCTTCGTGGGTAAAGTTGTTGAGAAAGTGGTGTCGCTCCAACTCCTGCGGTTATTGGAGAACACTGATTATCTGGATCCCTTTCAATCGGGTTTCAGGCACGGCTACAGTATGGAGACTGCTTTGGTCGCTCTGATGGATGATCTCTGGCGAGCCCGGGATGGAGGTCATTCCTCCATCCTGGTGTTACTTGACCTCTCAGCGGCTTTCGATACCATTGACCATGGTATCCTTCTGCGTTGTCTTGGGGAGGTGGGAGTGGGAGGCACCGTTTTACTGTGGTTCTCCTCCTACCTCTCCGATAGGATGCAGTCGGTGTTGACAGGAGGGCAGAGGTCGGCCCCTAGGACCCTGATTTGCGGGGTGCCACTGGGCTCGGTCCTCTCGCCCATCCTGTTTAATATTTACATGAAATCGCTGGGTGAGATCATCCGACGACACGGGGTGAGGTATCAGCAGTATGCTGATGATACCCAGTTGTACATCTCCACCCCGTGTCAGTTCAGTGAAGCAGTTGATGTAATGTGCCGCTGCCTGGACGATGTGAGGGTCTGGATGAGAGTGAATAAACTCAAACTCAACCCTGACAAGACTGAGTGGCTGTGGATATTGCCCCCCAGGAATTATGTCGACTGTCCCTCCTTGGTTCTTGGGGGAGAAAAATTGACTCCCTCAGAACAGGTTCGCAATTTGGGTGTTCTCCTAGACCCACAGCTAAAATTGGAGCAACATCTTTCAGCTGTGGCTAGGGGACCTTTGCACAGATCCATCTTGTGCATCAATTGCGACCCTACCTGGAGAGGGAGGCTTTGCTCACAGTCATTCATGCCCTTGTCACGTCACGGCTGGACTACTGTAACGCGCTCTACATGGGGCTACCCTCAAAGAGCATCCGGAGACTGCAACTGGTACAGAATGCAGCTGCGCGAGCTGTGGTGGGTGTGCCGAGATACACCCACGTAACACCCATTCTCCGCCAGCTGCATTGGTTGCCTATTAATCTCCGGTCGCAATTTAAGGTGATGGTTTTGACTTTTAAAGCCCTACATGGCTCAGGACAAGGTTACCTCTGGGACCGCATCCTACCACATACTTCCCTACGACCAGTTAGGTCCTGTTGTGCCTTGGCCGCGTCCGGCGCCGAGTCTGGAGGATCCGGAGGACGTGGAGCCGCTCATGGTGCAGCAGTACCAGCCCATGTGCCTGGCACCAGAGACGGCTGGTGATGAGGACTCGGTGCCAGAGCAGGACGATCTCCCAGGACCTTCTGCACCTGCGCAGCAGAGTGCTTCATCAGGAGATGAAGAACCCATGCTGGATGCCAGAGCTCGCAGAGCAGCCAGAAGACAGGATTGGCTGAGTAAGCATCGGTCCAATCGGAGGAAGCAGTGAGGGCTAATTGGGCCACGCCCTTCAGTGCCTATATTAGGCCGGGGCAATTAGTGCTCACTGCTGAGAACAACGAATCAATGACCACGGCATATCCAGAGTTTCAGTTCTACGTTTGTTTGGGAATCTTATCGAAGACACCAGCTTCTGCCAGCTTTATTCCAGGAAGCTAGCCAAGTTGTTCAGATAAGAGAAGAATTAATGAGTCTTGCTTTGAACTTTTGTCTGTGTGCTGTTTAACCCTCAAGTAACCCAAAGAACCTTATTCCTTGAGACTTTCCGTTTGTGTTGTTTTGGACTTCTAACACCTCTGAGTTTTGCTAAGAAACTTTATTAGTAAAAGGAACCTTTTTGTTTGCCTCCCAACGATTGTGTGTGTGTGTTTCTGGGGGTTGCGGTGCTGGGTCACAACAGTTTGTTCTCAGCCCAAACTGACCACACACAAGCCCAGATTGCATCATGGAGCAGCTTCAGGACGAGAATGCTCAACTTCGGCAGCAGCTGGCAATCATGAACGCTCAGTTAACAATGCAGCAAAATCAGTTGGCAGCTGCTCCTGCGTTGGCCCCAGCCCAACGGACACGCTGCCTGATAGCCATGCCGGATAAGTTCCATGGTGACGAGGCTATGTTCCCGGCGTTCCTGGGCCAGTGCCAGCTGTTCATGTCTCTGAGGCCAGAGGATTTCCCCCACGACCGGGACAAGGTGGGGTTTGTAATTAGCCTGCTGTCTGGAAATGCAGCACGTTGGGCCACCCCTCTACTGGTCCAGAACAGTCCCCTCCTCCAGGACTTTGGGCGTTTCTGCACTCATTTGGAGGAGATGTTCGCTGACCCCATTAAGGCCCAGACAGCGTGCAGGCAATTAAGGCAGCTGAGGCAAGGCCGGAGACCACTCAGGGAGTACATCAGTGAGTTCCGTCTCCTCAGCCAAGACTCGGCCTGGAATGAGGCTGCGTTGTTGGATGCCTTCCAGGAGGGCTTGGCAGACAGCATCCAGGATGAGCTGGCACGCGTGGACATTCCTGCAACCACCCAAGAACTGGTGCGGCTCTGCTTGAAAATTGATGCCCGGTTGCAAGCGAGGAACGCACGCCGTGCTGCTCCGGCGCCTCTCGCGCCACCTGACGTCCCCACTGTTCCGGCTCCACGTCGCGCTGCTCAGGCACCTCCTGTTCCCCGTGGACTTCCGTCGGCCCCGGCTCCCTGTGACGAGCCTATGGACCTTGGCGCTGTTCGGCCCCGCTTGACCGGCGCGGAAAAGGACAGACGCAGGGCAGGGGGGTTGTGTTTGTATTGCGGCGACCCGGGCCATTTCGCTCGCTTGTGCCCTAGGAAGGGTCGGGGGCCCACCGCTTCTGGTCCTGCTCCATCGTCCCAGCCATCGCCGTCAGGAAACGGCCAGCGCCCGGCCTAGCGGAGACGCTGGGTCGGGCATGCACACCGAAGGACTCAAGCTCAGCTGACGTGGATCCCGGTCCTCCGCGGCATCTGCTCTTGGACACCAAGGTCTTTATTGACCACCAGGACCGCGGCATCTCCGCACATGCTTTGGTGGACTCCGGGGCAACCACCAATTTCATTGACGAGGCGTTCGCCCAGCATCTTGCCGTTCCCCTGTGCCCCGTGGACCCGCCGATGAGGGTGGAAACAATCGATGGCCGGGTGTTGCTGTCCGGTCCGATTAAGGCCATCACGCAGCCAGTGCGCCTTTGCATTGGACGGCACGAGGAGGCCATCCAGTTTTATGTGACGTCGGGACTCCATTTCCCTTTGGTTCTCGGACTGGCATGGCTGCGCACCCACGACCCTCAGGTTGTATGGTCCCAGAACTTCATTGCCTTCCCGAGTCTCCAGTGTGTGGACCATACGCGCCAGGTTTGCGCGGGCGCGGTACCTGACCCTCCGGACATTTCACTCCCAGCTGAGTTTGCAGACTTCGCCGATGTGTTTAGCGAAAAGGAGGCGGACCAGTTGCCCCCGCACCGGCCCTACGATTGCCCTGTGGACCTGATTCCCAATGCTCCGCTCCCTGTGGGCCGCCTCTACTCCATGTCAGAACCCGAACTGGCCGCACTGCGGGACTTTATCGATAAAAACCTGGCCAGGGGTTTCATCCGACCCTCCTCGTCGCCCTTGTCTGCCCCCGTCCTCTTCGTCAAGAAGAAAACCGGGGACTTGCGCCTGTGCTGCGATTATCGCAAGTTGAACGCCATCACAGTGCGTAACCGGTACCCGTTGCCCCTCATCCCGGAGTTGATGGAACGCCTCCGCTTGGCGACCATCTTCACCAAATTGGACTTACGTGGCGCTTACAATTTGGTGCGTGTTCATGAGGGGGACGAGTGGAAGACGGCGTTCGGGACCCGCTACGGTCATTTTGAGTATACGGTCATGCCGTTCGGCTTGACCAACGCTCCGGCTGTGTTCCAGCATTTCATGAACGACATCTTTAGAGATTTGCTGGACCAGTTCGTTGTCGTGTACCTGGACGATATTATGATTTATTCCACGTCCCGGAGCAGCCACATCCAACATATCCGTCAAGTCCTGCAGCGGTTGAGAGACCACCAGCTATACGCGAAATTAGAGAAATGCCAGTTTTTTCAGACGACTGTGGATTTCCTGGGCCATCGGATTTCGCCAGAAGGCATCGCCATGGACCGTGGCAAGGTCGAGGCCCTGAAAACCTGGCAACCCCCGCGCCGGGTGAAGGACGTTCAGCGACTCCTGGGGTTCGCAAATTATTATAGGACCTTCATCCCGGGGTTCGCCACTCTGACCGCGCCTCTCACTCGACTCCTGCAGAAACAAGTCCCTTTCCGGTGGGGCGATTCCGAACAAGAGGCGTTCAAGATCCTCACGGATGCCTTCATGCAGGAGCCGATCCTCAAGCACCCAGACCCTCACCGCCCTTTCGTTGTGGAGGCGGACGCGTCCGACATTGCCGTGGGCGCCGTCTTGCTACAGACCCGGGAAGATGGCGGCCATCTCTTCCCTTGCGCTTATTATTCCTGGAAATTAACCTCGTCGGAGCGCAATTATACTATCTGGGAGAAGGAGTTGCTGGCCATCAAGGCGGCTTTCGAGACCTGGCGGCACCACCTCGAGGGGGCTCGTCATCAAGTGGAGGTGCGCACAGACCACAAGAACCTGGAGTTCTTGCAGACGGCCAGGAAGCTCAACCAGCGCCAGATACGCTGGTCGTTCTTTTTCTCCCGCTTCAATTTTCGCATTATGTACATCCCGAGCGGCCGGAATCAGCAGGCGGACGCGCTGTCCCGCAAGCCGGAATACGCCCAAACCCAGGACCCGCTGCCGCCCCGGACGGTCCTGCCCGTCGAGTCCTTTGCAGCTACCCAGGATCCCGTGGACCTCCGAGGACAGATCCGGGAGGCGCAGCGACACGACGCCTACGCGACACAACGGAGGCAGGAGATAGGGCCTGAGTCCCCTTGGACGTTTGCGGATGACCTCCTCCGTTTCCGGGACCTGCTCTACGTTCCCGCCGGTCCGCTCCGTGGCCTGATCCTGCAGCAGTGCCACGACAGCCCTGCGGCTGGCCACTTCGGCCTTTTCAAGACTCTGAACCTGGTGGCTCGGACTTTTTGGTGGCCCCGACTCCGTGATGACGTCCAGGCCTATGTGACGTCTTGTGTTCGCTGTCGCCAGGCCAAGTACGCCCCTGGAGCGCCGCCGAGCCTGTTGCAGCCCTTGCCGACGCCCGAGAGACCCTGGGGGGCCGTCTCTATGGACTTCCTCACGGACTTGCCTCCGTCCGCCGGCTTCACGACCGTGTTCGTAGTGGTCGATATGCTGACCAAAATGGCACATTTCATCCCCTGTCGAGGGTTGCCGACAGCTCGCGCCACGGCCCGCATGTTTATCCAGCATGTTTTCCGTCTGCACGGTCTGCCGGATCGGGTCGTGTCGGATCGGGGAGCCCAGTTCACGGCCCAGTTCTGGAAGGGTCTGATGGCGGCCCTGGAGGTCCAAGTCTGCCTTTCGTCAGCGCATCATCCAGAGACTGATGGGGGCACTGAAAAAGTCATCGGCATCCTTGAACAGTACCTGCGCTGTTTTGTCAACCAGCAGCAGGACAACTGGGCGGAATACCTTGCCGTGGCCGAGTTTGCTTTTAACAACTCTCAGCACACCTCCACGCACGCCTCTCCGTTCCTCGCCAACTTTGGTTACCACCCCCGTTTCTTCCCGCTCACGCTCCTAGACTCTCCTGTTCCTGTGGCGGAGGAATTCCTGTCCGAGCTCCAGGCCGTTCACCAACTGGTCAAACGCTCGTTGAATAAAGCCAAGGAAGATTTCAAGAGGGTCGCGGACCGCTCCCGGCGAGCAACTCCACCTCTGGCGGTCGGGGATCGCGTCTGGCTGTCCACGAAGCATCTCGCCTCCGACCGACCGGCTCGCAAGCTTGACCACCGATTCCTGGGTCCGTTCCCGGTGGAAGCGGTCATTAACCCCGTGGCCTACCGGTTGACGTTGCCTCGCTCTCTCCGGATCCACCCCGTCTTCCATCGGTCCCTCCTTGTTCCCGAACGTCCTGCCTGTCCACTCCGCCCTCCCGCTCCGCCTCAGCCAGTGATCCGCACTCCCGCTGACCCACCCGAATACGAAGTTGCCAGTATTCGGGATTCCCGCTGGATGAAGGGCCGGTTCCAGTACCTCATTGAGTGGAAGGGGTACGGCCCTGAAAACTTCACATGGGAGGATGCGACCGCCGTTCATGCTCCGGATCTGGTCCGGGCCTTCCACGCTCAATTCCCGTCCCGGCCGCATCCGGACCGACAGACCCGGGGGAAGGGCCCTGCGGTGAGGGATAGTGTTGTGCCTTGGCCGCGTCCGGCGCCGAGTCTGGAGGATCCGGAGGACGTGGAGCCACTCATGGTGCAGCAGTACCAGCCCATGTGCCTGGCACCAGAGACAGCTGGTGATGAGGACTCGGTGCCAGAGCAGGACGATCTCCCAGGACCTTCTGCACCTGCGCAGCAGAGTGCTTCATCAGGAGATGAAGAACCCATGCTGGATGCCAGAGCTCGCAGAGCAGCCAGAAGACAGGATTGGCTGAGTAAGCATCGGTCCAATCGGAGGAAGCAGTGAGGGCTAATTGGGCCACGCCCTTCAGTGCCTATATTAGGCCGGGGCAATTAGTGCTCACTGCTGAGAACAACGAATCAATGACCACGGCATATACAGAGTTTCAGTTCTACGTTTGTTTGGGAATCTTATCGAAGACACCAGCTTCTGCCAGCTTTATTCCGGGAAGCCAGCCAAGTTGTTCAGATAAGAGAAGAATTAATGAGTCTTGCTTTGAACTTTTGTCTGTGTGCTATTTAACCCTCAAGTAACCCAAAGAACCTTATTCCTTGAGACTTTCCGTTTGTGTTGTTTTGGACTTCTAACACCTCTGAGTTTTGCTAAGAAACTTTATTAGTAAAAGGAACCTTTTTGTTTGCCTCCCAACGATTGTGTGTGTGTGTTTCTGGGGGTTGCGGTGCTGGGTCACAACAGGTCCCACAGAGTGGGCCTCCTCCGGGTCCCATCAGCCAAACAATGTCGGTTGGCGGGTCCACGGGGGAGAGCCTTCTCTGTGGGAGCCCTATCTCTCTGGAACCAACTCCCACCAGAGATCCGGACTATCCCCACTCTACTGGCCTTCCACAAAGCTGTAAAAACATGGCTCTTCCGGCAGGCGGGGTGAAGAAGATCGGATTCCCCCATGAATGAATGTTCGTTTTAAAATTATGAAATGTTTTTTAAATTTATGTATTATGTATATTGTTCTTATTCATGTTGTATGCCGCCCTGAGTCCTACGGGATTGGGCGGCCTATAAGAACTTTTAATTAAATTAAATTAAATTAAATAGTTTAACATCATCAGCAAAGAGAACGCAATTACTTATAATATGATCACAAAGATCGTTTATGTAGAGTATGAAGAGTGTTGGTCCTAGAACGCTGCCTTGATGGACACCACTGTTGACAGGTGCAGGATTTGATAGGGCTCTCCCTATTTTAACCACTTGTTGTCTATTTGACAGGAACGCAGTTATCCAATCATGTAGGGGTCCAGAGATGCCATAAAATTTTAGTTTCAGAAGTAGTTTGTCATGTACCACTGAATCAAAGGCTTTACAAAAGTCTATGTAAATTGCATCTATTGTTTTACCCTGATCGAGTTGTGTAGTTCATATGTTTTTGCAGTATAAGAGTTGCAGATTACAGGATATTTTTTCCTGAAACCGAATTGTTTGTTCGAGAGTAGGTTGTTGGTTTCTAAGTGGAGGGTAATGGATTGGTTTATGATTGATTCCATGACTTTGCAGGTGACGCAACACAAAGAGATTGGTCTGTAATTTTCAACGTTACTTGGATCTCCTTTTTTTGAAGATAGAGATGACTGTGGCTAGTGACCATAAGTTGGGTAAGGAGCTAGTCCTGAAGGATTTTTCAAAAATTATGCTTAGAGGTTCAGCTAAGGTTGTGGAGAACTTTTTAAAGAAGTATGCACATAGTCCATCAGGTCCAATAGAAAGAGATGGTTTTAGGTTGCGTAATGCCTTTCTAACATTATCTTCTGTAAAATCGATTTGTGTTAGATCATTGTAGTTATTTGTGGTATGACTAGGAAATATTGGGCATGAGCCATTGCTGTTTACAAAGACTGAGCCAAAGAATGTGTTAAAGAGGTTGGCTTTAATGGTTTCGTCATTGTAGTCTTTACCATTAGGTCCCTTAAGGGGTGGGATGGATCTTGAGTCTTTGAGCTGGTTATTTACAAAGTTATAGAAGGTGCGTGTGGATTTCGTGCGCAGAAGGTTTTATTTATTTATTTATTTATTTTATTTATTTATTTTTGGAGTTCTTCTATGCTGCTTCTAAGAGCTGAGGTGGCGCAGTGGTTAAAAGCAGCACTGCAGTTCAGCAGTTCAGCTGTTCAAAATCTCACCGGCTCAAGGTTGACTCAGCCTTCCATCCTTCTGAGGTCGGTAAAATGAGGACCCAGATTGTTGGGGGCAATATGCTGAACTCTGTAAACCGCTTAGAGAGGGCTGTAAAGCACTATGAAGCGGTATATAAGTCTAAGTGCTATTGCTATTGCTATTGCCCTACTCCCTAAGGACTCAGGGCGGGGTACAGCATTTTAAAAAACACCAGAGAATAAAAAACAATTAAAAACAATTTTTAAAAAGTTAAAAAGAAAAACATACAACACCATACATACATGGGGGAGACATCAGATATAAATCGTCTCAAAACTCACCCCGCCTGCAGGAAGAGCCATGTCTTAATGGCTTTTCGGAAGCCAGCAAGGTGGGGATGATTCGGATCTCTGGGGGAAGTTGGTTCCAGAGAGCAGGGGCCCCTACAGAAAAGGCCCTCCCCCTAGGTCCCGCCAGTCGGCATTGTTTGGCTGACGGGACCTGGAGGAGACCCACTCTGTGGGACCTGACCGGTCGAAGGGAAGTATGAGGTAGAATGCAGTCCCGGAGGTAACCTGGTCCTAAGCCATGTAGGGCTTTAAAGATGATGATCAACACCTTGAATTGTACCCGGAGACCAATGGGCAACCAATGCAACTGGCGGAGTATAGGTGTTACGTGGGTGTATCTTGAAACACCCACCACAGCACGCGCAGCCGCATTTTGCACCAGTTGAAGTCTCCGAATACTCTTCAAGGGTAGCCCCATGTAGAGCGCATTACAGTAGTCCAAACGAGAGGTGACAAGAGCATGAGTGACCATGAGTAGCGCCTCCTTCTCCAAGTATGGTCGCAACTGGTGCACCAGGCGAACCTGTGCAAAAGCCCCCCTAGCCACAGCTGTAAGATATTGGTCTAATTTTAGCTGTGGATCTAGGAGGACTCCCAAATTGTGAACCCGTTCTGAGGGAGTTAATTTTTCTCCCTCAAGAACCAAGGAGGGACAGTCGACATGGTCCTTAGGAGGCAATATCCAGCGCCACTCAGTCTTGTCGGGGTTGAGTCTGAGTCTGTTTCTCCCCATCCAGGTCCTAACATCGTCCAGGCATCGGCACATTACATCATTTTCTTCTTGATTGATGTGATCATTGGTGCATTCAGTCTTTATTTGGTGGCACAGATTTTTGTAGCGGCTTTTAAAGTTAGCAACAAAGCCTGTTTTATTTTTTCGCCAAAGAGATCTTTTTTTGGATTGGAGCTTCCTTATTTTTATGGGTAATTTATTTTTCTTGGTTTTGGTGATTATCAGTGGTACCTATAGTTTAATGACTCTTTGGATTTCAAGCAAAAAGATATTGTAGTAGTCTTCAGCAGTATTACAGCCAGAGAATAATGTTTGCCAATCAAGAGATGAGAGGTTGGCATCTATGATATCATAGTTGGCTTTTTTAAAGTTGTAATTGGTTATCCCATCATTATGGTGGTTTCTGTAAGGACATATATTGAGACAAAAGTCAATCATGCTGTGGTCACTGATGGAAAAGGGTTCTTTTATTTGTAGTCTGTAAATTGAGTGTAAACCGTTGCAGAAGATGAGATCGAGACAATTGCTGAGTCTAGTATTGTTTGTTACTAGTTGATGCGGTACCTTCGGGACCGCATCCTACCACATACCTCCCTACGACCGGTTAGGTCCCATAGAGAGGGCCTCCTCCGGGTCCCATTGGCCAAACAATGTCGGTTGGTGGGGCCACGGGGGAGAGCCTTCTCTGTGGGAGCCCCGTCCCTCTGGAACCAACTCCCACCAGAGATCCGGACTATCCCCACCCTGCTGGCCTTCCGTAAAGCCATAAAAACTTGGCTCTTCCGGCAGGCAGGGTGAATAGGAAGATCAGATTCCCCCCATGAATGTTGTTTTTATAATTGTTTTAACTATGCCTTTTAATTTTAAATTATGATAATTGTTTTTATTGTACGCTTCTTATTCTGTTGTACGCCGCCCTGAGTCCCACGGGATTGGCCGGCCTATAAGAACGTTTATTAAATTAAATATTAAATTAAAATCTAGCCCTAGATTGGTAATTTATTTATTTATTTATTTGGGAATTCTTCTATGCCGCCCTACTCCCTAAGGACTCAGGGCGGCATACAGCATTTTAAAGAACACCAAACAATAAAATCATTAAAAACAATTTTTAAAAAGTTAAAAAGAAAGACATACAACACCATGCATACGTGGGGGAGACCTCAGATGTAAAATTGTAATAGCATTGTAAAGGGTTGAATGTATGGGTTCAGTTGTACATTCATTTAGGGTCCAATTAATATGAGGTAAGTTTAGGTCACCAAGAAATATAAGAGGTTGTGGGTAGGAGGCTGCCCACGTTACTAGTGAGGTTAACTTGTTCGCATGTGTGATGTCGTAATCAGGGGCTCTATAACATAATAGGAAGCAAAGTGTGGTATTTAAGGTCAGTTCACAGATGTTGGTTTCTGGAAGATCGAGTTCATGTTTAACTTGCACATTTTTTAGGTTTAGAGATTTTTTATAGAAGATGGCAACTCCACCTCCTCTACGGGTTTCGCGATCAGATAGGTAAACATGATAGTCTCTTACTGTGATAATGGAGTCAGGGAGGCAGGGGTGAAATCCTCCCGGTTCGACCCAGTTCGGGCGAGTAGGTAGGGGTTGCAGCAGCTGGTTCGGAGAACCGGGATGGCAGCGCGAGGCTTCGCCCACCCGCCCCGACATCCTCACTTCCTGGTTTTAAAAAAAACTTTTAAAAGCTTTTTTTCCCTGCTAGTTCTCCTGAAAGAAAGAAAGAGAGAGGGGGGAGGGAAGGGAAGGGAAGTGAGAAAGAAAGAGAAAGAAAGAGAGAGGTGTTAGAAGGAAAAAATCAGGACTCACTTTCCAGCCGGGAGATCGCTTGGCAAAGAAGAAGAAGAAAATGCTGTCGCTTTAAACAAGAAGTCTCCAACTTGGCCACATGACTGGCTGAGGAATTCTGGGAGTTGAAGTCCACAAGTCTTAATGTTGCAAACTTTGGAGACTCCTGCTTTAAATTGAAAAGCCTTCAGAAGCTGCTCAGAAGGAAGTTTTTAATTGCAGAAGCGAAGTGACATTCAGCAGTGGATAAAAGGAAGGATTCTTGTATGGTTCTATGTTTTTGAAGTTTTGGGGTTTGTGCAATATGGGCTTTGTGTTTCTAAAAGGGGTTGGGTGATTCCCATTGTGGCTAAATGACTTTCGTCCTGTGTCCGGTCTTGAGAGTAGGGCTGCTTATTCTGATTCTACTACTGTGTTTTGTTAGCTGCCAAATCTTGCCATGGGGAAATTTCAAAATATCCCGTCTTGAATGGGTTTTCTAGGGATCTGTTTGCCTGCTTGTGTGAATGGAGCCAAACATCAGGCTTCCACTTTCTATAGGGTCATTATCTCATTATCTCCATCGGGCAGGAATGTGGAATGAGCTTCTTTGTTAGTAGCTTGATTTTTCCTTGTTTTTCCGTGAGCCTTTTATTATGAGTAATATTTTATTTGGGGGGTGGGGGTTGCTTCCCACAAAAGAAAAAGAAAGGGAGGGAGGGAGGGAGGGAGGAAAGAAGGAAGGAAGAAAGAAAGAAAGAAAGAAAAAGAAAGAAAAAGAAAGAAAGAAAGAAAGAAAGAAAGAAAGAAAGAAAGAAAGAAAGAAGAAAGAAGGAAGGAAGGAAGGAAGGAAGGAAGGAAGGAAGGAAGGAAGGAAGGAAGGAAGGAAGGAAGGAAGGAAGGAAGGAAGGAAAGAAAGAAAGAAAGAGAAAGAAAGAAGGAAGGAAGGAAGGAAGGAGGGAGGGAGGGAGGGAGGGAGGGAGGGAGGGAGGGAGGGAGGGAGGACCACAAACCTGGCTGGCACTAGACGCAGCTTCAGAGGATGCTTTGAAACAACACAGCAAAGGCTGGAAGGGACCTCAGAGGTCATCTAGTCCAACCCCCTGCTCCCTGGCAAAATGGACTCCTAAATTGGCCGCACCCACCCAGTCACATGACAACCTGGCCATGCCCACCCAGTCACATGACCACATGATCATGCCACCTGAAGCCACACCCACCTGACCTCCAAGCCACACCCACAAAATAAGCCACGCCCACAGAACCAGTAGGGAAAAATTTCAATTTCACCCCTACAGGGAGGGATGCATTCAGCCATGTTTTGCAGACAAATATAATGTCAAATTTAGCGGTTTTTAGTAAGAGAAGGAGTTTGTTTGTTTACGATGCTTCTTGCATTCATTAGTTTGCATTTAAGATCAGCAGTGGTTGATATTGAGGAAGTAAGGGGCGTGCATACCTAGTTTTGGATGATGATGGGTTGGTTTTGGGTGATGATGGGTTGGTTTTGGGTGATGATGGGTTCGTTGTTGTTGGTGGAGATGTCTGCAAAGAATATAAATCCTTTCATTCCCCAACAGTCAATTAGAACTGAAGAAGCTTCTTGGATGAGAAGCGAAAGGTGAATCTTGACAACTTTTAGATGTGTGAATTTCAACTCCCAGAAGTCCCCAACCACTCATGAATTCTGGGAGTTAAGTAAGGTGACCAGACGTCCCGCTTTTGGCAGGACAGACACGCTTTTCAAGCGTGTGTCCTGCATCCCGCATTCTTTTCAAAAAGTCCCGCTTTTTTGAAAAGAATGCCAAAACAGCGGGACGTCTGGTCACCTTAAAAGGGGAAGCAAAAGAGAGGTACCGGAAGCAAGTCGGGCGAAATTTCAGCGAGGCGGCTGCCTGCTGGGGAGAGGGGGAAGGGGGGCTGCTCCTTCTCTCCTTCCCCCACCCCATCCCTAGCCCCGCCCTCGGAGGCACCGCTGCTGTTGGGATGCGGGTGGAGGGGCGAGGGACGAGGAGCCGTCGCCGCTGCCGTCGCCGGTTTGAGCTCACGAGCGGCCGCTCCGGCGGCGCAAACAGCCCTTCCTCGTCCCCCTCCCCTTCCTTCCCCCCGTCGCCTCGCTGCCGCCGTTGCCCTGGGGCCGGGCGGGCGACCGGGAGACCGCGGCGCTTGGATGCCTGGAGCTCGCGACAGGTAAGCTGCCGGCTGCCTCCTTTCCCCGTCTCCCGCCTCCCGTTCGTTGCTTGCCAGCCCGGCTGAAGGGGAGGCGGGAGGCGAGGAAAGGCCTCCCGGCTCCCGAAGGGGAGGCGGGAGGCCTTTCCTCGCCTCCCGCCTCCCCTTCGGGAGCCGGCAGCCCTTCGGGAGCCCGCCTCCCCTTCGGGAGGCCTTTCCTCGCCTCCCACCTCCCCTTCGGCCGCCTCCCCTTCGGCCGGGCTGGCAAGCAACGAACGGGAGGCGGGAGACGGGGAAAGGAGGCAGCCAGCAGCTTACCTGTCGCGAGCTCCAGGCATCCAAGCGCCCTCCCGCCTCCCCCCCCCACCTGGACGCCGACATTTGCTGTGTTTTGCCCTCTGCGCATGCGCAGCATTCTGCGCATGCGCAGAGGGCAAAACAAATGGCGGCGCCCAGGCGCCCCCCCCTCCCGCTTTAAAAAAAAATCTGGTCACTTTAGAGTTAGGGTCTATATGTTGCCAAGATTGAGAGACACTGTGCTCATTTGAGTTGCAAAAGCAGAGGAGGTCGGCATGCTAATTTTTTTCTCTCTCCTTCGCCTCTAACATTGTTTGGGGGAAAGCTTCTTCCCCTCCTGCAACGACCTGCCACCCTCACCTGCACAAATGCAAAATGAAACAGGACAGATGCATTTTTTTAAAAAAAAGAAATAGTTGCCGGAAGACAGCTGGCAGGAGCTACGCGCTTTGCATGGCGGGACATGTAGTCCCGACTGCCCGCGGGAGCCTGGCCGGCTACAGTGGCTGGAACTGCAAGTCCCGAGAGGTTTTGCTCTCCGCAGCTGCAGTCCGCGCCCAGGAGCCCGGCTCTGGCGGTGCATCGGGGTCTATTGTCTTGGCATTTCCCCCGTCCCTCCTTCCTCCCTTTTCTCCGCCGGGATTTTGCATCTTCCGCGCGAGGGGCTCGCATTGTGAGCGCAGCAGAATGGCTGACGAGCAGGAGATCATGTGCAAACTCGAAAGCATCAAAGAGATCAGGTAAGGGGGTGCAGAGAGGGGGTTGCATAAAGATGCATCGCTTCGACCCCTCCCTTTGGTCCCATTTTCGCGGGGGCGTGTTTATGCAAGAGAAAGGACCACGGAGGGGGAGCTCTTCTAGCCAGCCGAGAGTCTCTCCTTCCTCCTCCTCCTCCTCCAGGAATACACCTGTATTTCCCATCCCCAGCGTTCACACGCCGGCGATTTTGCACAAAACACACTCAGATGTAAATTCTCTTTTCTCGGAAGAATCCAGTTTTTGGGGGACTCGCAACCCATTGAGCGAATCCCCCCCCCCGGGTTTCATTCAATCATAGGGTTGGAACTTGGAAGGAACCTTGAAGATCTACCAGAGACGCGGAGCTAACATGGTTCAAGCTAATCAAGGGGGCTGTGTCCCAAAGGTGGTTTTTCAAGGGGCAACTGGACTTCCTTGTTTTCTTTGAATATATCTTGCTTCTCATCCAAGAAGCTTCTTCCCTTCTGACTGACTGAATGGTGGAGAATATAAATCTTTCCATTCTCCACCATTCGGTCAGAACAAAAGAAGCTTCTTGTATGAGAAGCAAAATGTCTTCAAGCCAAACAAGAAAGTCCAGTTGCCTTTTAGAAAAAGCAACTTTGGGATAACCATGACCTGGATGACTGAGAATCTCCATAGACAAGGGGGATGTTTGTGAACAGAGCAGGGAAGGAGCCCAGCTTAACGCCCTTGGCAAAGAGCTGCTGGGAAAAACAGGCAGGGAACAGATCCATTCCAAAGTTGTCAAAGATCACATTGGAGTTATGGAATGAGGCTTTGGGTCATTTGAAACTTGATAAGGAGGTTGTACAGGTAGTCCTCAATGTACGACCACAATGGAGCCCAAAATTTCTATTGCTAAGAGAGACATTTGTTAAGTGAGTTTTGCCCCATTTTATGAGGCAAATAAACTTCCTGCCACAGTTAAGTGAATCACTACAATTGTGAAATTAGTAACACAGTTGTTAAGTGAATCTGGTTTCCCCATTGACTTTGCTTATCAAAAGGACGCAAAAAGTGATCACATGACTGCAGGACACTGCAACCATCATAAATATGAGCCTGTTTCCAAGCGTCTGAATTTTGCTAACGTGACCATGGGGATGCTGCAATTGTCGTAAGTGTGAAAGATTGTCCTACATAATTTTTTTCAGCACTGTTGTAACTTGAAGCAGTCACTAAACAAACTGTTGTAACTTGAGGACTACCTGTATTGTTGTGGTTTGGCCCTCCATTTGTGACTGAAGTTTGTATGCATGGATCTTGGGGTGAATGGTTTGCAAATGGAAAGAGAACCTTTGATGCATTCTGTTTGGACCAGTGTCTGGGAGGAAACCTCTCAACGCATGGATGGACAAGATGTGGGTTTACTCATTTACTGTGTCCTATTACAGGTAGTCCTTGACTTACAACAGCTTGTTTAGTGACCATTCAAAGTTACAATGGCACTGTAAAAAGTGACATAATCATTTTTCACACTTACAACCATTTTAGCATCCCCATAATCATATGATCAAAATTTGAATGCTTGGCAACTGATTCATATTTATGATGGTTGCTGTGTCCCGGGGTCATGTGATCATCTTTTGTGACCTTCTGACAAGCAAAGTCAATGGGGAAGCCAGATTCACTTAAAGGCAATGTTAATAATTTAACAACTGCAGTGATTCACTTAACAAAGAAAGGTAAGAAAGGTCATAAAATGGGGCATAACTCACTTAACAGAGAGTTAAGCCCCAAAGTTCTGCTAAGCAAAACAGTTTTGCTAAGCAAAACAGTTACTAAATGAACTTTACTCCATTTTATGAGTAAAATGGAAAATCCAGTTTCCTAAAATAAAGGCAAATATAAAAAAGGAGCAAATCTAAAGAGGTTCATAAGGATTAAAAATAATTGTTTCTTTATAACTGATAATTTGCAGGTAATCCTCAGTTTGCAGCCACAATGGGAACTGAAAAAATGGTTGTAAGCAACGTGATCATTAAGTGAGACATCAGGTGACTGCACCTGATTTTATTACCTCTTTGCTGCGGTTGTTGAGTGAGATATCACATAATTGTGATTTGGGATCTTCACTGCTAGTTTCCCCATTGGCTTTGCATTTCAGAACCACAAACATGTGATCCCGGGGACACTGATCATCCTAAATGCAAGCTGGTTTGTCAAGTGCCCAGATTGCAATGACATGACTGCAAAGATGATGTAATGGTCATAAGTATGAGGAATAAGTAACTTTTTTTCAGCACCATTATAACTTCAAACAGTTGATTATGAATGGTGATAAGTCGAGGATTACCTGTAATTTTCTTTGGGACCGTCTTCTGCCACATACCTCCCTGCGACCGGTTAGATCCCACAGGGTTGGTCTGCTACGGGTCCCATCAGCTAAACAATGCCGGCTGGCGGGCCCGCGGGCGAGGGCCTTCTCTGTGGCTGCCCCGGCTCTCTGGAATCAGCTCCCCCCCCCCGAGATCCATACTGTCCCCATCTTATTGGCCTTCAGGAAAGCCGTGAGGACCTGGCTTTTTCGGCAGGCCTGGGGCCAATGACCGTGTGGAAGAACTAGCGATGTTGGCCCATAAAATGGTTGTATAATTGAATGTTTTTAAACTGTTATAATGTTTTTAAAATTTTGTTTTTAACGTTATTTTTATATTGATGATATTTGTATTTGTTGTGTGCCGCTCAGAGTCCCTGTGGAGTTGAGTGGCATAGAAATGCAAATAATGAAAAATAAAATAAAAATAAAATTTTATTCTCCTCAACAACAGTTTATTTAGTGACTATTCAAAGTTACAACGGCACTGAGAAAAGTGACTTAGGACTGTTTTTCACACTTAAGACCGTTGCAGCATTTCCATGGTCACGTGATTGAAAGTCAGATGCTTGGCAACTGACATATTTATGACGGTGGCAGTGTCCCGAGGTCATGTTTGGCAACTTTCTGACAAGCAAAGTCAATGGGGAAGCCAGTTTCATTTAACAACTGTGTTACTAAATTAACAACTGCAATAATTCATTTAACAACTGTAGCAAGAAAAATCATAGAATGGGGCAAAACACGTAACAAATGTCTCATTTAGCAACATAAACTTTGGGCTCGATTGTGGTCGTAAGTCGAGGACTATCTGTAGTAAATCAGGAAGTTTTGTAATACTCAGTAATTCAGTAATACAACAGAAAAGTTCTTTTAAACTGTTGTTGAGATTCAAAAAAGATTTAAGAGGAAATCCAGTCAGGGATTTTGAGATGATGGGATTCCAGTTCAGAATGGTGACTTCCAGACTAAGCATGGTCTCTGAGGCATCCTTTGTCTTTAATTGTGAATCCACACATCATATTAAGATTGGTGGAATCCGTATATTCCACCAAATTACAAACCATGATTTTTCCAATGATGGTGCAGTTTGCACCACATTGTAAGCTGAAACCAAGCAAATTAAATGAATAACCTAATAGGATTTGGGTATTGGGGGTCACACACTGCTCTAAACCAGTGGTCACCAACTGGTGGTCCGTGGACCACTGGTGGTCCATGAGAAAATTTTGGTCGTCCACAGAAAAATTATTTGCATTTTTTTATATTGCACTAAATACTATTTATCTTTTTGAAAAATTCATATTAGTGGTCCGCGGGATTTAAAATTATGGATTTAGTGGTCCCTGAGGTCTGAAAGGTTGGTGACCCCTGCCTAAACCATGGATAGTTTAACTGTAGCTTAATGGACAAACCTAATTTGTGCTGCTTTTGCACAAAATCCAAGCTGCAAAATGCCAGCAATCATGAGTTGAACAGGATGTGGCTAAAACAGTCAACATGGTTGTCCCAAAGGTGCCTCTTTTTCAAGAGGCAACTGGAATTTCTTGGTTTTCTTTGAAAACGTTTTGCTTCTCATCCAAGAAGCTTCTTCAGTTCTGACTGAATATAATTCCTTCCATTTTCCACCATTTGGCCAGAAGAAGCTTCTTGTATGAGAAGTGAAACATTTTCAAAGAAAACCAAAAAAGTCCAGGTGCCTTTTGGAAAACAGCACCTTTGGGACAACCATGACCTGGATGACTGAGAATCTCCATAGACAGTCAACATGGTAGGTTGCAAATATGTAGTCCATCATCGCAATGACCATCCTGACGTCACAACCACACCCTGCAGACCTCGTGGTTTGGAAGCTAAGCTTCCGTTTCTCTCTCATTGTCAGACTCTTCTGTTTGCAGTGAGGTACGATCAAATACCTTCTGACCCTGAAAATGTCACTCAGCTTCTCTGTCTTCTCCATTTCTCCCTTCACCCCCCTCCCCGAAGAAATAAAACGCTGCAGATGGAAAAGATCAAAGCTCGCTTGAAGGCAGAATTTGAGGCTCTGGAATCTGAGGAGAGGCACCTGAAGGAGTACAAGCAGGAGATGGATCTCTTGCTGCAGGAAAAGATGGCCCACGTGGAGGAACTGAGACTCATCCATGCTGACATCAATGTTGTAAGTGGAGGGACGGGAAGAAATTCCAGTTGAAACTTTCTGGGCGCTGATACAGTCAGAGAGGACCTTGCGGAGGGTTTTCATCAGTGGGCAAAGGGGAAAAGGCTTCCTCATCTAAAGCCCTGTCTTGCAGCAAATGGTTGCTATCAATTTTTATACAGATAGTTGTCAATTTACAACCACAACGTAGCCCAAAATTTCTGGCATTAAGTGAGTCAGTTGTTATGTGAATTTTGCTCCATTTTATGATCTTTCTTGCCACAGTTGTTAGGTGAATCACTGCAGCGGTTAACTAAGTAATACAGTTGAAGTGTCTCTGGGTTCCCCATTGACTTTGCTTGTTAGAAGATCGCAAAAGGGGATCACGTGATCTCAGGACACTGAGCCATTCATAAATATGAACCAGTTGCCAAGAGTCTGAATTCTGATCAATGGCAATAGTAATAGCACTTACTTATATACCGCTTCATAGTATTTTACAGCCCTCTCTAAGGGGTTTATAACAGTCTGGGTCCTCATTTTAGTGACCTCAGAAGGATGGAAGGCTGAGTCAATCTTGAGCTGGTCAGGATTGAACTCCATGGAGTATTGCAGAGTTAGCCTGCAATATTCCATTCTATCTACTGTACCACCACAGCTCCTGGATCACGTGACCATGGGGATGCTGCAACAGTTGTATATGTGAAACACAGCCATGTCACTTTTTTCAGTGCCATTGTGACTTAGAATGGTCACTAAATGAGCTGTTGTAAGTTGAGGATTACCTTTATTCTCAAGGTGACCTTGCTGTATTTTCCAGAGTTTCCTGCCAATCTACTGTGGTTGGTTGAAAACTCTGGAGTTGCAGTTCTAAAGCACACTAAGATGGGGGGGAAATGTGTGTCTTTCAGCCACATCCTTCTTTTTCTGTGTTCTATCTATATAAATAAAAATAAGTGTTCGTTTGGGAATGATCTAAGATCTCTGAAAGTACTTCACCGATTGCTTTGAAATTTTGACAGAACGTTGCATTCGAATACGAGACCATTTTATATACCTATATTATATAGATGTCACACCTGTGACAGGTACACACATGATTTCCTTGAAAAACTGGTAACAACATGATTTTGTTGAAAACCAGCGCCCTCTGCTGGACACACACTCCACAAGCTGAGGGAAACAAGTAAGGGAATAGAATAGCAGAGGCTTTTATGGGGAAACCATGACATGCCTGCTGGGAGGAGGCTGACCCCCCCCCCCATCACCTGACCCTGGCAAGTACCTCAGAGAAATACAGGGATAAGATAGTAGAGTTTTAAACACAAATTTAAACTTCCAAAAATAAAGGGGGAAAAATTGACATAAATGTTAACCATAATTCTGAGATGTTAATGAGCATAATACCACCCACCATGACATGCCTGCTGAGAGAAGGCTGACCACTCCCCCATCGCGTGACCCTGGCATGAGCCAAACTGAGGGAAATAAGGGAATAGAATAGCAGAGGCTTTTAGGGGGAAACCATGACATGCCTGCTGAGAGAAGGCTGACTACTACCCCCCCCCCCCCAATCGCGTGACCCTGGCAAGTACCTCAGAGAAATACAGGGATAAGATAGCAGAGTTTTAAACACAAATTTAAACCTCCAAAAATAAAGGGGGGAAAATTGACATCAATGTTTACCATAATTCTGAGATGTTAATTAAACATATTAGAAACATGCGCTTTCTCTTTTCTTTCTTTCCCATTTAAGCAGACTGACCCACAGCAACGCGTGGCCGGGTACGCCACTATGTAAGATACATCCTCTTCCCTATTTTTCTGCTGTCTCGAACATTTTACATGAGAAAAGAAAGCCTAGCATTAGAGGGAGGCCACCACGATCACCCTCAGTGACCTTAAGTTGGAGGATTGGGACCAGTCATTAAGCTATGAGGGAGAGATCTGCTCAAAGACTGGATCTCCTGCTTCTCTTCCAGATGGAGAACACGATCAAACAGTCCGAGAATGATCTGAACAAGCTCCTGGAATCAACACGCCGTCTCCATGAAGAATACAAGCCTCTCAAAGAACATGTGGATGCTCTGAGAATGACTTTGGGTTTGCAAAGGTTGCCTGATTTGTGTGAAGAGGAAGAAAAACTTTCTCTTGAGTAAGTTGAGAAGACACTGACCTATTCTAAAGTCTATTTCTGGGTCTGGTAGAAATAAGGAGGGGAAGGTGAAGAGGTCCATGGATGCATGAAAAAGTATATTGGGAGTACCAATAAAGGAGAGTATTTGTAGCTCAGTGTTGAAATGAGGGGTCCTTGGTGCTGTCTGAGCTTGGTTGTTTTCTTGCAGATGTTTCATTATCAAACTAGGTAAAATCAATGCTGGACTGTCTAGCACACTGATGATGTTACCTAGTTTGGTAATGAAAAGTCTGCAAGAAAACAACCAAGGATCCCTCAGTCCTCCTCCTCCTCCTCCAACTGACAGTGTTACCTAGTTGGGTAATGAAATATTTGCAAGAAAACAACCAAACTTGGAGAGCAATAGCAATAGCAATAGCACTTTACTTATATACCGCTTCATAGTGCTTTACAGCCCTCTCTAAGCGGTTTACAGAGTTCAGCATATTGCCCCCAACAATCTGGGTCCTCATTTTACCCACCTCGGAAGGATGGAAGGCTGAGTCAACCTTGAGCCTGGTGAGATTTGAACAACTGAACTACTGAACTAGCAGTCAGCCTGCAGTCGCAGCATTTAACCACTGCACCACTCCAGCACCAAGGACCCCTCATTTCAACCCTGAGTTACAAATATTCTCCTTTATTGAGACCAAAAATTAGATCTAGCTGTTGTGGGTGATTCACTTCTGTAATTATAACACACCCACCCACCATTTCTCCATATTTCACAGAGGGAGACAGGATGCTCCAGGGAGAAAACTAGAATATCCTAGAGATACTGTATTTTTTGGAGTATAAGACGCACCTTTTACCCTCAAAAAGAGGGTGAAAATTTGGGTGCGTCTTATACACCGAATGTAGCCCCACCCAGCCACCCCCACCCTTTGGCCTCTACCTCCCAACAATTACCTCTTTGCAGCAAACAGCAGCAGAGCCTGATTTGCACAAGAAACTAATTAGCAGCCTCCCTACCTACAGCTGACTGAGGCTTGCAAGCCATGTGGTAAAATGAAACTAACTACTGTGGCTGTAATGAGACAAATTGCTGGGAGATGAACTGATGGCAATGTTAGACTGCTGAAATTGCAAGGAGGTAAGCTGTAACTGCTATGGTCTAGAGGTAGAGCTCTTGCCTCACAATCGGGAGGTTGTGAGTTCTAGGTAGAGGCAGATTCTGTTAATATGTTATTTTGTTAAATGTTTGTAGAGTGTTCAAATTATTAGACTTATTTTTTAAAGACTGCTTTATTATTGTTCTAGACAACTTAACAAAATGAAGAAGCTTTTTAAAATAAATGCTTGCTCTGAAGAGGCCCAGTGCTATTGTATCTTCTTTTAAATAGCAGAGAAATACTTCCAGAAAGCCACATCAATTTTAAAGATCTGTAAAAGTATAATCGGAAATGTCCTGTTTTAGTATTAAGTATTAGTATTAAAATAAGGCAGCTGAATTAAACCCTGACTTAGTCATGTTTGGAGTAGATCTATTTAAATAATTGGGAGGAGTTAGTGTGATTACATTTAAGAAAACTTTCTGGGATTAATATACTGCCATAATGTACATTTCTCCAATTCTTTGCTATTTCTATGGGTCAGGCACACATGCACAGAAATACACAGCAAACAGTGTATATCATCTGTACTGTTTGCTGTTTGCTGTTTGGCAAATTGCTGGGAGGCAGAGGCCTTTTTTCCTTGTTTTCCTCCCCCAAAACTAAGGGGTGTCTTATACTGTGGTGCATCTTATACTCCGAAAAATATGGTAGCTTATTCCATTTACTCTCCAAAAATAGAAATGAAATGAAAGAGCTGGTTGGTTTCTAAATCTTTCAGCCCTAATTGGTTTTTTTTTGTTTTGTTTTGGCTTTATGATCTGTCTAGTTACTTTGAAAAGCAGAAAGCTGAATGGCAGACAGAGCCACAGGAACCTCCAATTCCAGAATCTTTGGCTGCAGCGGCAGCAGCTGCTCAACAGCTGCAGGTGGCCCGGAAACAGGATACAAGACAGACGGCCACTTTCAGACAACAGCCACCTCCTATGAAGGTAAGTAGGCACAAATTCAGTGTTAAAATTTTTTGTATATAGATCACTGTTTTTCAACCTTGGCCACTTGAGGATGTGTGGACTTCAACTCCCAGAATTCTCTGGCCTGCATGGCTGGCTGGGGAATTCTGGGAGTTGAAGTCCATACTTCTTCGAGTAGCCCAGGTTGAAAAACACTAATATGGATGATTCAGTTGTAAAACTAAACATTGTCAGATCTTTCCTTTTTCCCATGCACCCCCAGATCTGAGACTGCAACCAGCTATTTCAACTAGAGCAACCTTTTATTTTCCTTGAATTTCAGGTTCTTAGACTTGGTCCAAAACTCTGGCGCATCAGACAATGAGTTTCTCCCTTTTGGATCATGAATGTTCTGTGTTTCTTTTCTGTTCTCTATGATCTTGGATTTTTCACGGGTTCATATTTTTACTAATTCTCATACCTCTGAATTCAGGAACCATGATATAGGAAAAATTTTCATAGATAGATTGAGGGAAGATGTACTCCAGGGAAGGGAAGGGAGGGAAGGGGAGAGGAAGGGAAGGGTGCTATATATGATTAAAAGACAGAAGGCAACCCAGTTGCCAGCTTATCTTATAAACATCAACACAGTCTAGGTGGTGAACAACTGGGAAGAAATATTTCAGATCATTCAAAGAAATTCCACTGAAATGAATATGGTCTGAACCTAAACAATTATGCTCCTATGCATGGAGCAAACCTCACCCTCATTAGCACTGATGATGTTACCTAGTTGGGTAATGAAACTTCTGCAACCAATCAACCAGACTCAGCACCAAGACTCCACAGCTAAAGTTTCCTAATCAACTTATTCCCTAATTAGATAGTTCTTTAATTAAGCACTACCCTAACCAAGAAATTATCAAGGAAAAAAATCACACCCCCAATATGGGCAGTGCAAACTATTGTATAAAAAGAAGCAAACCCCACCCTCACTGATGATGTTACCTAGTCGGGTAATAAAATGTCTACAACCAAACATGCTCAGAGAGCACCAAGGACTCTACATTAATGGTTTAGTCTGTAAATTCTGGTTAAGCAAACCATCACCCAGTGCTTCGTATGATCCCAGTCTGGGTCAGTCTTCCCAAACTGAGCATTTCTGCCATTCCACTGAAAGGGTCTCTAAACTTGTGGACTTCAAGTCCTATGCTGGCTGGGGAATTCTGGGACTTGAAGTCCACAAGTCTTAAAATTGCCAAGTTTGGAGAGTCCTATAGTCCTGTTGGGAAAGACCAGTCCAGGCAAAGAGGGTCACAGTCTCTCCTACCTTTCTAATCCTAACAAATTAACTTGGTTCTTCTCTCTAGGCATGTCTCTCCTGCCACCAACAGATCCACCGGAACGCCCCCATTTGTCCTCTCTGCAAAGCCAAGAGCCGGTCACGTAATCCGAAGAAACCCAAGAGGAAGCAAGATGAATGAAAACATCACAGAACCATCTCGTGCAGCCACCCCCACCCCAAACCAGAATACCTTTTCCTCCTTTTGTGGTAGACCCGTCCAGATGATCTACATTTGTTAGCGTGTGAAACCTGAGTGTGACTTAAACTTTTGTTCCGTTTAACATGTCAGCACCCTTGTGCAGTCAGTTGAGTGACGCTGGTTTTCGGCAAATCTGGGAAGAGGCTGCTTTTGGTGGAGACGTGAAGAGCAGACGGTGCTACCTTTGGACCCTGCACACCCACAGGGGCTATACCATCCTGATGGCAAAGGACATCTTGTGCAGAGAACACAATGGGTGGTTTGTCTCCTCTTTAACAGCACGTGCTTAAGTAGCAAATGGACCTCAAGCCCCCTTTTTATTCAATTGATCAAAGGCCCATTGTTTCCATGACCTGTTTATTTTTTTATCAGGACAATATTTTTGTACCGAGACTCTACTTTTCCATTCAGTCTCCAATGCTCAAGAGTCTTTTCATACAGATGTCAGGATGTGTAATGTTTATTAGTTTTGTGCTTAGGTATAACTTGGTTTTGTGCCTAGGTATAACTAAAGGAGATGTGATAGCTCAATGGTTGAAGAAGCTGAGCTTACAGCCCGGGTTCGATGGGGTGAGCTCTCGTTCTTTACTCCAGCTCCTGCCCATCTAGAAGTTCAAAAGCATGCAAATGCAAGTCTATAAATAGATTCCACTTCGGTGGGAAGATAACAGTGTTTTGTGCACCTTTGGCATATAGCCATACTGGTCACATGACCAAGGAAGTGTCTGCAAACAATGCTGGCTTCCTAAGAAACAGAGATGAGCCTCGCCCCTTAGAAGCAGACGCGACTGGACAGAACTACTGTTACCCAGAACTACTGAAGAACTGTGGACCACCAATTAAATGTTGGCTTGCCTCCTTTTTTAGTCCCATGCTATCTATATTCAGCTTGGCTGCCTCCTATATACAAGACCACTAACAATATTGCAATTTTGAAACTAGGGAAGGATCCAAACCATCTCCAAATTTACAGACCAGTTGCTCATCTCTGTGTCACCTACAAACTTTTAGAAAGATGTGTGCTAAACAGAATAGCCCCAGCAGTAGAATCTGTAATCCAGGTAGAACAAGCTGGATTTCGTCCCAATGTGGTTGCACCAATCAGGTCCTTGCATTAACTTCTTACCTGGAGGACAGATTCCAAAGGAAAATGAAAAAGGTCCTTGTTTTTCTTAACCTCTCGGGGGCCTACAACACTATCTGGAGAGAAGGACTTTTCCTCAAATTAATTAAGGTTATACAGATAGTCCTCGACTTACAACAGTTCGTTTAGTGAATGTTCAAAGTTGCAACAGCACTGAAAAATGTACTTATAACCATTTTTCATAGTTACAACCTTTGCAGCATACACATGATCATGTGATTAAAATTCAGATGTTTGGCAACTGGTTCATATTTATGACCTTTTCTGTGTCCCAGGATCATGTGATCACCTTTTGTGATCTTCTGACAAGCAAAGTCAATGGGGAAGCCAGATTCCCTTAACAACCATGTTACTAATTTATCAACTGTAGTGATTCACTTAACAACTGTGGCAAGAAAAGTTGTAAAATGGGGCAAAACTTACTTAACAAATATCTCACTTAACAACATAAATTTTGGGCTCAATTGTGGTCGTAATTCAAGGACTACCTGTACTTTGTCATAATACCATTGCCTTGACAAGATGTTGAGTAAGAGGTTATTTCAAATTTTCATAGAATTCAATAGAAGTAGATATTATAAGTTGAATAAGGGATTACCACAACATCAGTGCTATCCCCTGCTTTTTTTAACTTGAAGATCTATGGCCTGTCGTAAACTGTTTCTTGGAAATTTACTTATGCCGATGATATCAAGTCCAAGGAACCAACTTCAGTGATGCAGAGGACATCCCTTCTCAAGATCTCCAGAAATTGGATTCAAAAAATGGCCAACCAAGCCTAACAAAAACAGAAGTAGCCACATTTCACCTCAGCAATAGGTATGCAAATTACCAGCCTTCAGTGAAGTTATGGAACCGTATTTTACAATAACTCTCTGAAGTATCGGGATAACACTGGACAGATCACTAACAGATCCGGCAACTTGGAAAAAACAGCTGCAAAATCGAAAAGCAGCAATAATTTACCGAACAGACTGGCTGGAATATCCTGTGGGGCGCTGATGCTAACACCTACGAACAACAGCCTTGGCTGAATATTGTGCCAGTGTGTAGCTTAACAGTATCCACACCCAAACGCTCAATTTCCAACTCTGCCAGACAATTGGTATCATCTCTGCTATGTTGCATTCCACCCCTGTGCAGCACTGGTTACCAGTACTTAGCAATATCATACCACCCCACATTAGAAGACAACAAGGCTATGGACAAGGATGCTGAAGAAGGCCTTCCCTATTCACCAGGACAATGCACAGGCCATCCCAACATTGAAATCCCTAGGCCAGCTTGGAAAACAGTTTTTCACTTAACACCTACCTGTTTAACCCCGAGAATTGCCGGAGAGAGGAAGGGTCCAAGGTACTTTCCTGTGGCCTGGCCATTAATTATCCCTCTATCAAATCACCTGGTTTTGACCTGCCTCGCTTTGTCTGGTCGGAATTGAACAGAATTAGGTGTGATACTAGAAGAAGTGCCTCTGTCCTGTATTAATGGGGATGGAAAGATTCCCCTCGTTGTGATTGTGGTGTTGATATACAAACCATTAAACATATTGTGCAAGTTTGCCCACAACATGCATTCCCTAGATTTGCACGAAGCAACGGCAGAATTGGATATCCAGTTATGAGGCCCCTGCCATACCCCATAGAAGTTTTGTATATAATTATGTGCATTGTGTGTATATGTTTACATCTCTTCTGTCAAGTTCTCATCATACACTAAATAAATAATAACTTGAAGAAGTGTATTGTCTTTCACACTGAAGGAATTCCATACTCATAAAAAGTACGCTAAGGTCTCCAGCCTTGGCAACTTTAAGACTTATAGACTTCAACTCCTAGAATTCTTCAGTCTTAAAATTGCCAAGGTTGGAGACTCATGTTCTAGACCAGCAGTTCTCAACCTGGGGGTCGCGACCCCTTTGGGGGTCGAACGACCTTTTCACAGGGGTCGCCTAAGACCATTGGAAAAGACAAATTTCCCATGGTGTTAGGAACCGAACTGAGACACCATCTCCAGGCAGGTCCGCCCATATACAAATTAGAGTCTAAGCAGCCCAATCCTGACGCAAGCTGACTTTTGTTCGAGGAGCACAGACCTCGCCTTAATGCTCCTTCAATTGGATGCCGTCTCGACACAGATACGTGCCCAGAGCCTGCAAGAGAAAATAGCGAAAAGGCCCGCAAGATTTATATGCACTTCGGGGGGGGGGCAGATCAGAGAGTGGGCTACCCTGCCACGCTGGGAGCAACTGTGATTGGCTAAGCTCGGGGTTGAAACCGTTTTTCGCAACGCACAGCCCACCCATTGGCCAAAGCTCCGCGTGCAGCCTTTCCCGCCTGACGAAAAAGCTCGAGCGAAACGTAAAAACCAGTTTTGAGGCTCCCCTGTGTTCCACCGCTTCTTGCTTTGATTGAGGCATCCCCACAGCTCATTGAGCACCGCCCGTCTCTGGGTCCACCTTGCTCCGGCACCGTCTGGGCACCAAGGCACCAACTTTGCCAACTTTAGAATAAGTTTTCCAACAGGCTTCCAGCGTGATTATTCAGCCCCACTAATTACCGTATTTTTCGGAGTATAAGACGCACCTAGATTTTAGAGGAGGAAAACAAGGAAAAAATTATTCTGAACCAAATGGTGCAGTAATATATTATTTAATAAAATATCATTGTAGCAGAATACTTTTTACAAGCATGTATACTTTTTACAAGCATGTACACTTTTTACAACCATGTATACTTTTTACAAACTTCAAACTTGACAGCTTTAAGACTAGTGGACTTCAACTCCCAGAATTCCTCCTCCAGTCATGCTAGCTCAGGAATGGGAGTTGAAGTCCACAAGTCTTAAATTTGCCAAGTTTGAAGACCCTTGCACCCCTAACCCAGGGGTCTTCAAACTTGACAGCTTTAGGACTACTGGACTTCAACTCCCAGAATTCCTCCTCCAGTCAGGTAATTAGAAGGCAAAAACGTCCCATTTTTCGCTCATTTTTTTGCAAAAACAGGGCATGCAGAGGATCTGGGAAGCCTGCAGAGCACTCCTAGGGGGTGGGGGAAGGCAAAAATGCCCCAATTTTTGCAAAAAACAGCCTGTTTTTTGCAAAAATTGGATGCGGGGGCGGGGCTTCGGGAGGCTAAAAATCGCTGTATTCAGTGTATAAGATGCACCGACATTTCCACCCTCTTTTTGGGGGCAAAAAGGTGCGTCTTATACTCCGAAAAATACGGTACTGTTTCTTCCTTTTCCTCAAATGTGTGGGGAAAGACGATAGGGCTATTTCTTGCTAAGGAACCTTCTGACCAGTCTCGCTACCTGCTCTCTTGTGACACTGAACTCCCAGCAAGTTTTGTTTCCCCCCAACAGCTCTTTACTCATCTCTTTCCCCCCAGCTCTCGCATTTCCACCCAACAGGATTGATATCAGTGGGGCTTAAGGGAAAGGCTCCTGGGGAACTATGGAATATGAAAGCCTCCCATCCAGGCTGATGTAAACACACCATGGTTAGTCAGTCTCAAATAAACAAAAAGATGTAAAGGGGAAAAGCCGCTCTGGAACCTGCTATGATATGCCTGCCGTTTTTTGCAAAAATTGGGGCATTTTTGCCTTCCCCCACCCCCTAGGAGTGCTCTGCAGGCTTCCCAGATCCTCTGCATGCCCTGTTTTTGACTGACTAACCATGGTGTGTTTACAAGGATTGGGATTAGTAATGATGGTTTATGGTTATCAATTATGATTTGACAACCAAATTTGAAACAAACAGGTGCAATGTTTGTAATCCAATATTTTATACAGTCCCTCTGTTCTTCTGTGCAAAGCAGAAAAAAGGCAGATGATCACCATCTGGGTTTTGTCCTAACCCAGTGATGGTGACCAAGATACCGCTTAATGGACAATTTGGCTTGGGTGGCTGATGTCTAAAGCCATGTATTATTTGTCCCATATATGTCGTCTCATTAAATTATCAGATAAATGGAATTAAGATTTCAAGTTGGTAGGAAATACAGATGAAATGTATGTCTTTTGAACATATAACAAAGCAGCATATTACTCTTTGATTAAAACACATATTTCCGATGGTCTTAGGAACCGAGACAATGGATCGTGTAGAGAAGAATGCTAAGAAAAGAAAATATATTGAGGATTTTTTACAGTATGGTTTTACCTCAATAATTACAGCAGGAATTGAGAAACAACAATGTGTTATTTGTTGTGAAGTTCTGTCAGCCGAATCTATGAAGCCGAACAAACTAAAACGCCATTTTGATAGCAAGCATCCAAGCTTTGCCGGCAAGGATACCAACTATTTTAGAAGCAAAGCTGATGGACTCAAGAAAGCCAGACTTGACACTGGTGGCAAGTACCACAAACAAAACATAGCAGCCATTGAAGCTTCATATTTGGTGGCACTCAGAATCGCCAGAATCGCTAGCTTTTTGCTGGGCATCCTTAGTCGGATATATTTAGTGGATAAGTAGACCTTATACCCTACTCTGAAAGGGGGTTGAACTGCTCGATGCTTGTCTGCTTGCTTCTTATAGGCTTCGGCAGCTTCAGTTAGCGCTTTTTTGGTATTTTCCCAACCCTTTTTTAACATTTCCATGCATTCAGCCAGGGACATGGAAGTGGGTGCCTCCGTGGGCAGTTCTGGCATGGGAACACATTTTTGGCCGCTGGTGACCTGAAAAGATGTCAAACCGGTGCTGCTGTGGATTGCGTTGTTATATGCTACTTCGGCAAATGGCAACAGTTCCGCCCAATTGTCCTGTTGGTAATCAACATAACAACGGATGTATTGTTCCACCATTGCATTGGCTCTCTCTGCGGCCCCGTTAGTAGCCGGATGAAATGCCGAGCTAAGTCCTTGCGTGGATCCAATTGCGCGTAGGAACTCTCTCCAGAACTTGGCGGTGAACTGTACGCCCCTATCGGAGATGATTCTCTTTGGGACTCCATACAAGCGGTAGATGTGTTTGAGAAAGAGCTTGGCTAAGTGTCTTGCAGATGGCAATCCGGAACAGGCAACGAAGTGGGCTTGTTTGGAAAATAAGTCAATGACTGTCCAGATCACCATGTTTCCTTTGCTATTTGGGATTTCCACTATAAAGTCCATAGCTATCTCTTCCCATGGCTTGCTCGGGTTAACCACCTGCTGCAGGAGTCCAGGTGGTTTCCCTGGTCGGTGCTTTCTGGTTGCGCAGGTGGCACAGCTCTTCATGTAGTCCTCCACCTCCGACTTCATTTTTGGCCACCAGAACTGCCGCCGCGTCAGGTGGAGGGTCTTTAGGAATCCAAAGTGCCCTCCCAGCTTGGAGTCATGGCTTCGTTGGAACACTTGCAGCCTGAGGCTGGCAGGCACATATATCTTAGACCTCTTCCAAGCCAACCCGTCCCTCATGGTCAAGATTTCCTTGTTGTCATTGAGCCAGGGGTCATTGGGCAGGGCGGCTTTAAATTTGTCTGTCCACTCCCCTTGCCTCGGGATGCTCGACCTTTGGGTTTGGCCCCTGGTGAAGGCAGGGGCTACTAATTCCCCTGCTAAGGGGAGGGGGCTTGCTGCTCCTGTTGGTGAGGAGGGGATGACTGAATAGAACTCCTCCTCTTTCTGACTGTCGTATTGTGGTTTTCTGGATAACGCGTCAGCCAGCAAGTTCTTTCCTGCCAGGATGTGTTTCAGCTCAAATTTGAATCGCCTAAAGTGCTGGGCCCATCGCACTTGTTTGGGTGACATCTTTCTAGGGGCCCTCAGGGCCTCGAGGTTTTTATGGTCTGTCCACACCTTGAAAGGTACTTGGCTCCCTTCTAGGAATTGCCTCCAATTCAGCAGTGCCCAACGAATGGCATAGGCTTGTTTCTCCCAGATGGCCCATCTCCTCTCAGTTGCTGTCAGTTTCTTCGATAGGTAAGCGCACGGTCGAAGTTGACCTTTCTCATCCTTCTGCAACAACACCGCTGCCACAGCCACATCGCTCGCGTCTGACTGAATGATAAATTGTCATTCTGGATCGGGATGCTGTAGGATGGGCTCCTGGGCAAACAGTCTCTTCAGTCTTTTGAAGGCTTTTTGGCAGTCCATCGTCCAACCAATGGGCTGGTTGGGTCTGGGCTTGCTGGGCGTTGGCACCGTCTTTAGCAGATCAGTCAGCGGCAGGGCTACTTCAGCAAACGCCGGAATGAACTGCCTGTAGAAGTTTGCGAAGCCCAGGAAGCTCTGTAGCTGTTTGCAGGTGCATGGGGGCTGCCAATCAAGCACTGCTCTCACCTTCCCCTGGTCCATTTCTACTCCATCTTTGGAGATTCGGTACCCTAAGTAGTCTAGGGAAGTCTTGTGGAATTCACATTTGGAAAGTTTTGCATATAGTTTGGCGGCTAGGAGTTTCTTTAAGACTTGTCACACTAGTTTCATGTGCTCTTCCAGTGTCTCATTAAAGATGAGAATATCATCTAAAACGAGCACCCCCTTGTATAAGTGGGGGTGGAGCACCTCGTTGATGTATTGCATAAAGACTGCGGGGGCTCCCTGAAAGCCAAAGGGCATCACCTTGAACTGAAAGCATCCCAGGGGGTAGTTGAAGGCAGTTTTCCATTCATCCCCCTCCCTGATTCGGATGCGATAGTATGCTTCTCTTAAGTCTAGCTTGGTGAATATCTTGCCTTTGGCCAAGTGGTTCAGCAAGTCCTTCATGAGGGGGACGGGGGTAGGTGTTCTGCACACACACACATGGCATTTATCCCCCGGATGTCCACACACAATCTGACCCCCCAGTCTTTCTTCTCTTTGAATAGCACGGGGGCGGCGACCCTTGATTTTGCTGGTTGGATGAACCCCCTCTCCAAGTTGGCATCGATGTATCTCCTCAGCTCTCCCAATTCCTTCGGGGACACGGAATACATCTTTGGTTTCGGGAGCGTGGCACCCGGTTTGAATTCTATCACACAGTTGGTGGGCCAGTGAGGGGGAAGCTCATTGCATTCTTCCTCGCTAAACACATCTCTAGGTCTTGGTATTCTCTCGGCACCCTCTGGGAACCTGGAGGGATGGTCTCCCTCGCAGGGGCAGCCAGTTGAGGATTGGTCAACCTCCCAGGCTTCAACTCTTCCTGGGGCTTCTGGTTCCCCGGGGGGGGGGCATCGGCCCAATGTACACGGTTAGCTTCCGGTACCCATCCTCCCATTTTATGGTGGGTGTCCACTTGTCTAGCCACACTAGGCCCAGGATGACGGCTTCTGACATTTTGGAGGCAACTATAAAGCGAATACATTCGCGGTGCTGGCCCATCTTTAATTCCATCGTCTGGATGAGGAGAGTGGCGGGAGCCCCCCCCCCCAGTGATCCGTCTACCTGTTGGAAGCGGATGGGGGTTGCAAGGGGCTGAGTGCAAATCCCCAGCTTTTCTACTACTACCTTGCTGATTAGACACCTCGAACAGCCCGTGTCTATCAGAGCATCCACTTCTCCCTCCTTCCCCATCTCTGGCACCACAATTTTGGCTCTTATGAGGAAGGGGCGGACTGCTTCACTCACCATCGGGTCGTCTTCGCCGCTGCCTCCCTCGTCCCATCTTGGAGCCGATTCCTCCATCAGTGGCACCTCAGTGTCCTCAGAGATTCGGACATTTGCAGGGCCAAACATCCCAGTTCTGGTGGCTTCACTGGCCTTCCTCGAGGCCCTGGAGGTGGGAGAGCCCTCGGCAGCATGGCTGGGGCTGGCGCCAGCTGCTGTTGCAGGTCTCCGCCCGGCATGGTCCCAACCGGGGAGAAGGGGCTGTGCGACTGGGTATGGTATCCAAGGGGATGGTTGCGGTGTTCCGAACCAGGGCCCAATTTGGGGCTGGTGGGGGTCACTGGCATCCACTGGCATTGTGCCCATCCCACTCTGGGGAGGAAGACCCACCCAGGTGGGGGTTGCCACGATGATGCGATGCCAAGGCTTGGTGGTGGGGCTGGAACTGACCATTTCCCCATCCCCTGCTGCCAATTCGGAGGTCTCTCTAGGCCGGCTTGGCTGGTCTCCCTGGGGGAGGGGTGACCAGTGGCCCTTGTCAGCATCGGCCCTGTGGATGGGCCCCGTGGGGTCCTGCTTGCCGTGGTGTGGAATGAAGAAGCATCCCACATGACTGGGTCCCCAGGCCTTCCCTTGGGAAAAAGAACTCCGGCCGGGCCAGGCTCAATTTAGTAGCTTCTGTTCCCTGTAGGGGAGTTCTCCAACTTACATTCAGGCTGCGAGATGGAAGCAGAGCTCGCTCATCTTCAGGGCATCTGGCACACATGGCCTCTGGTTGCCTCCACTCTGGCATTGAGGACAGTCCCACACCCATTGAAGGCTCCCACGCTTGGCTGGGGGGAGAACTCACCCCTCCAGTCGCCCCTTGCAAAGCCTGCTCCAGTGGAGAGAGGAATTCCATGCACAGCTGGGTTTTCCTCTCCTCGGTTCCCTGGGCAACTGCACTTTCAGAGGGCTGAGGGTGTAAGATTTCAGCATGTTCGGCCGTCTCACCCTCCAGCTTGTCCCAGGCAGCCTGCTCCTCCCTTTCCATCTTCCCTGAGTCTTTACACCACCCAGTTGGTGCTGGGGCTCAGGACCCCGGACAGCGGGGTTGTTTCCGCTGTTCAGTTTAAATGTTTATCCAGGAAATCTGTGAATTTAATACCAAGTAGCTCAGTCCCTTTCTTTGATGTATGCAAACCATCTCTTTTGTACAGTTTTTCATTGGACCAGCTGCAGACATCATGACTAATAAAACCAAAGCCTTCCCTTTTACACCACTCCTTTAGCCACACATTAAACTCTGCTACACGCTGGCCTTTCCCTTTTTGTTCCTTATAAACCTCTGAAAAGATAAGCCTACAACCTATATGTCATGATGTGAATATATTGCCAGTTGAGCCTCTCTACTATATTTCTAGATTTATTGTATTTTCTAATCAAGCAGACATGTGACATGTGACATGTGTGCATTCCAAGGAGTCTCCTCCTTCTTCCTTCTTCTCCTGCAAGCAGAGGCAGACGTGAATTCTTAACTGAGAAAATGTAGCTTATTAAGGTTTATGTTTTTGTTACTTTTATACTGAAATAAATATTTTGTTAATTAGAATTAAATCTCGGTTTTATTTTCTAAGTAAGAATGACTTCAAAGGAACAAGATCCACACATCGCCTCTGATAAGAATAAATTCCTATCCCGTCACTATACTACTAAGTTCATACCCCAAGCTCTGGAAGTCATTCTGCACAGAACGTACATCTTTTTGGGACAGATCATTTGTGCCTAGATATATAATAGCATCAACATCACAGTCCTTACTGGCATTCTTGACTATCTTAAGAATACGCCTCTTGTCTCTGCTGGCAGTAGCACCTGGCAGACACCTGACCTCTTTCAAAACCTCGATATCCTTTCCTAAATTTACATCCCTTACAACTGAATCACCAACCAGAAGGTGGCTTCTCTTTTTGGATACCTTGCTGCTCTTGTGTGACTGATGTGTAATACCTGATTCACACTTTCCACTTTTCAAAATAAGTTATTCATCTCGGACCACGTTCCCCTGCTTATTTGAGTTATCATTATCACAACTACCTTGACCTGTCACTTTAGTGTCCCTATTAAGGTCAGCAAGGGCACTGTATCTGTTATGCTGGGACACAGTAAAAGCTTTGTGTTTATGGTTCACAGCTCTCACCCTGCCAGATCCCACAGTTGTCCATACTGCCCTTCTCCTGCAGGATCTTTGTGGTAGAGGGGGCTGATAGTGCGGCAGCTCATTACAGTGGAATGACTGAATTGGGCACCTAATTTCTGCTTGGAGAGCACAGATTAGATATTCTAGATAGGTAATCTGTCCACGTAGACTAGTAAATTGTTTACAAAGAGACAGTATCCTAATTTGAAAAGAGTACTTCGAAACACAGCTGTAAAACAAGTATTACACTGAACTAAGCCAGTCATTTTGAAATAAAATAAAATCACAGTCTCAAGCGCACTAACCCTGAATGTATTATTACTATTTTTTGTTTATAGTTATATGATTGTCACGCAGTTAGGCATGCGGGCCGCTACCTTTCTCCTCCTTCTCTCACTCAGACTCACAAGTTGCAGCCAGGAGCACCTCCCCCAGCCTCTGTGAATTCAAACTGCAATGGAAAGGCTTTTATTTATTTATTTATTTATTTATTTATTTATTTATTTATTTATTTATTTATTTATTTATTTATTTATTTATTTATTTATTTATTTATTTATTTATTTATTTATTTATTATATCAAGTACGTGTTGGTAATATACATAGATATAACATTGTTATATCTATCCGCGGCTGTAAGGATTGTCTTCCAGCCACAAGCCATGTACGAACTTTTGAGACCAGCCAAGGTGTTTCAAAAGGATTCCCTTTATTTGCATCTGTATACAACCATTTCAATTCAAAGCAAGGTCTAACATGCCCTCAGGCAAGACAAGTTTTAAGCTTAACACCCCACCCCATTCAGCATAATGAATCCACAAATGTTTGACAGATGGATCCGTTTCTCAGACTCGTTCTTCCTTTCAATTACCCCCCATAAAACATTCTCTTAAGACGAAGAGGCTCCCATGTGTCTGGGATCCGGATACCCCCCCATAAACCCTTATCTTAAGATGAAGAAGTTCTCAGATGCCTGGGATCCGGATATGTATAACCTTTTGATCAAACAGAGCCAGAACCCCCCTTTTCCTTCTGAATGACAGAGTTTGGACTCTGACATCCTGCCTCTCAAAAGAAAAGAAGGTCCACCTGTAAGACATAAGCAGAATCAATTATGATATGTTAGCAAGGTTTGCTAGGGTATTTGGAGTGGAATTTTCTCAATAAGGTGGTGGCTTTCACATGTTGTTTAGTGACCCACTCGTTCTGTGACGAAGGCAAATGTTTCCAGGCTACCAGATACTGGGTCTTCCCTCTGTGGGTTCTGGAGTCAAGAATTTCCTTGATTTCAAAATGTTGTTCCCCTTCTATCATGATTGGGGCAGGTGGTGTATCTGCCACCGGTCTAAGTGACGAGGTTACCTCTCTCTTGAGTAGACTAATGTGAAATACTGGGTGGACTTGTCTAAGTGTTTTTGGAAGAATCAATTCAACCACTACTGGGTTAATGATCCTGCTAATAGTGAAAGGCCCAATAAAGTTAGGTCCTAATTTTTTTGATGGTTGTAACGATCTCAAGAATTTTGTAGATAAATATACTCTATCCCCAACCTGGAAAGGTTTAGCCTCTACTCTTTTCTTGTCAGCTTGAATTTTGAAAGCCTCTCTAGCCTCCTGTAAAGCCAATCTGACTACTGGCCATGTGTTTTGCAACTTTTCTATCCACTCCTTAAGTGAGGGGATAGTTGGTTTTTCTGTGGGTAGTTCCGGTATTGGGCTGAAATCTTGCCCCGTGGCTACTCTAAAAGGTGTAAAACCTGTACTTGAATGTACAGAGTTAATAAATGCAACCTCTGCAAATGGTAAAAGTTCAGTCCAATTGTCCTGTTGAAAATTAATAAAACATCTTAGAAACTGTTCAAGAACGCCGTTCAGATTCTCGCAATTGCCATTCGTCTGGGGGTGATGCGAAGAGCTTAATCCTTGGGCGGTGCCAAGTAGGTCCAAAAACGCCTTCCAAAAATTGGAGGTAAATTGGACTCCCCTATCCGAGATTATCCTTTTAGGAGCTCCATGAAGACGATAAATGTGTATTAGAAACAGTCTAGCCAAGCCTTTGGCTGTTGGAATCTTTTGGCAAGGAATAAAATGTGCTTGTTTTGAAAACAAGTCTGTCACAACCCAAATGACTGTGTTTCCCCCACTATCTGGTAGTTCCACAATAAAATCCATAGCAATTTCTTCCCATGGGGCTGACGGCTCAGCTACTTTTTGTAGAAGTCCTGGAGTTTTCCCCTGGCGTCTTTTTGCTGCAGCACAAATGGGGCAACTTGCTACATAGCTTTCTATGTCCTTTTTCAACGAAGGCCACCAAAATTGTCTCTTTATTAAGTGTAAAGTTTTTACAAAGCCAAAATGTCCAGCCAACCTAGAGTCGTGGCACCTTCCCATTAAACATAATCTTTGGCTAGCGGGTACATAAAGTTTGTCACCTATCCACGCTAATTCATCTTTCATCACGCAGCTGGATTTGTGGTTCAAAACCCATTCATCATTGACTAATGCTTGTTTAAATGCGTGAGTGATGTCTGCGTCCCTCAATGCGTCTTTTCCTCCTTCGGACCTGGTGATTACTTTGGCTGCCAATTGATTTGTTTGTACTATAGGTTTAAATACCTCTGATTTCACACAATTATATTGTGGCTTTCTGGACAGTGCATCCGCCAGAAAGTTTTTCCCCCCAGGGATAAATTGAAGAGTAAACTCGAACCGTTTGAAGTATTGCGCCCAACGAACCTGTTTAGGAGATAGTTTCCTTGGTGTCTTTAAGGCTTCTAAGTTTTTGTGGTCAGTCCAGACTTCAAAAGGGATCTTACTCCCTTCTAAGAATTGTCTCCAAGTTAAAAGTGCCCATCGCACCGCATAAGCCTCTTTTTCCCAGATCGCCCACCTTTGTTCAGTTTCACTTAGTTTCCTGAATGTATATGCACATGGCTGTAGCTGTCCTTGCTCATTGCTCTGGAGTAGGATTGCCCCTATTGCCACATCGCTAGAATCAGCTTGTATTATGAAGGGTTTTTCTGGGTCTGGGTGCTTCAAAATTGGTTCTGTTGAGAACAGCCGTTTTAGTTTCTCAAACGCTGCCTGGCATTCCATTGTCCAATTGACGGGCTGTCTCGGTTTAGGATCTCCCTCCCCCTTTGTTCTTAGCAGTTTTGTGATGGGCAGGGCAATTTGAGCAAACGCGGGGATAAATTGGCGATAGAAATTTGCAAACCCCAGGAAGCTTTGCAGCTGTTTGCGTGTGCGAGGCGTTTCCCAATCGAGTACTGCCTGTACTTTTTGAGGATCCATTTCTATGCCCTGGTGTGAAATACGGTACCCCAAGTAATCAATTTTTTCTCGGTGGAATTCACATTTTGAGAGTTTGGCATAAAGTTTTGCCTCGCGGAGTTTGCTCAGCACTGCCCTCACCAATTTAACATGTTCAGCCTCGGTCTCTGAGTATAATAGAATATCATCTAAATAAACAAGAACCCCTTTGTATAAGTGTTCCCGTAACACATCGTTAATTAATTGCATAAACACTGCAGGTGCCCCTTGTAGCCCAAAAGGGAGCACTTTGAATTGGTAGCATCCCAGGGGGGTATTGAATGCCGTTTTCCATTCATCCCCCTCCTTAATTCTGATTCGGTAGTAAGCCTCCCTGATGTCTAGTTTGGAGAAAATTTTCCCTTTTTTGAGGTGGGCCAACATGTCTTTCATCAGGGGGAGGGGATACATGTTTTCAACACTTATCGAGTTTAGGTTTCTGAAGTCGACACATAAGCATTTTGTGCCATCTTTCTTCTCTCTAAATAACACTGGGGCTGCTATCTTTGGTCTGGCTGGTTCAATGAAACCCCTTGCTAGGTTTTTCTCAATGAAAGCACTCAGTTCCTCTAACTCCCCTGGTGACATGCTATACATTTTTGGTTTAGGTAGTTTAGTCCCGGGTAAGATTTCTATTGCGCAGTCGGATGCGCGATGCGGGGGAAGTTCATCTGACGCTGCCTCGCTAAAGACTTCTGCCAGGTCTTTGTATTCCTTGGGTATGCCGTCTGTTTCCACGCTATGACCAGGCAAGGCTGTTTCCCTGCGTTCAGCCCCTTCAGTTTCTATCTGTGTGTCCTCCGCAGTAGTTACGTGCATTTGGAATTTTATGGAGCCTTGCTCCCAATTTATTTTTGGATTCCACTTTTTAAGCCATGCGAGTCCCAAGACTAGTGGCCATTCCATGCCAGGTGCTACTATAAATGTAAGTTTCTCTTCGTGGTTATCAATGCCTATTTTCAGGGGTTCCGTGGCAAAAGCAGCCGGCTCCCCCCCTGCTATAGACCCATCCAATTGGCAAAATGTGATGGGATTTCTCAGCTTTCTCACTGTGATTCCCAGCTCCCTGATTAGGGTTGGGCTGATTAAGCAACGGGTGCATCCTGAGTCTACTAAAGTGGAGATATTTTTCCCTCCTCTTGGTTAGGGATAAATAGTCTGAGAGGGAGGGTGAGCGGTTCAATTGGTTTGCTTACCAGTGGTTCATCCTCCGGATCGCTTTCGAACGCGGTTGGATCTTCCCTTCGAAATGCCGGGGTGTTGTTTCCAGCAGGAGGAGGGGGTGGTGGTCCCATCATCTCGCTGCTCCTCAGGGCTGTTTCCCTCCCCCGCTGGATGGGTCTCGTTGGTCTCTCCCCCGTTTGGCGTTTGGGTTTCCGGGTGGGTGTTTGGGGCCAGCATTCGGGTGCTCGGTGTCCCTCCTTCCCGCATTTGTAACAGATTGGAGGTTTAGGGGAAAAGCCCTGTTGCCTTCTGAAGGGTTCTTTCCTCCATTGGGGTGGGGATTTCTTCCATGCTCTCCCCGTACGGTACTGATTCCTAGCCATATCAATCTCCGCTTCTTCAGCGGTGAGGTACCACTCATGCAGATGATTCGGTGCACCCCTAGCCACGCAGGCATTATACAGATCGTCACTCAGTCCATCCTTAAAACAGCTTACCAGGATGTCTTCTTGCCAGTTTAGCCGACATGCGAGGTCCCGGAATTCTTCAGTGTACTCCGCCACTGGTCGTCGTCCCTGTTTCATCACCTTAATACGATCGCGTGCTTTGCGGTCTGCCAGCGGGTCCTCGAATCGTCATCATAGGGCCGTCATGAATTTGTTGAAGTTGCGCAATTCGGGTGCATCGTCGTTATGTAGGGTTACCATCCATCTGGCCACGGCTCCTTCCAGGGCTAAGGTAACTGCTCGCATCCGGGATCCCTGGGTTTGGAACTCACGTCCATATTCTTGCATATAGGTGAGCACATGTGCTACGAAAAATCCCAATTGTTGTGGGTCCCCATCATATTTTACTCCCAGGGGGGGAGTTTTCCTTTCTAGTTGTGGAGTTTGGAGTTGGTTAGGGAGGGGTGCCGCTGAGTGTGCTGCCCTGGGGGGGTTTGTTGGGTCTCCTGCAGCGTCCTCCATCTGCACGCCTGCTCCCCAGAGGTTGTTGCCCCCCCGTCTCCTCAGTAGTTGCTATGCTCCCAGCGCTCGTTGTCTGTCGTTCTGGGGTCCCTCGGATGTTGAGATTTTCTAATGTTTCCATCACCAGCTGGGACAGGTATCTCTTCAACCGCCCCTCCTTTAGAGCTTCGGTGGGTTCTTCCTGATCCATGGCCGCTTCTAGCTCTAATTCCCAACGGGGCTTCCGATCCACCCGATTAAGGGTGACACCTCTGGTTCTGCCATCCCAGCTGTCTTTTTTTGCAATGCCGATAGACCAGCAGGGCTTTCCAGTGGCCTCGAAATCTCCCTCAGCCTCTTTGCTGGGGAGTGTGGGACAGGCTTCCGCCTGGGGGGTGATTGGTGTCTCCCCCCAGCATTCAATTTCTTCCTGCTCCCGGTTTTTTTCGGTCATGATTGCCCAGTCCCCTCAGTAGAGCGAAGCTACTCTCTGGGTTGACCGATTTTGCAGACCTTGCTTTCTGTAAGGATTGTCTTCCAGCCACAAGCCAGGTACGAACTTTTGAGACCAGCCAAGGTGTTTCAAAAGGATTCCCTTTGTTTGCATCTGTATACAACCATTTCAATTCAAAGCAAGGTCTAACATGCCCTCAGGCAAGACAAGTCTTTTAAGCTTAACACCCCACCCCATTCAGCATAATGAATCCACAAATGTTTGAGAGATGGATCCATTTCTCAGACTCATTCTTCCTTTCAATTACCCCCCATAAAATATTCTCTTAAGACGAAGAGGCTCCCATGTGTCTGGGATCCGGATACCCCCCCATAAACCCTTATCTTAAGATGAAGAAGTTCTCAGATGCTTGGGATCCGGATATGTATAACCTTTTGATCAAACAGAGCCAGAACCCCCTTTTCCTTCTGAATGACAGAGTTTGGACTCTGACAGCGGCAGTGGATCCTGGAAAGCTCCCTGGTTTACCGAGGAGCTCCGGGAGTGACGTCTGGAGCGCCGCTGGAGGTCCAGCAAAACCGAATCCGACCAAACACTATTAAGAATTTACATCAGATCTTACTTAGTGGCGATAAGGGCGGCAAAACGATCCTATTTTTCCGCTCTTATTGCGTCCGCAGATTCTCACCCAGCCGCCTTGTTTAGGGTGACTCGCTCCCTCCTTGCTAAAGGGGGGAGTGAGGAACACTTGCAAGGTAGAGCTGAGGAATTCGCAGAGTTTCTGTCGGATAAAGTCGCTCAGATCCGGTCGAACCTGGACGCTGGCTGGGCAGAGTCCATGGAGTTGACAGGGGCAAGTCTTAGTCCACCGTTGTGGGAAGAGTTTGGGCCTGTTTCTCCCGAGGATGTGGACAGAGCCGTGGGGGCGATGGGGGCCTCCACCTGTTTATTGGACCCGTGCCCCTCCTGGTTGGTTTCGGCCAGCAGGGAGGAGACACGTGGCTGGATCCGGGCGGTGGTCATCGCTTCTTTGGAGGAGGGATCCGTACCACAGTCGTTAAAAGCTGCGGTGATGAGACCCCTCCTGAAGAAGCCTTCCCTGGATCCAACTGACTTGAAGAACTATCGTCCGGTCTCCAACTTACCTTTTTTAGGGAAAGTTGTGGAGAAGGTGGTGGCTACTCAGCTTCTGCGACTTTTGGATGAAACGGATCATCTAGATGCCTATCAGTCGGGTTTCAGGCACGGCTACAGTACAGAAACTGCCTTGGTCGCTCTGATAGATGATCTCTGGCGGGCCCGGGATGGGGGAAATTCCTCCATCCTGGTGCTACTTGACCTCTCAGCGGCTTTCGATACCATCGACCATGGTATCCTTCTGCATCTTCTCGGCGAGTTGGGAGTGGGAGGCACCGTTTTACGGTGGTTCTCCTCTTATCTCGCCGATAGGATGCAGTCGGTGTTAACAGGAGGGCAGAGATCCTCCCCTAGGCCCCTGCTATGCGGGGTGCCTCAGGGGTCGGTTCTCTCGCCCATCCTGTTCAACATTTACATGAAACCGCTGGGGGAGATCATCCGCAGACATGGGGTGCGTTTTCACCAGTACGCTGATGACACCCAGCTGTACATCACCACCCCGTCTGATTTCAGTGTGGCAGTTGATGTAATGTGCCGGTGCCTGGACGACATTAGGATCTGGATGGGGAGGAACAGACTCAGACTCAACCCCGACAAGACTGAGTGGCGCTGGATATTGCCTCCTAAGGACTATGACAACTGTCCCTCCTTGGTTCTCGAGGGAGCGAAACTGACTCCCTCGGATCAGGTCCGCAACTTGGGGGTCCTCCTAGATCCACAGCTAAAATTGGAACATCATCTTACTGCTGTTGCTAGGGGGGCCTTTGCACAGGTTCGCCTGGTGCACCAGTTGCTGCCATACTTGGAGAAGGAGGCTCTACTCACGGTCACTCATGCCCTTGTCACCTCCCGCTTGGACTACTGCAACGCGCTCCACATGGGGCTACCCTTGAAGAGTATCTGGAGACTCCAGTTGTGCAAAATGCGGCTGCGCATGCTGTGGTGGGTGTGCCAAGGTACACCCATGTGACACCTATACTCCGCCAGCTACATTGGTTGCCCATCAGTCTCCGGGTCCAATTCAAGGTGTTGATCATCATCTTTAAAGCCCTTCATGGCTTAGGACCAGGCTATCTCCGGGACCGCATTCTGCCTCATTCTTCCCTCCGACCGGTTAGGGCCCACAGAGTTGGCCTCCTCCAGCTCCCGTCAGACAAGCAATGCCAGCTGGTGGGCCCTAGGGGGAGGGCCTTCTCTGTGGCGGGCCCCGCGCTCTGGAACCAACTTCCTCCAGAGACCTGAACCATCCCCACCCTGCTGGCCTTCCAAAAAGCCGTTAAGACATGGCTTTTCCTGCAGGCAGGGGGTAGAGCGTAATTCCATCTGAACTCTCCCCCGGGTATGTCTGGTTGTTGGATGGTTTTTAATATTGTAATTTTTAATTTTTATATTCTGATTTTAATCCAATTGTTTATTGGTTATTCTTGTATTTTTTTGTGCTGTATGCCGCCCTGAGTCCCTCGGGAGTTGGGCGGCATATAAGAAAACCAAATAAAATAAATAAATTGTTTATATACATAAGATGGGTACTGATAAGAGGGAACATTAGGACAGGGATGCTAGGCATGCTGGTGCACTTATGCATGCCCCTTACTGACCTCTTAGGAATCGGGTGAGGTCAACAGTGGACAGTCTAAGGGTAAAGTTTTGGGGGTTTGGTGACGAAACCACAGAGTCAGGTAGTGAGTTCCAGGCATTTACCACTCTGTTGCTAAAGTCGTATTTTCTACAGTCAAGTTTGGACTCAAAAGTTGCAGCCAGGAGCACCTCCCCCAGCCTCTGTGAATTCAAACTGCAATGGGATGATGTTACTTGCAATATTTTCTTCTAAGAAATAGATAACATATGGATGATTACAAGAAAATATGGTCATTCTTTCCTGAAACTGTTGTTTAAAATTTAACACACACACACACACAGAGAGAGAGAGAGAGAGAGAGAGAGAGAGAGAGAGAGAGAGAGAGAGAGAGAGAGAGAGAGAGAGAGAGAGAGAGAGAGAGAGAGAGAGAGAGAGAGAGAAAGAAACAGAAGAACGACTTCCGGTGGCGCCGCGAGTCTCGTTGGACACTCTTTATGGACACCCGATTCCAGGCTCCGTAAAAGCCGCCAGATAAGCCACATCAGCTGTCTGGCGGCTTGGAAACTCCCGTCCTGGGCAAAGGGAGGGGAGAAGAGCAGATGGGCAGAGGTAGAGCCCCCCTAACACCCCAGAAGAAGCTCTGGGGTGCGAAGGGTGAGGGCTCCCTTGAAATCCGTCTTAGCTCCGGACCTGGAATGGCTCAGCTTATTTTTAGCAGAGCAAGAAGCCGCGACCATCTCTGCTGGTAACAAATGGATTTTTTGTCTTTACTTTAAACAATATAAACAGACGGAACATAACAGGAGAATCAAACAGCAAGTATCTTTTACTTAACTCCAGTGTTGTTTTTTGGATTTTCTGGAGGCAACAAAGTAGCTAAAGATGGCGTTTGGAATTTCAAAGGGTGTGGAGAAGGCAGAAGTTACTGAAACTACTGAGAGTTCCATTTTCTAACAGCTGCCTGTAAGAAATCTCTTTTATTTTATATTTTTTACTTTTTACCTTGATGGACTTTTCTTTTTAAGTATATAAGAATTAAAACAAGCCAAGATGTGTTTAAAATTGGCAAAGACTGCTCCTTTTAAAAGAATAGAAAAAGTTGAAAATCTTTTTCTGCAAGACTTTGCCCCCCCAACACAGATTTGTACGCTTGAGATGTGACAACAATCCATGAAAGAAATGCAAAAGGAGATTGCTTTAGCAGTCAACAATAAAATTAAAGAAATCAATGGAAAAATTACTGAAATTAATGGAAAAATACAAGCTGTCTCAGAGGAGGTTTCATCTCAGACTCAACAAACTAAAGATAACGTGGAAACTGTACTTAAAACTGTGGTATCTAATATAGAATTATTGAAACAGGATGTTGTTGAAATTAAACAGAACATGATGATTTTGGGTGAAAAAGTAATGGAGATGCAGAAAAAAATTGAAGTAACTGAGGCAGAATTAACGATGGCTCAATATAAAGATATGGAATTTGCTCTACGTTTGAGAGGTATAACAGAAAGTGCACAAGAAGGTTTAAAGAATAAGATTGTGGATGTATTGGGGCAGTTTTTGGGGGAGACAAAAGTGGAATTGGGAGGTCCGATTGAAAAAATATACCGTGTCAATTCTTGATTTGCAAAAAAAAATCATTTGCCAAGAGACATTGTAATATATTTTACTACAAAAGCACTGCGAAATCGAATCTCCAGGCGACTTATAAAAAGAAGCTGAAGGTGGAAGAACAAGACGTTTTGATATTCAAGGAAATTCCTTCCAAAATACTTAAAGCACGTAAAAATTATACTTTTCTGGTGGAAGAGTTGAAACTGCAACAGATAAAATACACATGGGGTATTCCGACTGGACTATCGGTTTATTATAAGGCAGAAAGATATAGACTCAATATGATTGCCAAAGCAAAGGATTTTCTTGCCAACGTACTAAAGGAGGGGACACTGAAACCACCAGAAGACAAAGGAAACGTGAATGTTGAAGGAGAGGGAAAGGAAGATTTGCATATTCCACAACAGAAAGGAATTCTGAATAGACAAGAACAAACAAATGATTCAGGACAGATTAGGGAAGTATTTGCCGAAAGTGAAAGTGTTGCAAGTGAAGAAGAATCAAATTATTCATTCCAGTCCTCAACTCCTTGAAATGAAGCAAGACTAAATCGACATATTTTTAGATGTCAACTTAAAGAAATATTCAATTCCTCTCGCAGATTTGAAAGCGAGGGGAATTAAAAATTGATGTTTTAGTGCTAGTAGAATAAAGCAAGGATAAAGCAAAATAAGTAAGAACAAAGTGTAAATGTATATATGAGGATGTATAAGGTTAGAGGAAAAATTGATGTTTCAGTGTTAGTAATAAAGCAAAGAAAAAGCAAAATAAGCAAGAATAAAATGTAAATGTGTATATGAGGATGTATAAGGTTAGAGGAATTAAATTACAGGAGGTTTAATTATAGAAGGTAAAGTGATGTAATTGAGATTAAATTGGTTTTAAATAGCATGATGGAATTAATAATATAATTTGGGGAACAGGGATAGAAGGTAATGTAATATAATAGACTAAATTGGTAGAGAATAGAATTAAATTACACTATATGGTGGAAATAAGTATAGAATGTAATTTAACGTAATTAAATGATTGTAAAACTGTTATGTATTTTTTAGATGTGGGTTAATTTGTTTCTGAACTTAATAATTGTGGTTAGGTTGTTGGCAGTATAAAATTGGAAGTGGAAATTTTATAATATTGTAAAAGCTATTTAAATGATATATTTGATAATGGAGAAGAAGGACGGATTATATTCAAATTAAGTATTAGATTAAGAAGACTGTGAGGGATATATTTTAATTTAAATTTTTTTAGTTTAATTAATAATATAAGGAGTTAAGATTTTATGATATTTGGAAGTTAATAATTTGTTAGGATATAGTAGTTTTATATTTGTGTAGATTACATATATCCTGTGTATGTTCCAGGAAGTCTAGGGGGGGGAGGGGGAGAAGGGGGGTAGGGAGGGGGGGAGAAAATATTATAAAAATGCTTGTACTTTGTACTTATAAAACTTTTTCAATAAAAAAAAGAAACAGGAGAACAAGAAAACAATAGAAAAGAAAGTGTGTGTGTGTATATATACATACTGTATTTTTTGGAGTATAAGACGCACCTTTTTCCCCCCTAAAAGAGGGTGAAAATCTGGGTGCGTCTTATACACCAAATGTAGCCCAGCCCAGCCTCTGAAATGGACCTTTGCAAGGCTAAAATAACCTCTCAAACCGAGCTCTGCAAGGCTGAAAAAGCAGCCTTTAAAACGGACCTTTGCAAGGCTAATATTTATTTACTTACTTATTTATTTATTTATTTATTTGTTTGTTTGTTTGTTTGTTTGTTTGTTTGTTTGTTTGTTTGTTTGTTTGTTTGTTTGTTTGTGATATTTATATACCGCCTCATAGTGCAAGCATTCTCTAAGCGGTTTACACCATTAAGCAATGTATATATTGTTGGAACATGAAAACAAAGTTCCGTAGCCCCCCCTTTCTGGGAAGCCATAAATCAGAGGAGAATAGATCGAGCCTTCTCATGACTGCTAACTCAAAGAAAAGAATCCAAAACTTACAATTCTAATAAATGTTTTAATTATAAAAGAAACACAAAATATATAACTGACTACATGCTCACCAGGAAAACATATGTCCGGCCGGACGGAATGAAAGCAAAGAGAAAAAGGGAAGAACAAAAGAAAGGACAATCCCGGGTCACATGTCCCACACGATTGCAGATATAGCATCTTGGCATCCTTGGAACATAGGATCTTCCTCGGAAAACGCGCCGCGCTGGAGCTCTTGATGCAGGTGGTCCTCTCAAATGTAGAGTGGCAAGCATAAATGCTTCTTCTTCCGTTAAAATTCTGCAAACATGATCCACTGTGCGTTGAGCTATGGGCACTTGATTAATCTTTGTAATGGCATCTCTCCATAATTTAATGAGTTAATAATAATGCTAATCATTTGAAAATCATCAATAACATAACCTCTTTCGCCTAAATCCTTCCTCATTCCTTTCATTTTAGTTAAATGCTCTCCAATATATTCACCAGTCTTTAACTTTGAACCATGGAAATGAGATAAGAGCAAACATGTTAAATTCAATTGAAACAGGCTGGTAGCATGTTTCCAATTGAGCCCAAATTTGTTGGGCAGTTGCATCAGGTGGAAATGTAGCCTGCAGTTCATTCTCCATCGACAGCAATAATGTTGTACATGCTTTCGTATCGAGGTCTCTTATGGCATGAGACCAAGGCTGGGCAGGCGGGGTAAAAACCATGAAATGTGTCCCTTCTCTGTGAAGTAGCAGGCTTATTTCAGTGACCCAGGCCTTATAATTCTGTCCTGAACACTTTAATTTTGAATCACCAGCCAGTGGAACAATAGAAGGAGTCTGTCAGACTCCAGACTCTGCCATTCAAAAGGAGAAGGGGGGTCTTGGTTCTGCTTGATCAAAAGGTTATAACAGATATCCGGATCCTAGACACCTGGGAACCTTCTCATCTTAAGATAGGGTTTATGAGGGGCAATGCAAGTCAGTTGAATGGAAGGGTCTGGGAACGTATAGCCATCTGTACTCCCAGGAAAGAAGTTTCACACTTTGTGGATTGCTTTACTCTTGCATCCTGCCTAATGGGGAGGAGCATTAAGGTTAAATATGCTTGCCTTGCCTGGAGGCATTTAGATCTTGCTTTGAATGAATGGATTGTCATACAACTGCTAATAAAGGAATCCTTTTGAAACACTGACTCAGAAGTTCGTACTTTGAATGTGGTTGGGGAGGCGATCCTTACAGAGTCTGTTGAGGAATATACATCTGAGATGCTGGCTGTGAAGGCCCTTGTGGTTGCTGGACTTGTGGTTGAGGCTGTGGTTGTGATTGCTGCACCTTTGGATGGGGCTGCGGTTGTGGTTGCTGCACCTTGTCTGCCACTGCTGCAGGAGTTGCCCTATGAACCTGGCCTGCTGCAGGAACTGGAATCTGCCTTTGTTGCAAAATAGGAATTTGGCTAAAAAAATCATCTGCACCACCAGGGGGCACCTGTGGCAGGGCAGCCTGCAAGCTTTCTTGGGTTAGGGACAAGGTTTCAAAACCTTTTTGCAAAGTGTCAAAATGTCTATACATTTCTGTAGAATGCAGTTTTGTTCTTCTGCCAGCAGATGGTGCTGCAATTTTTGTGTCAGGCAGTACATAGAAACTCTCTCCTCTTTCAGAAGGGAGATCACGTGACATGGGAAGTGACATGTCTGCAGCCCTTTCTTGACACACCTCCTCTTGAGGGTGTGGCCGTGAGGGTGTAGCTGAGGGAGAAAAAGGAGCCAAAATGGAGGCTGGCATTGGGAACAAAAGGGAGCCTCGCCCTTCTTCTTGGAGCTTTGAAAAACACATCTTAGCTTTGTACAATTCATTTTCCATGTAAAGAATTTTATCATGATAGCTACGCATTGTTGCATTCCAAACCGTCCCTATAGGAATGGATGGAATTTGTTCATTCCCTCTGAAAATCTCATCTCCCTCTTTTTCTATGTGAATAAGCTCAGTCATGGGAATGTTAGAAGTAGCTCGAGACTTCCGGTGGCTCTGCAAACTTTGCTGGACGCTCTTTATGGGCACCCGATCCCAGGCTCCGTAAAAGCTGCCAGATAAGCCACATCAGCTGTCTGGCGGCTTGGAAACTCCCGTCCCGGGCAAAGGGAGGGGAGAAGAGCAGATGGGCCGAGGTAGAGCCCCCCTAGCACCCCAGAAGAAGCTCTGGGGTGCGAAGGGTGAGGACTCCCTAGAAGCCTGTCAACAGCTCCGGACCTGGAATGCCTCCGCTTATTTTTAGCGGAGCAAGAAGCCGCGACCATCTCTGCTTGAAACGGAAATGGATTTCAATATTTTAAACAAAGTAGCAGACGGAACATACCAGGACAGTCTAACAGCAAGTATTTTTTAACTTAACTCCGGTGTTGTTTTTTGGATTTTCTGGAAGCAACAAAGTAGCTAAAGATGGCGCTTGGAATTTGAAAGGGCGTGGAGAAAGTGAAAGCTACTGAAAGCTAGTGAGAGTTCTGTTTCCTAATAGACACCTGTAAGAAATCTTTCTTATTTTTTATCCTCTACCTTGATGAATTTTGTTTTTTTGGTTTTTTAATAAATATATAAGAATTAATACAAATTGAAGATGTCTTTAAAACTGGCAAAGACTGTTCCCTTTAAAGCAGGGGTGACCACCACCGGTTCGGACCACTTCGGCAGGACCGGTAGCGGACATGTGGCCTAGTTCGCCGAACCAGCAGCGACGGCTGGCTGGCCACGCCCCCGAACCGGTCCATCCCCCCCCCCATCGCCTCTCGCTCGCCCTGTCTCTGCTCTGCAGCCCTGCATGAGCGGTGGAAGTCTCATCTATTTCCCTCTATGACTGGCCTTGGAAAAGCCTGCCCTCAAAATTGCATGCCTGCAGTTAGAGCTGGGCTTGTAGCAGCAGCAGCAGTTTGGAGCGTGTAAGAAGGAATACTCCTCCCCCCCGCCTGCTTCTGCCTCACCAGAACAGCCTTTCTTTACTCACGTTCTCCACACTTTTTACTTGGCCAACTTCATTTTCCTTCCTCACTATTTCTGCATTTTCTTAAAAACAAATAATGGGCTACTCTGCTAATGTTTGTCTTTCAAACCCTGGAACTTGTTGCCAGGTTTCTGCTTACTTCGCAACCTTCCCGGCCGCTTTTCTTACCAAAGCTTCTGAATTAGACGTGTCCCCTTTAAGCTCCATTGCTGGCTTCCTCTCATAGTTATTTAAATCATCTTTCTAATTACCTAGCTTCCGTTTAAAGATAAAAGCCTCAGGGGCTGTTGGGAGCCGTAGTTCTGATTCTCAGCTGAAGGTAGTAAATTACGATAAAGTTTCATCTCCGTGTTTTGGTTTTCATGTGTCTTATTAATCCATGTTTAGGATTTTGCTTAGTTACTAACTATATTTGAGAGCATAAACCAGCACTCTCCATTTTGTTGTTTTCCCATTTCTTGGCTTACAGAATTAAATCCTGTACATTTTTATATTGTTTTCCTAGGGGCTATTGGGGAATTGTATTCATGGGAGAAGAGCTATATTTTATGTTGGAAGCACACTTCTCAGCAACTCTCTTATTTAGAGAGGAGCTGAGCATTTTTATTCTGCCAACCCACTCAATTGCCTGCATGGGTTTCCATGTAATTCCTTCATGTAATTCCTAATTAAAAAGAAAGGTTGTACTTAAACATAGACTGCATTGAAACAAACTAATTCTCTATATAATGCATAAGAAAACATTTCACTTTAGAATGAACACAGGGATATATTTATGTAGGCATCACTAGCAACATATAGTGCATATTGTGACTGACTATGCATGAAAGAAAAAAGCATTATCTGTAAATGCTCATAGGAGTGATTTGTTGTGTTGGATCCTATTTCAAATAAAAAGCATATTATACAATCTGTTTCAGAAATGTTACTGGAATGATCTGAATTCTGCATCCTAGCCCCCAAATATTAGCATTCTGTTATAAAGTCACTTTAATGGATAATTTTCTTTTTGAGAGTACTTTCATTTTATTCCAAACTTTTTTTCAGCTCTTTGTTGCTCTGTGAGGCTCATGCTTGTGGCAGGGGCCCTTTTGTTTGCTTTTGCAATGCTGCTTAGGCCGGGGGTTGGACTAGATGACCTTGCAATGTCCCTTCTTTCAACTCTGTTAAATCTGTTAAATATGTTTAACAGATTTAAACCATGCCCACCTGGTCACATGACCACAAAGCACGCCCGAGTCACCTGACCACCAAGCCACACCCACCTGAAGCCACGCCCACCAGACATCAAGCCACACCCACAAAATAAGCCACGCCCACAGAACCAGTAGGGAAAATTTTCACATTTCACCCCTGCTTTAAAGGAATAGAAAGAGTTGAAAGTCTTCCTACTCATATTGTTAATTTGCAAGATTTTGCCCCCCCAACAGAGACTTTTACGTTTGAAAAGTGGCAGCAAGTCATGAAAGATATGCAGAAGGAAATTGTTTCAGTAGTTAATAAAAAAATTAAAGAAATTAATGGAAAAATTATTGAAATTAATGGAAAAATACAAGCTGTCTCAGAGGAGTTCTCATCCCAGACTCAACAAACCAGAGATAATGTGGAATCTGTACTTAAAACTTTAACATGGAATTATTGGAACAAGATGTGGCTGAAATTAAACAGACTACTGTGACTTTGGGTGAAAAAGTAACTGAGATGCAGAATAAAATTGAAGGAACTGAGGCAGAACTAACGATGATTCAATATAAAGATATGGAATTTGCTCTAAGCCTGAGGGGGGGTAAAAGAAAGCGAACAAGATAATTTAAAGGATAAGATTGTGGATGCATTGGGGCAGATTCTGGGGGAAACAAAAGCAGAATTGGGATGGCAGATTGAAAAAATATACAGGGTCAATTTTTGGTTTGCTAGACAAAATCATTTGCCAAGAGACATTGTAATATATTTTACTACAAAGACATTGCGAAATCGAATCTTACAGGCGACTTATAAAAACAAGCTGAAGGTGGAAGAACAAGAGGTTTTGACATTTAAGGAAATTCCTCCAAAAATACTCAAAGCACGTAAAGATTATACCTTTCTGGTGGCAAAATTGAAAAAGCAACAGATTAGATACACATGGGGAATCCCAGCCGGACTATCGGTTACTTATAGGGCAGAAAGATATAGACTCAATACGATTTGTAAAGCAAAAGATTTTCTTGCCAACGTGTTAAAAGTGGGGAGACCAAAACCACCAGAAGACAAAGGAAATGACGATGTTAAAAGAGAGGGAAAGGAAGATTTGTGTATTGGACAACAGAAAGGAACTCTGAATAGACAAGAACAAACAAAGGACTTACGACAGATTAGAGAAGTAATTGTTGAAAGTGAAAGTGCTGAAAGTGAAGAAGAATCAAGTTATTTACTTCAGTCTTCAACTCCTCGAAGTGAAGCAAGATCAAATCGACATATTTTCAAATGTCAACTTAAAGAAATATTTAAAGCAAAATAAATAAGAATATAGTTTAAATGTATATATGAGGTTGTATAAAGTTAGAGGAATTAGATTACAAGATTATCTTTGGGGATTAAGATAAAGTGATGTAATAGAGATTAAATTGGTTTTAAATAACAAGATTAAATTAATAAAACAGTTTGGGATAAATTGGTAGAGAATAAGATGAAATCATATTATAGGGTGGGAATAAGTATAGATTGTAATCTAATGTAACAGAGATTAAATGAATGTGAAGTTGTTAAGCATTTTTAGATATGGTTTAAGCTGCTTTTGAATTTAACAATTTTGGCCAGGTTGTTGGTGGCATAAAATTGGAACTGGAAGAGTTATTTAAAATCAATATTGCATTGGGTAGAAAAGGCAAAAATTTTAGAACATTTTAAAGGCTATTTAAATGATAGATTTGATAATGGAGAAGATGGACGGATCATATTTAAATCAAGTATTAGACTAAAAAGATCAAAATAGATTGTGAAGGATATATTTCAATTTAACTTTTTGTTTAATTTACAGTATAAGGAGTTAAGATTTTATGATATTTGGAAATTAATAATTTGTTAGTATATATTAGTTTTATATTTGTGTAAACTACATTATACCCTGTGTATGTTCTGGGAAGTCTAGGGAGGGGGGAGGGGGAGTTGGGGGGAGGGAGGGGGGGGAGGGGGGAGAAAACAAAAAAAATGTTTGCACTTTGTACGCATAAAACTTTTTCAATTAAAAATAAAAAAAGAAGTAGCTCCAAGCCATCTGTATAACATTCTCCAATAAGTAAAGGTGTGCTTGGAGAAACTTTTTCACTGACCTGCGTCACTGCATCATCCAAAACACGGCCTCCCACAGCGCCTTCAATGCCTCCCTCAGATTTGCTCACAGAAGGAGTCGGCAATAAGCGAAGAGCTGTCAGCCTGTGGGCAAGCTTTTCCACCTCTTCATCTTCAGATAGTGGGATGAAGCGTGTAGGTCTCTTCTTCTTCTTCTTCTTCTTCTTCTTCTTCTTCTTCTTCTTCTTCTTCTTCTTCTTCTTCTTCTTCTTCTTCTTCTTCTTCTTCTTCTTCTTCTTCTTCTTCTTCTCCTTCTCCTTCTCCTTCTCCTTCTCCTTCTCCTTCTCCTTCTCCTTCTCCTTCTCCTTCTCCTTCTCCTTCTCCTTCTCCTTCTCCTTCTCCTTCTCCTTCTTCTTCTTCTTCTTCTTCTTCTTCTTCTTCTTCTTCTTCTTCTTCTTCTTCTGCATATTTACAGCAATTAATCAGCTTACCTCGGTAGTTAATAAATCTGCCTTCATAACCTAGACGCATCTTACTAGTTTGAGTAGCAGCCAAAAGAAAAACTTTCAAAAAAACCATCCAAGCTACCACTGTTGGAACATGAAAACAAAGTTCTGTAGCCCCCCCCTTTCTGGGAAGCCATAAATCAGAGGAGAATAGATCGAGCCTCCTCATGACTGCTAACTCAAAGAAAAGAATCCGAAACTTACAATTCTAATAAATGTTTTAATTATAAAAGAAACACAAAATATATAACTGACTACATGCTCACCAGGAAAACATACGTCCAGCTGGACGGAATGAAAGCAAAGAGAAAAAGGGAAGAACAAAAGAACAGAAACCTGCACATGTGTATAAATCAGTCACAAGACACTTTGGAGATAAGAACTTCTCAGGTTACACACCATGGAAGCTCATCTGATGAACCAAAAAAAAAAGTTAGTTGACATATATATATTTACATTGCCCCCAACAATCTGGGTCCTCATTTTACCTACCTCGGAAGGATGGAAGGCTGAGTCAACCTTGAGCCGGTGAGATTTGAACAGCTGAACTCATATGATCAGTCAGCTAAAGTAGCCTGCAGTACTGCTCTCTAACCACTGCGCCACCTCGGCTCTTCCAATATACCTGTTCCAGGCTGTTTGCTAAGGACGCTAGCCAGATGGATGCTGGAAGGCAGAATTTTTTTCCCTTATTTTCCTACCCAAAAACTAAGGTGCATCTTATACTCCGGTGCGTCTTATACTCCGAAAAATACGGTACATACATACATACATACATACATACATACATACAAACATACGTACATATTATTTATTTATTTATTTTGTCAAACACATATTAGATATACATATAAGTATAAACATGATTTGAATACATGAAATGAATAAAAATAAAAATAAAAGGGTACATTAGTACAGGGATGGTAGGCACGCTGGTGCGCTTATGCATGCCCCTTACAGAACTCTTAGGAATACATATACTGTATATATATTGCGAGGGTCCTGCCAATCCCCCTCAGTCAGGTTTACTGTTTTATATGTCTTGGTAGCGATTTATGTTTAATTTTATTTTTTTTATATCTCCCTGACCAAGGGTCGCACCCTCTGTTTCACTTCTCTCTCTTTAGAGGCTTGATTTTACTTTTTCAATATCTCTATGCTCTGCAGAATTGCTTAAGATATGCTTTATATGAGAAATAGAAAGACTTTGACTCGTTTCTTGAACAAACAAGAAAACAGTTTATTTAAATACAAACTTCTCAATAAAGGTCAAGTGAATTAGTTACAGCCACAACCAGCTATTCAATTCTTTTTCTTCTTTTCTTCCCCTCAGAGACTTTACTAGCTCTCCCGACTAAATCTTAGAAAACCCAGTTCTTCTTTGTTTCTAGGCCTACAGATTAGAGCACATTTCACTGTTTATCTCTATCTACAAATACCACAATATATCAATCAACAAAGTTCCCTGACCCTGGCACCTGCTTCCCACAGAACTGCCTAGAGCCCATCTTCCCTCCTGTTAACTTCCCTCGTGGACAGTTAAACTCAGGCAGAGAATACCTATAAACCTTCCCTCTTGGAAGTTGCACACACACAGAGCTTTCCTCAGCTCTTCCCACTAAACCTTCCCTCTTGGAAGTTATCACAAACAGAGCTCTTTTCATTTACCTCAGCCCTTCCAACTAGGCCTTTTATAGTTCCTGGCCCTGCTTTCTAAGATACGATTGGCTGTCTCTTTATGATGTAATCTATCCCCCCCTCCCTTCTGGAGCACTGGGATAAACACCTCCCCCTTTCTACTTACCATACATTTAAAAGCTGTTTGGCTCCATACTTACTTGTTTATACAATTTCTTTTAACCACATTTTAACTTTATACAACAACTTACTTTTACATTCAGTACCTGTATGTGGGCACCACATATATATATGTATACATATACATATACATATACATATACATATACATATACATATACATACACATACATACATACATACATACATACATACATACATACATACATACATACATACATACATACATACATACATACATACATACATACATACATATATATATATATATATATATATATATATATATATATATATATATCATATTTTTCGGAGTATAAGACGCACCAAAGTATAAGACGCACCTTAGTTTTGGGGGAGGAAAACAAGGGAAAAAGGCCTCTGCCTCCAAGCAATTTGCCAAACAGCAAACAGCAGACAGCAAACAGCACAGATGATATACACTGTTTGCTGTGTATTTCTGTGCATGTGTGCCTGACCCATAGAAATAGCAAAGAATTGGATAAATGTACATTATGCCAGAATGTTTTCTTAAATGTAGTCACACTAACTCTTCCCAATTATTTAAATAGATCTACTCAAAGATCTAATACTCTAATACTAAACAGGACACTGTTACATTTCATACTATACTTGTACAGAGCTGTTAAAATTAATTAAAATTTCTGGAAGTATTATTCTCTATTATTTAAAAGAAGATACAATAGCACTGGGCTTCTTCAGAGCAAGCATTTATTTTAAAAAGCTTCTTTATTTTGTTAAGTTGTCTAGATTTACAGGGATCTCCAACCTTGGCAACTTTAAGACTTGTGGACTTCAACTCCCAGAATTCCACAGCCAGCAAAGCTAACAAAGCTGGCTGTTGAATTCTGGGAGTTGAAGTCCACAAGTCTTAAAGTTGCCAAGGTTGGAGACCCCTGGCTCTAGAACAATAATAAAGCAGTCTTTAAAAAATAAGTCTAATAATTCTACAGACATTTATAGTTATTCACTTACCCCCTTCCATCCAGTTCAGCAAAAAATAAAAATCTGCTGTGTCTCTCCCAGCTATTTGCCTCTTTGTAGTTACTTTCACTTTCATTTACCCACGTGGCAAACTTAATCAGCTGTAGATCAGGAAACTGCTACTGACTTGCTTGGCTTTACAGGCACTTCCCTCTTTCCTGCAAGCAGGTAAATTGCTGGAAGACAGAGGCCAAAGGGGGTGGTGCCTGAGTGGGTGGGGCTGCATTCGGTGTATAAGACGCACCCAAGTTTTCACCCTCTTTTGGGGGGTAAAAGGTGCATCTTATACTCCAAAAAATACGGTGTGTGTATGTATATCTCTTCCCAATCTCTTCCATGGGGATTTTACACTCTGACGAAGTCAACAGGGGTTGACGAAAGCTTAGCAATTTTGATAGTAGTTTTAAATAAAATTTTAATTGTTCCAGAGATCGTGATGGCAATCGCTTCTTTATCGATATATATATATATATATATATATATATATATATATATATATATATATATATATATATATATATATATATATATATATATATATATATATATATATATAAAGAAGTTTGTGTATGTGTGTTTGTATTTATTGTTCTATTACTCTTCTTTTTTCTTTTCCATTGTTTTCTTGTTGTTGTTCTGTTTTATTAAAAAAAATGACAATGATCAGGTAAATAAAGGTAATGCAGATCTTATGCAAAGCCACTTCCTATTTCTGCTTACCTGTTTTCCATCTTGTCTCTTTAATTTCCTCAGGTAAGAGTATATTTTTTTAGTAGGATGGCAAGGTTGTAAAGCATGAAAAAATCCATAAAAAGAACAGGTATAGCCATCATCAAAGGTCATCCGAAAGAGAGGGACATCCTTTGTCGGTTATTGAGTTTGGAGGGATTGGTGATGCTCAGATACTTCAAGGGAGAAGAAAGACTTTGTTTGAATTTTCGTTTGCCCAGATTTATACTCCCTCTGATCCTTCACCTTGAAGATAAAGGAAACAGAGAAATTTGCTTCCGACAGCGTCGTCCTTTGAATGGATGGTGCTTGATCAGAAGTACTTTCTTCATTCAAAGTAAGAAAGCAGCCCTTTCTGCTATCAATGGCTTGGTTTTGAAAGTGGTTAAGGCTTCAGCCTGCAGTGACAGCAAAATGAATCTCTGGTGGCCATTGTTTGGTATTAGCTGATGATCCAGCAGAAGACCAAAGGAACAAATCAGAATTGCCTTGTTCTTCATAACTATTATGGGTCAGAGAGCAGGATCTTTTTAAGGATATTCTGAATACTCTACAGTTTGTTCTTTGTTCTTCTCATTGTACTTTTGTAGTCATTTCTCTAAGATTTAAAAAAACAAGAAAAGTATAATAATATAGTATAGTATAATATAACAATTCAGTTGGCATGATCAGAGGCCCTTTGCATCCCCTTCTCTCCAAATTTGAAAGCCCTTCATGAAAAAAATTGAAATAAATATTTTATGCGGTCTAGTGCTTTAAATCTTGAGTTAAGTCTTGGTGATTCATGCCAGTGGTCCAATGCCACAAAAAGTAAAGGGGATCCATAGTAAACAAAAGGTTGAGGACCACTGACATAGACATTTTCCTAATAGTGTGATAAAGAGATGGAATCAGCAGGTGTCAATCTGGTATTCATGTTAGTTATATAATACACCTCGCACAGGCTGAACTTGGTTAGCTTTAACCTTGATGCATTTTTCCTTTGCTTTTGGTAGCTTTACATGTTCTCTGAACCCTGTCTAGTCGATTAATTTATGGTTCCATGAACCATCATGAAACTCCCCCCTCCATAGTTTGATAGGCTATTCTGCGCCTATCTAAGCATATTGTGCAAAGCTAACCAGATATCTCCTGGGAGAGAAGAACCCTTCATTTCCATCCAATAATGTAGAGCAATATTTCCATTTTTAACATACATATATACATAAAGACTTTATTTATCATAGGTTTAATCACAGAATTAACAGAAATAATTTTATCCCTTCCCTGACAATCCATACTCAATGAATAGTCCTTAACAGTACTAGTACTACATCTACATGGAGGGAAGTAAGCAGTGGGGAACTACAAGGTTCCGTCTTAAGCCCAGTCATAAACGACTTAGATGAGGGAATAGAAGGGGAACTTATCAAATTTGCAGATGATACTAAGCTGGCAGGAATAGCCAACACCCTAGATGATTTTTTAATCATCAGTTTTTTAAATTTTTGTAATTCTTTTAATCATTTGTGTCGTTTTTCTTAATAAATTGTTTTGTATTATGTTGTACGCCGCCCTGAGTCCTACAGGAGTGGGGCGGCATACAAATAAATAAATAAATAAATAAATAAATAAATAAATAAATAAATAAATAAATAAATAAATAAATAAATAAATAAATAAATAAATGATAGCCTCAAGATCCAGAGGGATCTTGATTCTTGACAGACTTGAGCACTGGGCCCTAACTGCCAAAATGAAATTCAATGTAGAGAAAAGTAAAGTCTTACAAGAAAAACCAAAAGTACACATATAGATTGGGTGATACCTGGCTCAACAGCAATAACTGTGAGAGGGATCTTGGAGTCTTAATGGACAACCAATTAAATATGAATGTCAACTCTGAAGCTGGCCTAACTGACTTGGAGATTTCAGTGTTGCCACAATGGTGATGAGGGATAGGGAGGGGCAGGGGTGGGTTCCTCCCGGTTCGGACCAGTTCACCTGAACTGGTAGCAGCCTGCTGGTGACATCACAATGATGTCACTGAACTGGATCGGTCAGTGCTGGTCCATGAGCGCCACCATCTTCAAAAAAATTTTTTTAATTTTTTTAAAAAAAGTTTTAATTTTTTAATTTTTTTTGAATTTTTTCTGATTTTTTTTCATTTATTATTTATTTTTTTCCCCTTCTGAGCATGCGCAGAAGTTGAGTTCTGGCACTATGCATGCGGTCGCCATCTTTTTTTTTGCTTTTTTTGCTTTTTTGTTACTGTGCATGCACACGTATGCGAAGTGCGCATGCGCATGCAAAGCACGTGCGCACCCATGAGGCACGCCCACGCGGGAGCGAACTGGCAGCAAGGTAAGTTGGAACCCACCCCTGGGGAGGGGAAAAATAGAAATAGTTGGGGTTTGGTGCCAAAACAAAATAGTTTCCCCTGAAAACCAAGGACATTCGCACAGGTGGCTGAAGAGACGAGGAGTGAAGTTCCCAAGCAACCAGACAGCATCTTGATTGGACCATGTGACTGATTGTTTGGGATTGTTACCCAAACAATTAGTCACATGGTCCAATGTAGAAAAACTTTTACTTTTAATTAGGTGTAAACTACAGGAACCTTTAGAGTTGGTTTTCACCAGTCTGTGCCAATATGATATATCCAATAAAACTGTTCTTTAAGGAATTTACCTGTCTCAGAGTTTTGTTTGATATGGGTATATTACTTGGAACTCTGACATTGAGCCAACAGTGTGTAGCGGCAGCCAAAAAAGCCAATGCAATTCTAAGCTGCATTAACAATGGATTCAATCAAGATCACATGAGGTACTAATACCACTCTATAAAGCCTTAGTAAAACCACACCTAGAATACTACATCCAATTTTGGGCACCACATTATAAAAAAGATGTTGAGGTTCTAGAAAGAGTGCAAAGAAGAGTAACAAAGATGATTAGGGGACCGGAGGCTAAAACATATGAAGAACTGTTACAGGAACTGGGCATGACTAGTCTAGTGAAGAGAAGGACCAGGGGAGACATGATAGCAGTGTTCCAATACTTGAGGGGCTGTCACAGAGAGGAGGGGGTCAACTTATTTTCAAAAGCACCTGAAGGCCAGACAAGGAATAATGGATAGAAATTGATCATGGAGAGATTCAACTTAGAAATAAGGAGAAATTTTCTGACAGTGAGAACAATCAACCAATGGAACAGCTTGCCTTCAGAAGTTGTTGGAGCTTCATCACTGGAAGTTTTCAAGGAGAGACTGGACTGCCATCTATCAGAAATGGTGTAGGGTCTCCTGCTTGGGCAGGGGGTTGGATTCCCTACCTCCTGAGTCAAGGCTCACCCAAGCAAATCCAGTTCTCCTTCCTCTTTCCATTTCTTGCCAATCTCTCACTGAAACCAGTCCTTATCAGTTTCCAAACAAGTCTTTAATACAACATGCAGCCATATTTGATTTCAACTTCTTTGGAAATGGCTCTCTATTTCTATTTCTATTATTTCTATTTCTATTTCTATTTCTATTTCTATTTCTATTTCTATTTCTATTTCTATTTCTATTTCTATTTCTATTTCCTTTCCTTTCCTTTCCTTTCCTTTCCTTTCCTTTCCTTTCCTTTCCTTTCCTTTCCTTTCCTTTCCTTTCCTTTCCTTTCCTTTCCTTTCCTTTCCTTTCAGAATAACAGTGTTGGAAGGGACTTTGGAAGTTTCTACTCCAATCCCCTGGCCAAGGCAGGAGTCCTTATATCATCCCAGTTAAATGGTTGTCCAGTCTATTTTTGAAAACCTCCAGTGGTGGAGCACCCACAATTCCAGGGGGGCAGCTGTTCCACTGATTAATTGTTCTCACTGTCAAGAATTTTTACTTAGTTCCAGGTTGGATCTCTCTTTAACAATCTTTCCCCCATTGCTTTTTGTCCTACTCTCAGGCACTTTGGAGAGTAGGTCGACCCCCTCTTCTCTGTGACAGCCGTTCAAGTACTGGAAGATTGCTATCATGTCACCCCTAATCCTCTACATTAGGCTACACATATGTAGTTCCCTTAGCCATTCATTGTACTATTTCTCTGGAGCACACTAGCTAGGTCACCTCTTTCCAGGAATTACTTTGTACTGTTTGAGGATTTAATCTACCCTGTTATCTGGGACAAACAGCTTGCTCTGTAATACAGTTTGAAATTCAGAAGAGCAAAACTGTCTCTGTCTTTTAAGGCTTGTAAAATATTCAGCTTAACTCTTGGTTTTTTTTTTAAATACTCCCTACAAATTGTTAACAGTTTCTTGCCACTGTTGCAAAGTTTTTTTTCCAGTACTGGAATTGGAGCAATTTGAAACAGATGGTTTATCTTAGAGGAAAACAAAGCTCTGCCTACTTTTAGGTATGTTACCATTTTTCATGCACCTGTATGATGTAGATTAAAAAAAGACAGGTGGAGATTCACTTCCACCATCATAGCCACCAATTTAACTTTTTGATCATCCTGTGATGGGATCTAGTGAGGAGGTGGATCTCCTGGAGGGAAGGGTGCATTCCACAGGAGTAAGAGGCAACTCAGTCCAGATATTCTGTGTGAGAGAAAGAGGGTGAAGACAACGTCTCCCCAATAGTTCACATAGTATATTGTACATGCAGTCCTCAGTTTGAACTCAGCTTGGGAAGAATCACCACATGTCATTCTTGGTTTTGGGCCTGATACCAAGAGAGCCTTTGAACATCTGCTTCACTAGTTGTGGTGGGAGTCAGCCAGTTCGCACTGGTTCGGCTGAACCGGTTGTTAACTTTTTGCATAGTTCAGCGAACTGGCTGATCCCGTCATTGGCTGGCCCCACATCTCACCCCTCCTCTGTCTGTCACTTCTCGCCTGGCCTGAGAAGAAAAGGGCGACAGCAGGGGAGGGAGACTCGCTCTGGGTGGGGCTGGATATCTCCGCCATAGAGGGTGGTACAAGAAGTGGTGCAAGGAACATGGCAGGCCAGTGTCTCGGGATGGAGAGCAGGTTGCGCGTCTCCCCGAGCCCAGCTGCACCAACAAAGGCCAGAAGTAGCTGCCCACTGTTTCCTGCTGCAAAAATCTTTTTAAAATCCTGACTCTTATCAAATGGTCCCTCAATGAATGTTCCACAGAACCTATACACTCAACCCTGTACAATGCTGTAACCAATCTGGGGCTGGATCAACTAGTATCCAATAACACTAGACTCAATAACTGCCTTGATCTCATCTTCTGCAACAGTTCAAACTCAATATATGGATTACAAACAATAGAACCCTTCTCCAACAGTGATCACAGTATGATTGACTTCAATCTCAATATACACCCCTACAAAAATCAACAATATGACAGTTACAATTTCAAAAAAGCAAACTTTGATCTCATAAACAATGACCTCTCTTCTCTTGATTGGCAAACCCTATTCATGGACTGCAACACTGCTGATGACCACTACAACATTTTCCTACGTCAAGTCCTAAGAGTCATAAAACTATACGTACCACTATTCATTCCCATTAACAGGAAGAACAAACTACCCACAACAATAAGGAAGCTCCAATAAAAAAAATATATCTCTGGCGTAAAAACAAAACAGGCCACATAACCAACTATAAAAGCCGATACAAAAACTTATGCAAACAAATAAAGACCGAATGCACAAATTATCATATCAATCAAGAGGAAAACCTCCTGCCCACAAATTCCAACCGAGCATTCTACAAGTTCGTAAACAACAAACTCAAAGTGACGAGAACTATCCCACCCCTTAAAGGCCCCAACAATAAAGACTGTAATGATGAATCCGACAAAGCCAACCTCTTCAACACATTCTTCAGCTCAGTCTTTATAAACAGCAACAACTCATGTCCTATATTCCCTAGTCAAACCTCAAACAATGACAATGATCTAATACAAACCGACTTTACAGAAGACAAGGTTAGAAAGGCTCTACACAACCTAAAACCATCCGTATCCATAGGACCAGATGGACTTTGTGCTTACTTCTTAAAAAAACTTTCCACCGTCCTATCAGAACCTCTAAGCATTATTTTTGACATATCTCTCAGAACCAGCACCCTACCCAACCTATGGTCACTAGCCACTGTTATCCCTGTCTTCAAAAAGGGAGACCCCAACCTAGTTGAAAATTATAGACCAATCTCCTTATGTTGCGCCACCTGCAGAGTCATGGAATCAATCATCAACCAATCCATTACCCTCCACTTGGAGACAAACAACCTACTCTCTCACAAACAATTTGGTTTCAGAAAAATGTTATCCTGCAACCTACAACTTCTACATTGTAAAAACATATGGACTACAAAACTCGACCAGGGCAAAGCAATAGATGCAATCTACATAGACTTTTGTAAAGCCTTTGACTCCGTAGTACACGACAAACTACTCCTAAAACTAAAATCTTATGGCATCTCTGGCCCCCTACATAAATGGATAACTGCATTCCTGTCAAACAGACAAGAAGTGGTTAAAATAGGATCATCTCTATCAAACTTGACAGACTTGAACATTGGGCGCTATCAAACAAAATGAAATTCAATGGTGAAAAAAGTAAGGTTCTACATTTAGGCAAGAAAAACAAAATGCACAGGTACAGTATATGTGGTACCTTGCTCAACAGTAGTAACTGTGAGAGGGATCTTGGAGTCCTAGTGGACAACCATTTAAATATGAGCCAGCAGTGTGCAGCAGCTGCCAAAAAAAGCCAACACAGTTCTAGGCTGCATTAACAGAGGGATAGAATCAAGATCACGCGAAGTGTTAATACCACTTTATAATGCCTTGGTAAGGCCACACTTGGAATACTGCATTCAGTTTTGGTCACCACGATGTAAAAAGGATGTTGAGACTCTAGAAAGAGTGCAGAGAAGAGCAACAAAAATGATTAGGGGACTGGAGGCTAAAACATATGAAGAACGGTTGCAGGAACTGGGTATGTCTAGTTTAATGAAAAGAAGGACCAGGGGTGACATGATAGCAGTGTTCCAATATCTCAGGGGTCGCCACAAAGAAGAGGGAATCAAACTTTTCTCCAAGGCACCTGAGGGTAGAACAAGAAGCAATGGGTGGAAACTAATCAAGGAGAGAAGCAACTTAGAACTAAGGAGAAATTTCCTGACAGTTAGAACAATTAATCAGTGGAACAGCTTACCTCCAGATGTTGTGAATGCTCCAACACTAGACATTTTTAAGAAGATGTTGGATAACCATCTGTCTGAAGTAGTGTAGGGTTTCCTGCGTAAGCAGGGGGTTGGACTAGAAGACCTCCAAGGTCCCTTCCAACTCTGTTGTTGTTGTTATTATTATTATTATTATTATTATTATTATTATTATTATTATTATTATTATTATTATTATTATTATTATTATTATTATTATTATTATTATTATTATTATTATTATTATTATTATTATTATTAAACCCTGTACCTGTTAACAGCGGTGTTCCCCAAGGAAGCGTTTTAGGACCTACTCTCTTCATTCTTTACATAAATGACATTTGTGATATTATACAAAGCAACTGTGTCCTCTTCGCAGATGACGTAAAACTATTCAACACCACAGACAATACTACAACCCTTCAAAAAGACCTTGACTATATTTCTGAATGGTCAAACAAGTGGCAACTACCAATCTCTATCAACAAATGCTCAGTTTTACACATTGGCAAAAATAATCAAAACACCAAATACAAACTTAATGATCATGACCTTGATGATGATCCTCACTCAGTAAAGGACCTTGGAGTACTCATTTCAAATGATCTAAGTGCCAGAACCCACTGCAACTACATAGCAAAGAAGGCATTAAGAGTGGTTAACTTAATCTTGCGCAGCTTCTTCTCGGTAACATTGCACTCTTAACCAGAGCATACAAAACATTTGCTAGACCGATTCTTGAATACAGCTCATCAGTCTGGAACCCACACTACATATCGGACATTAACACAATTGAGAATGTCCAGCGATACTTCACAAGAAGAGTATTACATTCCTCTGTTCACAACAGAATTCCTTATGAAACCAGACTTGAATTTTTGGGACTTCAAAATTTAGAACTCCGCCGCCTTCGATCTGACCTAAGTGTAGCTCACAAAATTATCCGCCTCAATGTCCTACCCGTTAACGACTATTTCAGCTTCAACCGCAATAATACACGAGCTCATAATAGATGCAAACTTAATGTAAACCGCTCCAAACTTGATTGCAAAAAATTCGACTTCAACAACAGAGTTGTCAACGCCTGGAACACTGTACCTGACTCAGTAGTTTCTTCCCCAAACCCCAAAAACTTCAACCTCTCATTATCTACCATTGACCTCACCCCATTCCTAAGAGGTCAGTAAGGGGCGTGCATAAGCGCACAATCGTGCCTACCGTTTCTGTCCTAATGTACCCATATATTCATACCTCTTTTACTCTTATTCATGCTTGTAATATTACATATATATTCAATCATGTTTTACTGTTTGTACTTTGCTTATAATCATATATGCTTGACAAATAAACAAATACAAATACAAATACAAAATACTGTTGGGCAGCGAGATCCAGCAAGAGATGAGGCACCGGAAAATGAGACCTGTCTGCTTCTCTCCGCCATGATACTTCCCAGACATGGCTTACAGCTCTGAGCCCGAAGTGGTGGGAGACGAGGGCTGCTTTGAGCGCAAATGTACCATGATTAAGGCGGAATGCTGTTGCTGCGCAAAGGCAAGTACAGGGGTGCTTTGCTCCCGCACTAAGGCTCCAGCCATCCCCACCACCGCTTCGGCTGCCTGCACCGCCCCACCTTGCTGTGAGTGACATCAAGTTGACCACATCCATTCAGTCACATGACCCCCAGCCACACCTACCCAGCCAATCATTAGGGAGAACCGGTTGTTAAATTACTTGCATCGCATCACTGGTTACACCCCTTCCTGGGTCAATCATCCCAGACAGCCACTCATACCTTTGTGGTCTCATGAGTCAACTGTTGTGATGTGTTCTACCTGGGACTGCTCTTGAAGACCACTCAGAAGCTTTGGCTGGTCCAGAATGCAGTGGCACAAGCAGTGATTGCTTGTTTTGCCATCCCCATGTAATAACTCTGTTCTGTGAACTCCACTGGTTGCCACTGTGCTTCTTGATGTGAGTCAAGGTTATTACTGCCAACCAGTGGTGGGTTGCTCCCGGTTTGGCCTGGTTCTGTGAACCGGTAGCGTTAGCGGTGGGAGACTCCGCCCACCCACCTGGGATGCTTCTGTGCATGCGAGTGAACTGGTAGTGACGGGATTTAGAACCCACTACTGCTGCCAACTCTCAAAGCTTTCCTGACCTGCTCCCGAGTTGCCATAGACAGGGGGATAGGAAATTGCACCTTGCAGCTGCACTGAGGAATTCACACCTCAGCCAAAACAAAACACATCCTAGCCACCTGCAACCTGTGAGGGATTTGCAACGGGGTCATGGAAATGGCCAGCGAGCACATGTGTGCACTCCATTTAAGTGAGTGGCAGGTGCATGTGTATGCCACTCATGCAAATGGAGCTGCACCAGGGGTGGGTTCCTCCCAGTTCGGACTGGTTCGTGCACACCGGTAGTGACCGACTGGTGACATCATGATGATGTCACCAATCTGGGTCGGTCGGTGCCGGTCCCTGGGCGCCACCATATTTCCCCCGAATTTTTTTCAATTTTGGGGGGGATTTCTTTAATTTTTTCTTCTTATGAGCATGCGCAGAAGCCAAGTTTCTGGCACTGCACATGCGTCACCATTTTGTTTTGGGCAGGTTTTTTTTTCTGGTTTTTTTGCACTGCAGAAAAACTTCTTCCGGGCCAGGAGCAGAAGCTGTCTGCCCTCCGCCTGGGTTGTTTGGAGAAGAGAAGAAAGTGTTTTTGGGAGGCAGCCACCTAGAAAATAAACCACTGAGGGAAGGAGCCCCCAAAGCTGCCGGCATTGCAGCCATCCCCCTCCCCACAGCTTGGAACTCCAAGCGGAACAGGTCCTCGGCTTTTGCGAAGAAGTGGCAGCTCTGGGTGCACCATGCCTGCTTTGAGAGCTGCTTTACAAACAAGGTGCAAAGGAGTTCTCAAAGAGAATGAAGCAGGCATGGCGCAACCAGAGCTGCCACTTCTTCGCAATAGCCGAGGACAGAAGAGTTCGCTCAGGAGCAAAACTGGCGAGGAAGGCAACCGGGTTGGAGGGAGGCATAGCCCGAGCTCTCTGGGATGGGTAAACAAGTGTGGGGAGGTGAAGGGGAGTGGACTCAGCCCCCCCCCATGTGTTGCATCCCCCTCCCGGCCTTTGCCCATGCCTCCGTGCCGCCAGCATCTCCTGAAGACATTGCCGTTGGAGCCATGACAGGTGAGTGTGGCAGCTGTATGTTCAGCCAGGGCAAAGGGGGGGAATGAGGCTGTTCAACCATGCCAGCAAAGAAATGCGGAAGTTCCAGCCCATCTTTTAAAATCTTCTACCAAAAAGGTGTAATCTTTTCTAGCTTTAAGCATTTTAGAAGGAATTTCTTTCATTATCAATATTTCCTGGCCATTTACCTGAAGATTATTCTTAAACATTGCCTGTGTAATTCTATTCCATAAAGTCCTTGTGGTAAAATATATTACAATGTCCCTTGGCAGGTGTTTTTGTTTTGCAAACCAAGAGTTGACTCTGTATATCTTATCAATTTGCATAGCCAGTTCCTCTTTGGGCATTCCAGACACCTGCTCCAAAGCCTCCACCATCCTTCCTTTCAGATCTTCATATTTTTCCTCTTTCAGGCCCCTCACCCTTATGGCAAATTCCATGCTTCTGAATTGAGTCATTAACACCTCTGTTTCAAGATTTGCAATGTCATTTTGAGTTTTGTCTATATTTCCCCCCCGAGGTTATAAAACCTTGTTTAGTTATTTCCAAATCATTCACCAAAACTTCCGTATTTACTGCTAATCCTTTGCAAACATCCAACACATCCTCCCTCACTTGTTGATCCATCCTCTTTAAAGCAGCCTGCATTTTTTAATCTATTTCATTGATTTTTAAGTTAAATTCCATAACCAGTTCATCTTTCATAACTTTTAAAGTGTTAAATAACTTTTCAGGTGTTAAAAACTGTGGAGGTGTTAAGTCAGAAGTAAGTTGCATTCTTGAAATATGACCAGAGGAATATTCAGTTCTTTTATTCAAAACAGTCTTTCCAGGTTTAGAAGCCATTTCCATATTTCCAGAAGAGTACAAAGAAAAAGCCAAGCCTCTAATTGCCAAAATTCTTTCCAGATACAAAACCAGTTAGTCTTTTATTTTTTAAAAAATATAAGTTATTATTTTAATCCATAATCAGAAAACAAAAAGAAAAAAGCCAGTTCTCAGGATCAAAAGTTTCCATAAAAAAAGCTGCTAGCAAAATGAAACTTAATTACTTTCACTTCCACACCCATGATCTCTGATCGCCATTTTATTGCTTGTTACTTTTTAGCGCTTCTTTGTTACTTCCGAAGTGAAAGTCAGCGGTGGAGTTAACGATTTTGATACTTGCCCTCTGGATTCCTGCCTTTCTCTGTCTGCTTTCTTTAGTCTTTGAAGTAATTATAGATCCCATTGTGAAAGCAGTGGTGGTCGCGGCATCTTGCTCCGCATAAGCGGAGGCTTCCGAACTCCTGGAGCAGGAGACAGGCAACCTGAGGAGCCCTCACCCTTCGCGCCCCTGGTTGACTCCTAGGGCACTAGGGGGGCTCTACCCCACCTGTCAAGCTCTCATCTCTCCCCTATGCCCGGGGAGAAGATTTTCAAGCCGCCAGACAGCTGATCTGGTGGCTTTTACCGGAGTTTGGAAGAGGCGCCCGGGAAGGAGCGTCCGCGATGCCTGCAGAGCCAAACCGGAAGCCCCCGATAATGTATATTTTTGTGTGCCTGTGTAATATGTATGTACACACATAGCATATATACATAGGATTAAATAGTATATTTTGGATGTTCAGTAGTAGTTCCCAATAGATAGGGAAATTGTATGTTGTTGAGACCTTTGAGGTGAGGAGAGGCCAGGCACCTTAACCCTAACCCTAACCCTTGACGTGAGTGATGTCAAGTTGGCCACGCCCACCCAGTCACATGACCACCCAGTCACATGACCACCAAGCCACCCCACCCAGTCACATGACCGCAAAGCCACTCCCACCCAGTCACATGACTGCCAAACCACTCCTACCCGGTCACAGGACCATCAAGCCACTCCTACCTGGTCACATGACCATCAAGCCATGCCCACAAAAATAAGCCACACCCACAAAAGCAAGCCACACCCACAGAGCAGCAGTAAAAAACTTTGGAACCCACCCCTGAGCTGCACATGCATGTGTGCTTGCTGGCTGCTTGTGTGGAACCATCCTCTCTATCCCACCCCCCAGCTGGTCCGCAAAGCTGGAAATGTTGGGGAACTTTATTTCATTTTTCAACACTGTGACGAAATTAGTAGACCAGGGAAATGCAGTAGACATAATATACCTGGACTTCAGCAAAGCATTTGACAAAGTAGACCACAACCTACTTCTTCATAAGCTAGAAAAAAGCGGGATAGACAGCTACACAACCAGATGGATTAAACACTGGCTGACCAACCGTACCCAACGAGTAGTCCTCAATGGCTCTAAGTCCACATGGAGAGAAGTAAGCAGTGGCGTACCACAAGGTTCCGTCCTAGGCCCAGTACTCTTTAATATCTTCATAAATGACCTAGATGAGGGAATAGCAGGAGAACTAACCAAATTTGCAGACGATACCAAGCTGGCTGGAGTAGCAAACACCCCAGAGGACAGACTCAAAATCCAGAGGGACCTTAACAGACTCAAACACTGGGCCCAAACCAATAAAATGAAATTTAACACGGAGAAAAGTAAAATTCTACACCTAGGTAAGAAGAATCAAAAATACACAAACACACTGGGTGAAACCACACTCAATAGCAGCGATTGCGAGAGGGATCTTGGAGTCTTGGTAGACAGCCAACTAAATATGAGCCAGCAGTGTGCAGCAGCAGCCAAAAAGGCCAACGCAGTCCTGAGCTGCATAAATAGAGGGATACAATCAAGGACCAGAGAGGTACTAGTACCACTCTATAAAGCCTTAGTCAGACCACACCTAGAGTACTGCATCCAGTTTTGGTCACCACACTACAAAAAAGACATTGAAACCCTAGAGAAAGTGCAGAAGAGAGCAACCAGGATGATAAAGGGTCTGGAAAATAAAACATACAAAGAGCGGTTGCAGGAACTGAGCTTGGCCAGTCTGGCGAAGAGAAGGACCAGGGGTGACATGATAGCAGTGTTCCAATACTTGAGGGGATGCCACAGAGAGGAGGGGGTCAGGCTGTTCTCTGTGGCACCAGAAAGCCAAACAAGGAATAATGGATGGAAGCTGACCAAGGAGAGATTCAACCTGGAAGTGAGGAGAAACTTTCTGACGGTGAGAGCGATCAACCAGTGGAACAGCTTGCCAGCGGAGGTTGTGAGAGCCCCAACACTTGCGACCTTCAAGGGGAGACTGGACTGCCATCTGTCCCAAACGGTGTAGGAACTCCTGCTTGAGCAGGGGGTTGGACTAGATGACCTACAAGGTCCCTTCCAACTCTAATAATAAATCTAAATCTAAAACTCTGGTCTATAGGTATGAAAACAATAAAGAACTCAGCTGAGATGAATTGGGGGTTGAACTAGAAGATCTCCAAGGTTCCTTCCAACCCTATTATTCTACGTTCTATGTGGATATGTCATTCTTGGTTTTGGGCCTCAGACATACCCTGTGGATACCCCTGGGTGATTTAGTGAGAATGTAGGTCAGTAAATCCTTCAAGAAGCCAAACCTTTCTCTTTGGAAACCTTGAAGCCCCCCTGATAACTCCAAGATGGCTAGAGGACATCTCAAAACTGTTGGCCACTGTTTCCTGTGACTCTTTCCTGTCTGTATGGTCTCCCTGTCTTCAAAATATCCTTCAACATCATTATAGATGACACCTTTTCATGGATTCAGTGAAATGCCAGATAATCATTTTGCATTGTCACCCCATTTTGCTCTACAAAGCAGAAAAATGTCTGCAGATAATAAGCAACATTCCTGAAAGCCAGATTGAGCCTGCTCTAATATTTTTAATGCCAACCCCAGGGAAACAAATATTCTGAATTACTAGTACCTAGATACACTCACGTAACACCTATCCTCCGCCAGCTGCATTGGCTGCCCATTAGTCTCCGGATCCAATTTAAGGTGTTGGTTTTAACCTTTAATGCCCTACATGGCTCAGGGCCAGGTTACCTTCGGGACCGCATCCTGCCGCATACCTCCCTACGACCGGTTAGGGCCCACAGAGTTGGTCTCCTCCAGGTCCCATCGACCAAGCAATGCCGGTTGGCGGGGCCGAGGGGGAGAGCCTTCTCTGTGGGAGCTCCCTCCCTTTGGAACCAGCTTCCTCCAGAGATCAGGACCATCCCCACTCTGCTGGCCTTCCGTAAAGCAATAAAAACTTGGCTCTTCCGGCAGGCGAGGTGAAAGTGAGACCAACTAGACCAGATATGGGTCTCCCCCCTTGGTTATGAATGTTAGATGTTCTTTTTAATTTTTGTAGCTTTTAAATTGTTGTGTCTTTTTATATTGGAAAATGGATTGACATGTTGTGAGCCGCCCAGAGTCCCCTGGGAGTTGGGCGGCATATAAATCCATTTAAATAAATAAATAAATAAATAGTCCCGCCTTAGGGATGAAAGGCAGGGTGAGTGACTTTAGGCCAATCAACAGGAGATGGAGCATTCTAGTCCCGCCTTAGGCACGAAAGCTGGCTAGGTGACTTTGAGCCAATCAACAGGAGATGGAGCGTTCTAGTCCTGCCTTAGGGATGAAAGTTGGCTGAGTGACTTTGGGCCAATCAACAGGAGATGGAGCATTCTAGTCCCGCCTTAGGCACGAAAGCTGGCTAGGTGACTTTGGGCCAATCAACAGGAGATGGAGCGTTCTAGTCCCGCCTTAGGCATGAAAGCTGGCTGGGTGACTTTGGGCCAATCAACAGGAGATGGAGCGTTCTAGTCCCGCCTTAGGCATGAAAGCTGGCTGGGTGACTTTGCGCCAATCAACAGGAGATGGAGCGTTCTAGTCCTGCCTTAGGGATGAAAGCAGGGCTGGTGATCTTGGGCCAGTCTCCCTCTGTCAGCTCAACTCACCCCACAGGGTTGTTGTGGTGCAGAAAGTAGGAGGAACATGTTGGATTTGCCATCTTGAGTTATTTGCAAAAATAAAGGCGGGAAATAAATAAAAATAAAATAAAATAAATAGATATCTCCACTGGCTATGATTTGCATTTCAACACAACCTTTGCACCAATGTCTTGTTCCACTTCGATTTTCCCATTTGTGGAGATAAATTGGCTGTTGGCGAAAAGCTGACTGGAGGTGGCTTGTGTGCTTTGTGTTTCCATTCTCCCCATCTTTTAATGGTATCCATTATTATTGTTATTTATTGTTTTATTATTTTAATGCATACTGCTTTTAATGTTTATAACCTGCCCACAGTTGTCTCTGACAAGATGGGAGGCACATAAAATAAGTAAATTAGTAAACAAACAAACAAATAAGGTTGTTGCGGTCTTGTAATACATTCACGAGCTTTTCTCCAAAACAATTAAAAAGAAATGACACACCAATTGCCAACTGTAGCTGCTTTAAATCCACATTTCTTCTCCCTACGTTCAGCTGCAAGTAAGGTCCAAGAAGAAGCCACAGCAATCTTTATTTGCTTCTCAAACTGGATTCCCTGAGTTTTAGGTGAAAAATCATAATTTGCTTTTCATGTCATTTTACTAACCCTCAGTTGCGTAAGAAAGTAACACCATTTGCATTGTGTTGTACCAAAACCAGACACTCCTGTTTTAGGGAGGTTTCACGTTTGTAATCTACAGTATCAGCCTATAATCTATCATCTGCTCTTTGTAAAAATGTGAATGAAGCTAATAGATGCCAGTTTTCAGGGTACATTCAAGTTAGACTTTTAGCACCTATCATATGCTGCATGCCACAAATTCCAGCTAAATTCAAGCAAACTCACTGAGTCTATTTTGATGCTATATTTTAGTTTTTAAAAAAAACCAAAAGGAAACTGTGCCTATTATTGGCACCAAAAGCCATAACAAGATAACATCTGCATTTCTAGTCACTGCAATCAGATCCTAACAATACACTCACCTTAGAATAAATTCAGCTTTAAAAACTCCATTTAACAGCAATACGTTGGAGATTTTTTTTTGTATGAAAACAAATATGCTGTATTTTCTACTAGAGTGGGCAGCCATATCAAACTCGATAAAATAAATACATGGATAATAGCAATAGCAATAGCACTTAGACTTATATACCACTTCATAGTGCTTTACAGCCCTCTCTAAGCGGTTTACAGAGTTCAGCATATTGCCCCAACAATCTGGGTCCTCATTTTACCCACCTCGGAAGGATGGAAGGCTGAGTCAACCTTGAGCCGGTGAGATTTGAACAGCTGAACTGCAGCTAGCAGTCAGCTGAAGTAGCCTGCAGTGCTGCACCCTAACCACTGCACCATCTCGGCTCAAATAAAATATTTCCCTAAAATAATTACCAACATTATCAGTGTTTTCTAGTGTTTTTATTTATTTTCTTCTAACATTTATGATTAGAGGTCAGAAACAGCCATGGGCAAAAAGCTACCCATCTAATTGAATCTTTTTGCAATAATTTAAAATACCTTTCCTGCACATAAAAGTCTGTTCCTAGTTAGTATTATGCTAATGAGAGAATAGATTTTTTCCCCCAGGTATGTTCAACAGTGGCTGATTCATTCTTTGCACAATACCAATGTCCCCTATCCTGCCTTCAAACCCCAATGGCCTATATATATTAAGATATATACTATTACATTTTTAAAAAAGATTAAAAATTGTTGTTAAGGTGTACAATTGCTTTTAAGCTCTAAGTTAAACATGAATATCAAAAGCCATAGTCAACACAGTATAAATCACTAAGTAAGATTCTGTGGCACAATAAATGAAGTCCAGCTGCCCAGAGTCACTTGGTTGAGTTGGGCAGCTATAGAAATTGAATAGATGATGATGATGATGATGATGATGATGATGATGATGATGATGATGATGATGATGATGATGATGATAGATAGATAGATAGATAGATAGATAGATAGATAGATAGATAGATAGATAGATAGATAGATATAGAGATAATAGCTAGATAATCCTACTGATTTAAGAAACTGCTACACAGGGTGTAGTCCATAATTTTTAACACTAGGTGGGGTTCGAGGACTATGCATCTTACATATATGGGATCTCTGTCTCTGTCTCTCTCCCTCTCCCTCTCCTCTCCCTCTCCCTCCTGCTTTGAGGTTAGACAATCTGAAAACTGGATTCAGTTCAGAGGAAGTATTTCTATACAGGTATGGAATCTTCAAAGCGATTCGAAGGCAACTGCTGAGATTTCAAGATCCACTCTGAAAGGGAATTTGAATCCTCAACAGCTCTTCTCAGTTATCTGTAGCTGCTTTTATATTCCCCTGAAAGTGAAATAAAACATCAACAGAAAATGCATATTTGGTAGAAAATATATATTGATAAACCAGGGATTCACAATACTTTTAAGTGGGCTCCCTTGATTTAAAATCCACTTGAGTTTTAAGTGATGCGAACAGAGAGCAGCTCACTCACAAATTAGACAGGTGTAGGGCAAAGTTTAAACTCTTGATTAAAATGCAAACAAAATCAATGGACCATAATTAATCTATAAGAGACTTCAATTCCCAGAAATCTTGTAAATAAATAAATAAAAATATTGTCCTTTTAATTTTTTTTAATCTACACATTGAAATGCAGAACAGGAGGTGGTTGATGAAACAAAATAAGCAATAAGGTTTTTTACAAAACCCAAAACCTGTCTGTCAACCTTGAATGGGTGTGAGACCTGTATCACGGTCTCCTGATTTCTTATCTACGCAGAATACTGTAAAAAACTGCATCATTCAAAAGTCATTTCTCCTACCACTTCAGTGTATTTTTGGTAGAAATTGGAGTCTCATTTTCATTGTGATTTTTGGAGTTCAGACACAGAGGACAGAGGTGGACCATTAGTGAATGGCTCACCATCTGGCAGGCAGGCTGGCCGAAGAGCGTGTTCAGTGTGCTACAAATTCTCAAAGCTCAGATTTTGTCAATCCAGAAAAAATGCAGACCCTCAACCCTTTTTCCTGGATGGAGATTACAGTAGTGTGTTTCTTTCTTTCTTTCTTTCTTTCTTTCTTTCTTTCTTTCTTTCTTTCTTTCTTTCTTTCTTTCTTTCTTTCTTTCTTTCTTTCTTTCTTTTTCTTTTTTTCTTTTTTTCTTCTTTCTTTCTTTCTTTCTTTCTTTCTTATTTATTTATTTATAATTATAATTAATTATAATTATAATTATAATAATTATAATTATAATAATTATAATAATTATAATAATTATAATAATTATAATAATTATTCTTATTCTTATTCTTATTCTTATTCTTATTCTTATTCTTATTCTTATCATCATCATCATCATCATCATCATCATCATCATTATCATTAATCTCTTTTATTCATTAAACATGAAACTCAGTCAACTGAACATTTAAAAATGTGTCACAAATACCATTGACTGGTGCTAATGGTTGATACTGGTTGCTGCCAGTGTCCTAGGTATCAACCAAGTATTTTCTTAAAATATATGATGTTCTGAGTAGCGCAGTTTTTTGCAGTTCCGCTGGTGTTATTGCAGCAAGATGCAATTTCTTGATGTGTTTTGTAAAATTCTTGGACATGATACCAAGTGCCCCAATGACAATGGGTATCTCGGTTACATGTTTCATGCCTAGCCTTGTAGTTTCGATGGCCAGGTCGCGATATTTCATGATTTTTTTCCAGTTCTTTTTCTTCGACTCTGGCATCTCCTGGTATAGTGATATCGATAAACTGTAATCTTCGGCCCTCGACAACCGTGATGTCTGGCGTGTTGTGTTCCAAATGATGATCCGTCTGTATTCGAAAGTCCCACAAGAAAGTCCCTTCTCATTTTGGGTAACTTTTTACACTTTGTGCTCCCATGACTTTTTGGATACAGGTAAATCATATTTTTTTACATAATGACCAGTGGATTAATTTAGAAACTTGGTCGTGTTTAGATTTGAGATCAATTTGTGCAATTTTGCTGCATTCACATATTAAATGTGAAACAGTTTCGAGTTTGTTGTTGCAGAGTTGGCAGTTTGGATTGTCAGTAGATTTTTGTATCTTCGCTTTCATGGCATTAGTTTGTAGTGCTTGTTCTTGAGCAGCGAGTATTAAACCTTCCATTTCTTTCTTGATGGTGCCCATCTTAAGCCATGCCCATGTAAGGTTGTCATCACATTTTCCTTCAATGTTTTTCAAGTGTTGTCCATGCAAAGTTTGGTTTTCCATCTATTTAATTTGTCATCCAGCTGTTTTTCCTTATATTCTGCCTTTGTTTCTGTTGTTTTTATAATGTTCTCTGTTTTCACAGCTTGAAGCAATTTTTCTGTACTTTGGTTCACATAATCATTCAAACTTCATTTTTCTTCTTCTACAGTTTGATGGATTTGTAATAGTCCTCTGCCTCCTATTTTTCTTGTCAGGTACAACCTGTCAATGTCACTCTGTGGATGTAAAGCGTGGTACATATTCCAAAGTTTGCACGTTTTCCAGTCCAGGTTTTCCAGTTCAGCCAAAGTCCAGTTGATGATGAGGAGCCGAGGTGGCACAGTGGTTAGAGTGCAGCACTGCAGGCTACTTCAGCTGACTGTTAGCTGCAGTTCAGCTGTTCAAATCTCACCGGCTCAAGATTGACTCAGCCTTCCATCCTTCTGAGGTCGGTAAAATGAGGACCCAGATTGTTGGGGCAATATGCTGAACTCTGTAAACCGCTTAGAGAGGGCTGTAAAGCACTATGAAGCAGTATATAAATCTAAGTGCTATTGCTATTGCTATGATTTCAGCTGAGTAGCATATCACTGGAACTGCCCATGTATTAATGGCTTTAATTATGTTTCCAGCATTCAGCTTTGATTTTAATATTTTGTGGACCCTCCTTTTGTGTTGACTCTTTGACTTTTCCAGTCAAGATGTTATCTGCTTCCAATATGCCTAGGTATTTGTAACTGTCATCCTTTATTAATGCTTTCACTATGCTTCCATTTCCCAGTTCTATTCCTTCTATTTTTTTCCTCACTGCATGGATAATATAGCACATTTTTCAAGTTCAAAGTTCATTTTGATGTCACTGCTGAACAGTTGAACTGTGTTGAGTATTGATTTAAGTTTAGTGGGGCTTTTCGCATACATTTTAAAGTCATCCTTGTATAGTAGATGGTTTACCTTGCCATGTTGGCTTGAGATTTGGTATCCCAGTTTTGTGTTTTGTAGGATTATTGTCAGTGGAATTAATGCGATGTTGAACAGTAGTGGTGAAAGTGAGTACCCCTGGAAGATTCCTTGTCTGATGTTGACTTCACCAATGTTCTCTCCATTTGCTGTTAGAATTGTTTTCCATTTTTCCATATTTGCTTTCAAAAATGTACAGATATTTTTGCTGATTCCAAAGTTTTTCAGACAGGTGTTAATCCAGCTGTGGGGTAAAGAGTCAAATGCCTTCTTGTAATCAATCCATGCCATATTTAAATTCATTTTTGTTCCTTTTGCATTTTTAGTACCATTTTGTCAATGAGCAGCTGATCTTTTGTTCCTCTTGATTTTTTATAATTTCCTTTTTGTTCCACTGGATTTTCATCAGATGATTGATGAATACTGAATTTGCCAGTATTCTTGTAAAAAGTTTGAACATTGTTGGCAGACAAGTAATTGGGCAATAGTTGCTTGGTTCTGTGCCCTTTTCTGGATCTTTCATTATCAAGTATGTTTGGCCAGCTGTTAACCATTCTTCGCTTGTTGCATTTTGAATCATTTTATCAAATTGAGTGGTCATGCGATGATGGAAGCTGGTCAGGTGTTTTAGCCAGTATCCATGCAATTTGTCCAGGCCAGGTGCACTCCAGTTCTTGACCTTCTTGGCTTGTTTTGCAACCATGACAGTTGTTATTATAATATTTTCCATTTTGTTTCGTGTTGTTTGTTGTTGAATATCTTTGATCCAGAAGGCAGTTTTGTTGTATTCCACTGGGTTTTCCCACAATTCTTTCCAAAAGTTCAAAGCTTTTTCTTTACATGGGTGAACATTAGTTTGGACTTGATTTTCATCAAGGAATTGATAGAAAAGTTGTTGGTTTCTTCTGAACTGGACATTTTCACGATATTGTTTTATTCATTCTTCGTATCTTTCAATTTTCTTTGCTATTGCTATTACACGTTATTTTATTTCTTCCATGATTTCTGTTATTGTTTTTTCCTCCAGGTTGTATTTTTTGTGTAAACTATTTTTCAGCTTTTTGTCTTTAGTTTTCCTTCTTTCAAGTACTTTAAATTGCTGACATCCTCTCGTAGTTTTTTTATTTTATTTTCAAGTTGAATTTTCCACTTTGGAGTTCCAGTGGGTTTCTTTTTTGGCATTTTATAACCCAGTTCTTCAGTTATAATGGCCGCTAGGTTATACATTAGTTGGTTGGTTTCATATAGTGTGCTGGATGGGATGGAAGTTAAAATGTTGTTCACTGCAGTTAACAGATCTTTCACTTCTTTGCTATGCACTTTGCGAATGGTAGGTAGTTTTTTTCTTTCTATGTGGTTTTCAATCTTTTCTTTCAGCATTTTTGCTAGATCACTTAGCTCTACATTTTCGAGTTGTTGCACAGGAGGATCTTCATACTGTATGTTGGTTTCTTCCACTGGCTGGTTAGTTTGTTCATGTGTGGCCTAGAGGTTAAAGCTACTGCCTTATAGGCAGGCTGCCCAGGTTCGAATCCCAGTAAGGGTATGGCTAGCTGATGAAAGCTAAATAGCTTGAAATAGATCTATACTAGTCTCCCTTAATATGTTACACACACACACACACACACACACACACACACACACACACACACACACACGTGCAAAATGAAAGCTGTGATGCTTTCTCCCATATTTGGGTACACCAGGATAATACAACAGAAAAACATATATAACCCTTTCCTGGTGAAGAGCTGATAGGGAATATAGCCTGTGGTGTAGTGGCTAAGCTGCTGCCTTACAAGGCAGGCGGCCCAGGTTCAAATCCCAGTAAGGGTATGGCTATCTGACGAGAGCTAAAAAGCTCAAAATAGATCTATAATAGTCTCCCTTTATTTTCATTTATCAGCAAAAAATTATATATATATTTTATATATATAATTTTATATATATAACCCAGTAAGGGGTATGGCTATCTGACGAGAGCAAAATAAGCTCGAAATAGATCTATAATAGTCTCCCTTTATTTTCATTTATCAGCAAAAAAAATCCTACACATATAGATTAGTGTGTCGGCTATATTAAAATCAGCCTGGATGGTCCCTGTGATGGGGCTGAAAGGCAAAAAGGAGGCTGTGATGCTTTCTCTCCCATATTTGGGTACACCAGGATAACACGACAGAAAACATATATAACCCTTTCCTGGTGAAAGAGCTGATTGGGAACAGAGCCTATGGCCTAATGGATAGGTTGCTGCACTGCAAGGCAGCCGGCCCGGGTTCAAATCCCAGTAAGGGGTATGGCTATCTGACGAGAGCAAAATAAGCTCGAAATAGATCTATAATAGTCTCCCTTTATTTTCATTTATCAGCAAAAAAAAATCCTACATATATATATATATATATATATATATATATATATATATATATATATATATATATATATATATATATATATATATATATATATATATATATATATATATATATATATATATATATATATATATATATATATATTCTGAGGTGTTCGCGGGTGTTTGTATGTAGGTCTTTGGGTATTCGGGTTTTCTCCCGCGTGAAATTGGAAGTGTCTTGGTGACGTTTCGATGAAGTCTCATTCATCATCTTCAGGCTGGTGTCTTCTGCTTCCTGCTTCTAGGAGCAATGTGAGATTGCAGCTGTTTCTTCCTTTTAACTGCCAGTGGAGGTTTGAACTGATAGGATGGGAGCTTGACTGTGTTCTGATTGGTTGGAGGTGTGTTCTGATTGGTTGGGGGCTTGGCTGTGCTCTGATTGGCTGGAGGGTTAGCTGTGCTCTGATTGGCTGGGGGTGTTCATCGAAAGACTTCATCAAAACGTCGCCAAGACACTTCCAATTTCACGCGGGAGAAAACCTGAATACCCAAAGACCTACATATATATATACATATATACATATATACATATATACATATATACATATATACATATATATATACACACACACACACACATATATATATATATACATATATATATATATACACACACATATATATATATACATATATATATATATATACATATATATACATATATATACACATATATACATATACATATACATATACATATACATATACATATACATATACATATACATATACATATATACATATACATACACACACACACACACACACACACACACACACACACACACACACACACACACACACACACACACACACACACACACACACACACACACACACACACACACACACATATATATATATATATATATATATATATATATATATATATATATATATATATATATATATATATATATATATATATATATATATATAAATAATGTAACATATTTTTGCTGGGTTAGATATAAAGTTTCTATATTCACAATAACAGTGTACTACCGGTATCTGGGTATAATTTCTTTTGAGTACAGATAATAAATCTTATACACACATTATTTATGACTATTATTCTCAAATCCTATTCACCATCATCTTCACTTATCCTTATTAATTTTTTTGTGTTATTTAGTTAAACCCTCTGTTCAGTTTTATTTATAATCAATTGATAATATCAAACATTATAGACATCATATAGAGATCACTGTTCTGTCATCTGTGAACTTCAGTAGTTTAACAGATGGATCGTTAGAGATGCAATTGGTATATAGAGAGAAGAGAAGTGGAGAGAGCACACAGCCTTGGGGAGCCCCTGTGCTAATTGTACAGGTATCTGATGTGATTCTGCTTAGCTTCACCTGCTGCTTCCTGTTTGTTAGGAAGCTTATGTTCCACTTACAAGTGTGTTCAGGTACCGCTAGCTGGTTTAGCTTAGTTAGAAGAGCTTCTGGAATGATGGTATTGAATGCTGAACTAAAGTCTACAAAAAGGACTCTTGCGTAGGTCTTTGGAGATTCAAGATGTTGTACGATGTAGTGCAGAGCCATATTAACAGCATCATCTGTTGATCTGTTTGCTCGGTATGCAAATTGCAGGGGTCTAACAGCGGATCCGTGATGGTTTTCAAGTGGGACAGCACTAGCCTTTCAAAGGTTTTCATAACTACAGATGTTAGAGCAACTGGTCTGCAGTCATTTAGTTCCTTAATGATGGGCCTCTTCGGCACTGGGATGATAGTAGAGCGTTTGAAGCAAGAAGGAACATAGCACATCTCTAGCAATTTATTGAAGATTCGAGTGAAGTTTCGGGCCAATTGGTCAGCACAGACTTTTAAGCAAGAAGGAGTTATCTTGTCTGGGCCTGGAGCTTTTCCTGGCTTTTGTCTGTGAAATAGGTCTTGCACTTCCTTTTCTGTGATCACTAGGGGTTGTGAACCCAATGGTATGGGGTCAGTTGTAGAAGGTTTGGCTGTTGTTGGTGTGTCTGAGATGGGGGTTGTGGAGATAGGTGGCTGTAGTTTCCTTTCTAACTGCAGTAAAACACATTCAGGTCATCTGCGAGTTGTTGATTTCCTTCAGCCTGGGAAGGTGGTTTGCTGTAACCAGTGATATTTTTTTTATTTTTATTTTTATTTTTATTTTTATTTTTATTTTTATTTTTATTTTTATTTTTATTTTTATTTTTATTTTTATTTTTATTTTTATTTTTATTTTTATTTTTATTTTTATTTTTATTACATATGCTAAATAAAACAACTACAAATAATACAATCACCTAAACATACATAAATTATAATATATAACAATTATTTGCTTAAATATAAATTGTTAAACACAATACAACCAATCAACAAGTGCTCCCCCACCCCTCGGGATCATTCCTGCTTAAAAAATCTTAAGGCCTCTTCTGGTGGTGGTACCAGTGATATTTTTATGAGTTTTCCACATGTTTGCTGGTTCATTTGTTGAGAACTGATTCATTAGCTTTTCAGAGTAGTTTCTTTTTGCTGCTCTGATCTCCCTTGTTAATACATTTTTGGCCTAATAGTACAGCATTTTATCACCTTTTCTATAGGCTTCCTCTTTGGAACGACGTAGCTGCTTAAGTTTAGCTGTGAACCAACGTTTGTTGTTGCTATATATTCGCAAGTTTCTGGTCGGTACACATAGGTCTTCACAGAAGCTGACATTACAGTATCTGTGAGTTCATCCAGGTCTGCAGAGTTTTATTGACTTCTTGGCACATCTCCCATACTATTCCCTTGGGGTCTTGTATCTTCTTGTCTTGTTCATGTTTGATCTAAGTATTTCTTCTATTTCTGCTGCTTGTTCACTCTTTTGAGCCTTCAATACACCTTTCAATGATCTTTTCCTCACTTCAGAGGTGTCTTTCTGTATATCCCCTTCTATTTTTTGATCTCTCAAAATGTAATTTACCTTTTTTATTTCAGTGTTTACTATCTCTTCTTTTTTTTATCTTTTGGTATCATTTGTCATCTTTCCTCCCCTGTCCTTTCCTCTGTTCGTTCTATTTTCTCCTCTACTTACTGTGTTTCATGATCATTGTTCAATATCATTTGCTCATAGGTTTCTGGTCTCACAACTACATCATGTATCAATTCTTTTATCTCCCTATGGTTCCTTGACATCATTTTCTGCATACCCTGGAGCACTGATAATATTTCTTTTAATAATACACTTATTTCCCCCTGCCCCATTTTGCCTTCTTTTAATAAATTTAAATATTTACACAATAATCTATCTAAGTCCCACTATCCCAGTTATTCATCACACCAAGATAGCCAATATTAGAGCAGTAGTGTGTTTCAATCTTGGCAACATGCTGGCTGGGGAATTCTGGGAGATGAAGTCCAACCTTCTTCAAATTGCCATGGTTTAGAAAAACTATTTTAGACTTTAATAAGGGAGCTCTCAGAGATTCTAATGTGAAGATTGGTGCACTTCTACTTACAGAATTGCCCAGTTAGCATATCTGGATGGGCAATTCTGGGAGTTGAAGTCCACACATTTTTACATTGCCAAGTTTGAAAAACACTGAATTATAGGATTTGAAATCCAAGCAGTCCCTGATTTTGGAGGTACCTGTTTAACAGAAGTCTGAATCTGATGAACTCAAATTATAAGATCAATGCACCCATTTTTACCTTTATTTGAGGTCAAAGTTGTAAAAAATCAGTGCTGAAAATAATATAACGGAAGAGAGTATTCGTAGCTGAGGGCTAACTGTGGAATCCTCTGAGCTTGTTGGGTTTCTTGCAGGTGGACATTGATGACATGTTTGATCCCTCCCTCAGGCTCAGCCTGGTCATCTCCTACAGCCACTTCTATATTTATGTCTGGATATTTGTGAAATGTAAGCTGTTATATTTCCAGAGCAGATGTTACTCTAGAGATAGTCCTTTGCCACCGCTTTTGCCCCATCTTGGTATCTTTCTTCTTTGCACATAAAAAATATTCTCCACCACAGGCAGAATATTGCTATTATTCTGCTGCAGATGCAGAATGTTGTAATTAGGGCAAGGGATTATGGACTCAATGAACAGTTTATTGTTAGCATTATCTTCACAGGAGAGCACTTGTGCACCAGGAAATGGGTCTTTCTAGCTTTCAAATATTACTCTCAATATTATTATATTCTCCTCCAGAGAAGAAAATACTGTACAACAATGCCATAATCTGAATTAGTTGGCAATCCAGCTGGAGGTTTCTGGCACGATCTTAAACCCTGAGGCTTACTTGCAGAGTGACCTTTTATTTTTAATTTGTTCACGCCATCAGGATTGGAATCAGTCTTCTTTTTAAAAGGTTTTGGATGAGCTGGAGGCTAATGAAGAAAAAATGACATCCACTGAAGTCCCAGTAGACAGAGAGAAGCATAAATATCTCATGTAGATTTTATCAGAAGATCCAAAGGAATACAGAGCATCAATGCATCAAGGGCCCCTCCATAGTTCCTGAGCAGGCAGGACCAAAACTTCTGATCCTTTCTGTTAGATTCACGCACGAATGAAGAGGCGAGGCTCAGTAACAGTTCAGCACCTTTATTGTCTATTAGCTAGAACTAATAAGGACTGCCGGCAGGTTGCAGGGAAGCCGCTTTTAAGGGCTTCCCTGAAACCTGCTAGCCACTGACAGTAGTTTATTTCTCCCGCCACCAGATTAACCAATCAGCGGCGGCTATACAAATTTGTACTCCGTACATCAGTATGTAACACTTTCTTGCAAAGGCGTGTGAGCAGGAACGAAAAGTAATGCCTTTAAACTTTGTTCAAACTCTTGAAAGGCTCTGGAAATGGTATGGCCCTACCCAATTTTAGATTTCAATGTTTAACCTGCTGTAGTGCAAAGTCTGATATGGTCCCCCAAGCTGATGAAAATAGTCTGACCTTGACTTGAGGAATGCATCCAGCTTCTGAAAATGGATTTAAAAATACCAGAACAAAAGATGGATATGGAAAAACAAAAACAAAACAGATTGACAAATGAAACCGGTTGATGAAAAGGCAAAAGGGGGTCTCCTGCAATTTACCCCATTTCAGCAAGAAAAAGAGAACTGAGGATCTAATTCATTACTAGATGGTAGTTAACACAAATCCAGTAATTTTAATTCAAACAACTTATTGTACATGATTAGGGGACTGGAGGCTAAAAATATGAAGAACAATTGCAAGAACTGGGCATGGCTAGTCTATTGAAGAGAAGGACATGATAGCAGTATTCCATTACTTGAGGGCCTGTCACAGAGAGGATGGGGGTCAATCTGGAGGTCAGACAAGGAATAATAGATGGAAACTGATCAAGGAGAGATTCAACCTAGAAATAAGGAGAAATTTTCTGACAGTGAGAACAATCAATCAATGGAACAGAAGTTGCCTTCGGAAGTTGTGGGAGCTTCATCACTGAAGGCTTTCAAGAAGAGAATGGACAGCCATATGTCAGAAATGGTATAGGGTCTCCTGCTTGAGCAGCAGGTTGGACTAGATGACCTACAAGGGTTATTCTGAGTTGTAGGCATTTTGAGAGGAGGGGTCTGTTGGTCTATTGCAGTAAAAATTGCAGAAGCTGGAGAGATTTATTGTGGACCAGCTTCCATAGACTTCACTTCACTAGATTCAGCCCACGCAAAATGTCAGAAGATTCTCAAGGCAGTAGAACTTCCACAAAGCTTAAGTGAATGGACTTTGGAGAGATGATGTCTCAGCAGAGAGATGATGTCATCTGGTATTTAAAGGTCTTTAACATATTTTTACAACATAGTGAGGCCCTGCGCTCAGTCACTCATACCCCAGTCGTCTCATGTTTGGACTACTGCAGTGCACTCTCCATGGGGCTATCCTTGAAGAGTATTCAGGAGCTATACTGGCACAGAATGGAGCAGCACAGACTGTTTTAGGGACCCCCTAAGATGACTCCTATAACACCACTGTTGTGCAAACTGTACTGGTTGCTGGTTTGTTTCTAGGTCTATTTCAAGGTGTTGGTTATCATTTTTAAAGTCATTTAGCCCATAGAACATAGAATCGCAGCGCTGGCAAGGGCCTTGGAGGTCTTCTAGTCCAAGCCCCTGCTCAAGACAGAAGGCTTATGCCATCTCAGTCAAATGGTTGTCCATTGTCCATTTACAGCATGGGTCCTGGCCAGTAGTGGGCTCCAAATCCCGTTGCTACGATTTGCGCGTGCGTACACGCGCAATGCTTCTGCACATGCAGAAGCAGGCCAAACCGGGAGCAACCCACCACTGGTCCTGACTATCTGAGGCTAGCTCTCTCCAATGAGATTGGTTTCCCCAGTTGCTCCAGCAGAGGGGCATGCTGTCGACTCCATCATACAAAGAATTTAAGCTGATGGGGTCCAGGAGAAAAGCTTTTTCTGCCATGACTACCACCCTCTGGAAATAAGAAGAGATTTCCTCTCAGTGAGAACAATTAATTAGTGGAACAGCTTGCCCCCAGAGTTGTGGATGTGCCATCACTGAGGTTTTCATGAAGAGATTGGACCACCATTTGTCTGAAATGGCATAGAGTCTCCAGTTTGATCATGGTTGGAGTAGAAAACCTCCAACCCTGTTATTTTTGTATTTGTATTTGTTTATTTGTCAAGCATATATGATTATAAGCAAAGTATAAACAGTAAAACGTGATTGAATATATATGTAATAGTACAAGCATGAATAAGAGTAGAAGAGGTATGAATATATGGGTACATTAGGACAGGAACGGTAGGCACGATTGTGCGCTTATGCACGCCCCTTACTGACCTCTTAGGAATGGGGTGAGGTTGATGGTAGATAATCTGAGGTTGAGGTTTTTGGGGTTTGGGGAAGAAACTACTAAGTCAGGTAAAGTGTTCCAGGCATTGACCACTCTGTTGTTGAAGTTGATTTTTTTGCAATCAAGTTTGGAGCAGTTTACATTAAGTTTGTATCTATTGTGAGCACATGTATTATTGCGGTTGAAGCTGAAGTAGTCGTTAACAGGTAGGACATTGTGGCAGATAATTTTGTGAGCTACACTTAGGTCAGATCGAAGGCGGCATAGTTCTAAATTTTCAAGTCCCAAAATTTCAAGTCTGGTTTCATAAGGTATTCTGTTGTGAACAGAGGAATGTAATACTCTTCTTGTGAAGTATCTCTGGACATTCTCAATTGTGTTAATGTCTGATATGTAGTGTGGGTTCCAGACAGATGAGCTGTATTCAAGAATCGGTCTAGCAAATATTTTGTATGCTCTGGTTAAGAGTACAATGTTACCAGAGAAGAAGCTATGCAAGATTAGGTTAACCACTCTTAATGCCTTCTTATGTTGTTGCAGTGGGCTCTGGCACTTAGATCGTTAGAGATGAGTACTCCAAGGTCCTTTACTGAGTGAGGATCATCATCAAGGTCGTGATCATCAAGTTTGTATTTTGTATTTTGATTGTTTTTGCCAATGTGTAAAACTGAACATTTGTTGTTTGAGATTGGTAGTTGCCACTTGTTTGACCCTTCAAAAAGGGTCAAGGTCTTTTTGAAGGGTTGTAGTTTTGTCAGTGGTGTTGAATAGTTTTACATCATCTGCGAAGAGGACGCAGTTGCTTTGTATATTATCACAAATGTCATTTATGTAGAGAATGAAGAGAGTAGGTCCTAAAATGATTCCTTGGGGAACACCGCTGTTAACAGGTACAGGGTTTGATAGCGCTGATCCTATTTTGACCACTTGTTGTCTGTTTGACAGGAATGCCGTTATCCATTTGTGTAGGGGGCCAGAGATGCCATAAGATTTTAGTTTTAGGAGTAGTTTGTCATGTACTATAGAGTCAAAGGCTTTACAAAAGTCTATGTAGATTGCGTCTATTGCTTTGCCCTGGTCGAGTTTAGTAGTCCATATGTTTTTACAATGTAGAAGTTGTAGATTGCAGGATAACTTTTTTCTGAAACCAAATTGTTTGTGAGAGAGTAGGTTGTTAGTCTCTAAGTGGAGGGTAATGGATTGGTTGATGATTGATTCCATGACTCTGCAGGTGGCGCAACATAAGGAGATTGGTCTATAATTTTCAACTAGGTTGGGGTCTCCCTTTTTTTTTTAAATTGTAAAAGTTTTATGTGTACAAAGTACAAACATTTTTATAATATTTTCTCCCCCCACCCCCCTCCCTACCCCCCATCTCCCCCTCCCCCCTCCCTAGACTTCCCAGAACATACACAGGGTATATATAATCTACACAAATATAAAACTACTATATACTAACAAATTATTAACTTCCAAATATCATAAAATCTTAACTCCTTATACCATTAATTAAACTAAAAGTTTTTAAATTAAAATATATCCTTCACAGTCTACTTAATTCAAATATAATCCGTCCTTCTTCTCCATTATCAAATATATCATTTAAATAACTTTTGCAATATTCTAAAATTTCCACTTCCAATTTTATACTACCAACTACCTAACCGCAGTTATTAAATTCAAAAGCAAGTTAAACCATATCTAAAAAATACTTAGCAACTTTACATTCATTTAGTTACATTAAATTACATTCTATACTTAATTCCACCATATAGTACAATTTAATTCTATTCTCTACCAATTTAATCTCTATTATATTACAATACCTTCTATCCCTATTCCCCAAACTATGTTATTAATTCCATCATGCTATTTAAAACCAATTTAATCTCAGTTGCATCACTTTACCTTCTGTAATTAAACCTTATAATTTAATTCCTCTAACCTTATACATCCTCATATATACATTTACACTTTATTCTTACTTATTTTACTTTATCCTTGCTTTGTCCTACTAGAACTAAAACATCAATTTTTCCTCTAACCTTATGCATCCTCATATATACATTTACACTTTATTTTTACTTATTTTGCTTTATCCTTGCTTTGTCCTACTAGAACTAAAACATCAATTTTTCCTCTAACCTTATGCATCCTCATATATACATTTACACTTTATTCTTACTTATTTTGCTTTATCCTTGCTTTGTCCTACTAGCACCAAAACATCAATTTTTAATTCCCCTCGCTTTCAAATCTGCGAGAGGAATTGAATATTTCTTTAAGTTGACATCTGAAAATATGTCGATTTGATCTTGCTTCATTTCGAGGAGTTGAGGACTGGAATGAATAATTTGATTCTTCTTCACTTGCAACACTTTCACTTTCAGCAAATACTTCTCTAATCTGCCCCGAATCATTTGTTTGTTCTTGTCTATTCAGAATTCCTTTCTGTTGTGGAATATGCAAATATTCCTTTCCCTCTCCTTTAACATTCACATTTCCTTTATCTAATAATAATAATAATAATAATAATAATAATAATAATAATAATAATAATAATAATAATAATAATAATAATAATAATAATAATAATAATAATAATAATAATAATAATAATAATAATAATAACAGAGTTGGAAGGGACATTGGAGGTCTTCTAGTCCAACCCCCTGCTTACGCAGGAAACCCTACACTACTTCAGACAGATGGTTATCCAACATCTTCTTAAAAATGTCTAGTGTTGGAGCATTCACAACTTCTGGAGGTAAGCTGTTCCACTGATTAATTGTTCTAACTGTCAGGAAATTTCTCCTTAGTTCTAAGTTGCTTCTCTCCTTGATTAGTTTCCACCCATTACTTCTTGTTCTACCCCCAGGTACCTTGGAGAAAAGTTTGACTCCCTCTTCTTTGTGGCGACCCCTGAGATATTGGAACACTGCTATCATGTCACCCCTGGTCCTTCTTTTCATTAAACTAGACATACCCAGTTCCTGCAACCGTTCTTCATATGTTTTAGCCTCCAGTCCCCTAATCATTTTTGTTGCTCTTCTCTGCACTCTTTCTAGAGTCTCAACATCCTTTTTACATCGTGGCGACCAAAACTGTATGCAGTATTCCAAGCCTTACCAAGGCATTATAAAGTGGTATTAACACTTCGCGTGATCTTGATTCTATCCCTCTGTTAATGCAGCCTAGAACTGTGTTGGCTTTTTTGGCAGCTGCTGCACACTGCTGGCTCATATTTAAATGGTTGTCCACTAGGACTCCAAGATCCCTTTCACAGTTACTACTGTTGAGCAAGGTACCACATATACTGTACCTGTGCATTTTGTTTTTCTTGCCTAAATGTAGAACCTTACTTTTTTCACCATTGAATTTCATTTTGTTTGATAGCGCCCAATGTTCAAGTCTGTCAAGATCCTTCTGTATCTTGAGCCTATCTTCTGGAGAGTTGGCTATTCCTGCCAGTTTGGTGTCATCTGCAAATTTGATGAGTTCCCCATCTATCCCCTCGTCCAAGTCATTGATGAAGATGTTGAAGAGTACTGGGCCTAAAACAGAGCCTTGGGGTACTCCACTGCATACTTCCCTCCATGTAGATGCAGTTCCATTGAGCACTACACATTGAGTGCGGTTGGTTAGCCAATTTCGAATCCATCTGGTGGTGATGCTGTCTAACCCACATTTTTCTACTTTATCTAGTAGTAGGTTATGATCTACTTTGTCAAATGCCTTACTGAAGTCCAAGTAAACCAGATCGACAGCATTCCTCTGGTCCACTAATTTCTTCACTTTATCAAAGAATGCAATAAGATTAGTCTGGCATGATCTGTTTTTGACAAACCCATGTTGGCTTTTGGTTATTACTTTGTTTGCTTCTAGGTGTTCATTGATTTGTTGCTTGATTATCTTTTCCAAAATCTTCCCTGGTATTGAGGTCAGGCTGATAGGTCTGTAGTTTCCTGGATCTGTTTTTTTTCCTTTTTTGAAGATGGGAACTACATCAGCTCTTTTCCAGTCCTCTGGCAGTTCCCCGGTGCTCCAGGATCTTTGAAAGATATAGTTCAGTGGTTCTGAGATCTCGTCTGCCAGTTCCTTCAGAACCTTGGGGTGTAATCCATCTGGTCCTGGTGATTTGAATTCGTCTAGGGTAGACAGGTGTTCACTTACCATTTTCTTCCCTATTTTAACTTGTGTTCCTAATATGTTTTTTGTGATGCTGTTTTTGATAGGTTGGACTGTTTTCTCCCTTTGTGTAAAGACAGATGCAAAAAACGTGTTAAGTAGCTCTGCTTTCTCCCTGTTGCTTGTCATCTTCTTGCCACTTTCTCCCTGTAATGGACCAATTGTTTCCTTGACTTTTTTCTTGTTTTTAATATGTTGGAAGAAGCTTTTTTTGTTACTTTGTACTTTTGTCGCAAGCCTTTGTTCATTGTGAGCCTTAGCTTTCCTCACTTCATCTTTACAGGCTCCAGCTATTTGCTGATATTCTGCCTTAGTTATTTCCCCTTCTTTCCACTTTTTATACTTGTCCTTTTTGTCTTTCAATTTGTCAGAGAGTTCTTTATGCAGCCATCCTGGTTTCTTTTGAGACCTATTATTTTTCTTCTTCATTGGTATTGTGCTAGTCTGGGCTTTTATAATCTCACTTTTCAAAATTTCCCAAGCTTCTTGAGTTGTTTTCCCCTTGAGGATTCTCATCCATGGAATCTTTCCCAAGTTCTCTCTGAGTTTATTGAAATTAGCCCTCTTAAAGTCCAAGATTCTAGTTTGACTTTGTTCTACTGTTTGTGTTTGCATAATGTTGAATTCCAATATTGCATGATCACTTGCCCCCAAGGTTCCTGTAGCTTCAACACCTTCTAGCATTTCATCTCTGTTAGTGAGAATTAAGTCCAGTATGGCTGATCCCCTTGTTCCCTTCTCTACTTTTTGGGTAACAAAATTGTCTGCTAGGTTTGTTAGGAACCTGTTGGCTCTTCCACTTGGTGCAGAGTTTGTCTCCCAGTTGATGTCAGGGTAGTTAAAATCCCCCATTACTATTGTGATGTGCTTCCTACATACCTTAGTTAGCTGACTAGTAAAAAGTTCATCTACTTCCTCTGTTTGGTTGGGTGGCCTGTAGTATAGACCTATGGCAATGTCATTTCGCCCCCCTTTAATATTGACCCAAATGCATTCGAGGTGATTTTCATTATTGTTGTGCTCTATTTCTGTAGAGATGTAGTTATTTCTTATATATAGTGCAACTCCACCTCCTCTTTTATTTGTTCTGTTTTTTTTAAATAATTTAAATCCCTCTAGCTGTATATTCCATTTGTCAGTTTCATCCCACCAAGTTTCCGTAATGGCAACTATATCATATCTTCTGTCATTTACTTGAATTTCTAATTCACCCTGTTTATTCCTCATACTCTGTGCATTGGTGTATAGACATTTAAGTCCATTTAGATTGACCCTGTGTTTACTGTCTACATAACCTGTGTTGTGCCTGACTGCCCCTACTTTCTTGCCACCTGTTTGATTAGTGCACATATCTATGTTGTGTGCACTGTTAACCCTATTAGTTTTAGATTGCTGGGGACAGAAATGATCTGTATCAATTAATTCTCTGTCCCCGCTGTTCATCTTCTGGTGGTTTTAGTGTCCCCTCCTTTAATACATTGGCAAAAAAATCCTTTGCTTTGGCAATCGTATTGAGTCTATATCTTTCTGCCCTGTAATAAACCGTTAGTCCAGTCGGGATAATCCATGTGTATTTTATCTGTTGCATTTTCAGCTCTTCCACCAGAAAAGTATAATCTTTACGTGCCTTGAGTATTTTGGAAGGAATTTCCTTAAATATCAAAATTTCATGTTCTTCCACCTTCAGCTTGTTTTTATAAGTCACCTGTAAGATACGATTTCGCAATGTTTTTGTTGTAAAATATATTACAATGTCTCTTGGCAAGTGATTTTTTTTTGCAAACCAAGAATTGACATGGTATATTTTTTCAATTTGACCTCCCAATTCCTCTTTTGTCTCCCCCAAAAACTGCCCCAGTACATCCACAATCTTATCCTTTGAAACTTCTTGTGCGTTTTCTTTTATACCTCTCAAACGTAGAGCAAATTCCATATCTTTATATTGAACCATCGTTAGTTCTGCCTCAGTTACTTCAATTTTTTTCTGCATCTCCATTACTTTTTCACCCAGAATCATCGTGGTCTGTTTAATTTCAACCACATCCTGTTTTAATAATTCCATGTTATATACCACTGTTTTAAGTACAGTTTCCACATTATCTTTGGTTTGTTGAGTCTGAGATGAAACCTCCTCTGAGACAGCTTGTATTTTTCCATTAATTTCAGTAATTTTTCCATTGATTTCTTTAATTTTTTTATTAACTGCTAAAGCAATCTCCTGCATTTCTTTTATGGATTGCTGCCACATCTCAAATGTACAAATCTGTGTTGGGGGGTGGGCAAAGTCTTGCAAAGAAAGATTTTCAACTTTTTCTATTCTTTTAAAAGGAGCAGTCTTTGCCAGTTTTAAAGACATCTTGACTTGTTATAATTCTTATATATTTATTAAAAAGCCAAAAGCAAAGTCCATCAAAGTAAAAAATAGGAAATAAAAGAGAGTTCTTATAGGCAGCTGTTAGGAAACGGAATTCTCACTAGTTTTCAGTAGCTTCCGCTTTCTCCACACCCTTTGAAATTTCAAACGCCATCTTTAGCTACTTTGTTGCCTCCAAAAAATCCAAAAAACAACACCGGAGTTAAGTAAAGATACTTGCTGTTAGATTCTTCTGGTATGTTCCATCTGCTACATTGTTTAGAGTAAAAAAAAAATCCATTTGTTAGCAGCAGAGATGGTCGCGGCTTCTTGCTCCGCTAAAAATAAGCGGAGGCATTCCAGGTCCGGAGCTAATGACAGACCTCAAGGGAGCCCTCACCCTTCGCATCCCAGAGCTTCTTCTGGGGTGTTAGGGGGGCTCTACCTCTGCCCATCTGCTCTTCTCCCCTCCCTTTGCCCGGGACAGGAGTTTCCAAGCCGCCAGACAGCTGATGTGGCTTATCTGGCGGCTTTTACGGAGCCTGAAATCGGGCGCCCATAAAGAGAGTCCAGCGAGGCTCGTGGCACCACCGGAAGTTGGGGTCTCCCTTTTTGAAGACAGGGATAACCGTGGCTAGTGACCATAGGTTGGGTAGAGTGCTGGTTCTGAAAGATATGTCAAAAATAATGCTTAGAGGTTCTGATAGGACGGTGGAAAGTTTTTTTAAGAAGTAAGCACAAAGTCCATCTGGTCCTATGGATAGGGATGGTTTTAGGTTGTGTAACATTGTCTTCTGTAAAGTCGGTTTGTATTAGATCATTGTAATTGTTTGTGGTTCGACTAGGGAATATAGGACATGAGTTGTTGCTGTTTATAAAGACTGAGCCGAAGAATGTGTTGAAGAATTATTCTGTTATATGATTCCTTGTTTTGAGACCCACTCTGAAATCAGTATGTATTCCAGAAGAAGAAATTTCCTCTCAGTGAGAACAATTAATCAATGGAACGGCTTGCCTCCAGAAGTTGTGGGTGCTTGATCTTTGGAGGTCACCCATTTGTCCAGGATGATGTAATGTCTCCTGCTCTGGATTGGGAGTTGGACTAGAAGACCTCCAAGTTCCCTTCCAGCAGTGGTGGGTTCCTACTGGTGCGGTCCACTCTATGGCACCGGTAGCGACCGGCTGGTGACGTCATGGTCGGTTGCCAGTCTCTGGCCGCCGCCATCTTAAAATTTTTTTTTAAAAAAAACAATTCTTCTGCGCATGCCCAGAAGTTGAGCTTCCGGCACTGTGCATGTGCTGCCTTCCTACCCCACAGTGAGTCCAAGCAGGGAAGGATGGCTGAGGGAGCACGTGAGTCGCTGAAAGAGCCGCCGCCTTTGGTGCTGCTCTGGAATGTCACGCCTGCCACCTCAGGAACTTAATTGAGTCCTTGCAGTGTGGCTCTTCCATTGTTCCCATTCCACGCCTCAGACAGCTCAGGTCCACCGATTCCCTCCCTTCCCTGCTGAGAGGCGAAGACAGAGAACAGCTCTCTCTCTCTCTCCCTCCCCGTATGCCTCTCGGCCAAGATGATCCCAGGCATTTTCGCATGTTCTAGGCTTCTCGGGCTGCTGAGGGGGGGATGGGCGGCAGGAGCTATCTCCGTTCCCCTCCCTTCAGAAGCCCCAAATGCGCGGTGATGATCCCAGGCATCGCCACACGTTCGGAGCTGCTCTGGCTGCCGAGATGGGGGGAGGGGAAATGGAGAATGGCCGGCAGCAGCTCTCTCCATTCCCTCCCACCTCGGGAGTACCATGCACCAGCCGCATAAGGTAAGAGTGGCTGGTGGTGGGGTTGGGAACCTGGACGCTGCCATTTGGGTTCTTTTACCCTCTGCGCATGGCTGGATGTCTCCTCCTCCACTCTTTGGATGCCCGTGATGGGTGGGCGGGGTGGCAGCACCAGCATGTCCTCGCCACAGATGGCCAAGGGTTCCCCGGTGCCCCTGAAGGTGCCGGGAGGGGCTGCTCTTTCCACCAGACCAGGCGTGATGGAAGCTGCCCTCTGCCTCGGGTCCGCTCCCTGCATTCAGCCCATGACAGCTGTTAGATTTGCGTCCATACGTAACAACAGGGGACATGCCGCTGCCGGGCCGTCTATCCTACCAGACCACTTTATTCCTTCTCCCAACCACCAAGTGAAAGAAAGAGGAAGAAAGAAAGAAAGAGGAAGGAAAGGGAATGAAAGAAGAAGGAGGAAAGAAAAGAAGGAGGAAAGGAAAGGGGAAAGGAAAGAAGGAAAGGAAAGGAAAGAAGGAGGAAAGGAAAGGAATGGAACAGGGTTGAGCGGAGCCTGCACCATGGAGGAACCCCCCACCCCGTGCCTTCTCCCCCTGTCCCTCGCCAGCTGCTTTGCCTTTCTCTGCGCATGGTGGAGAAGGGCTAGGAGGGGAGCCTGGGTGTGGGGGGGAAGAGAGCATGGAATGGGGGGGATCCATCCTCCCCAATCCTTTCAAGCAGTCCCGATTCCAAAAACCTTGCTTTTGGAAAGCTGCTTTGGCTCCTGTTGCCCAGTGCGGGCTTTGCGGCCGGAGGGGTTCCCTTCCACTCTTCCCATTACGAAGTTTCCTGGCCGGAGAACCATACGGATCGCTCCCCTGGCAGCTGGCCTACGAGGACTGCTTGATCAGGATTGGAGAGGACGGATTGCCCCATTCCATGCTCTCTTCCGCACCCCCCAGGCTCCCCTCCTAGCCCTTTCCCACCACGTGCAGAGAAAGGCAAAGTAGCCGGCAGCAGGGGAGGGGGGAAGGCATGCCTGAGGAGCCGCTAGGGAAGTACATCTGAAGGCATGTGTAATGTTCTAATGTACAGAAGGTATGGTTAAATGTGTGGCAGGAAGTGGACTCTGGGTGTGTTTTTCCAAATGCAGTAAGTGAGGTTGAAGGTGTATCGTTTTAGAAGAGCTGTGTGTGTATGTGTGTGTGTGTGTGTGTGTGTGTGTGTGTGTGTGTGTGTGTGTGTGTGTGTACGTGTACGTGTATACGTACACATACAGTATATATAGTAGATAATGTATATTTTTGTGTGCCTGTGTGTAATATGTATGTACACATTACATAGGATTAAATAGTATATTTTGGATGTTCAGTAGTAGTAAATAGATAGGGAAATCATTGAGGCCTTTGAGGCGAGGAGAGGCCAGGCACCCTAACCCTAACCCTTGACGTGAGTGACGTCAAGTTGGCCACGCCCACCCAGTCACATGACCATCAAGCCACTCCCACCCAATCACATGGCCAGCAAGCCACTCCCACCCGGTCACGACCAGCAAGCCACACTCACAAAATAAGCCACGCCCACAGAGTGGTAGTAAAAAAAATTGGAACCCACCCTTGCCTTCCAGCCCTATGATTCTGTGATTTTATATTTCTATGTTTCAGATGTTTTTTGCATCTACACAGCTCTACTCTGGCACTCTCTTTCAAGTCTTCAAGGCAGAGAAGATTCATTACCATCTTAATTTGAGATGCCAGCCTGAAAATTTGCACACACAAAGTATATGCCACATCACTGAACCGTGGTAGGCTTTCCAAGACTGAAAACTCCTGGCCAACAGTAAGAAGAATTATTATTAGTAACTGCTTCAGGCAGCCTTCCTGCATCTAAGTGCCCTTTTCTCCTTTTTCTAACTCTTCAAAAGTTGTTTTCCTACCTTCTGAATAAAATACTGCCAATTCAATTTCCTGAGCCATATATGTGGCACTTATGCTATAACAAACGAAATAGGCAACTTGTGTCAGGAAGCTGTGTAGCGAAGACCCACAAAGGAGTGACATTGATGGGAGTTATGTAATTTTTGCTTCAACGTCAGTGGCAGTAAAATTACAATTTTGCTGACAAATAATGATTTAAGACTACTTCATACTGCTGATGGAGTTTTGAAGACTAAAAAAATAACTAAAAACCAAGAACTGGAAAAATGTTTCCTTGGCATTCTCCATCTTGGGGTGGAACCAGCCTTCAGCAAGTGGGTAGACCTCGGCCAATCAGCTTGAGGACCGAGCCAGTTTATTTAAATACTCCGTAGGATCAGCCTTGTTTCCCAGATTTGACTCGGTCCAGTCAAGAGGATGGTCGTGGTCAAACTCCTGTCCTGAAGATTTCCCTTTTTCGTTAGGACTTTTCCTTTCTTCTGTCTTCCTTACCTTCTTACAGGATTCTTCCCTTCCTAGAACTTTCATCCCTTTGATCAGTGATCCGCTCTGTTTAAAAAAAAAAGGAGAGAGAAATAGGGAAGGGAAGAAGAGAAGAAGGAAGCCTCTTAAACAAAGAGCCCTCTTAAGGGCTTCAAGCCTCCAATCGTCACAGGAGAAGCTGTGCTGCTGCTGTCTACGGAAAGACTTGTGGGCACGATTTTGGATTTTTAGCCTCCCTCCCGCCCCCCATTCCCCACGTGGTCTGGAGCGCAGCGTTCCTTCCGAAGTGGCAGAACTCGCCTGGCACATCGGGGCTTTATTAAGCCTCAGCTCCAGCCAGCGAGAGGCCGTCCGGCATCAGGGGGGGGGGGAAGGCTAACAACAGCCAAAGGAGGAATCCCTAAACGAATGTGCAGCAGGCAACGCAGGAAAATCAGGGACTGATTTTAAATAGCGTGCTTTGGCTGGGGCTCATCAGCACCATTGTCCCCGCCCTCTTCTTTCCGTGCTTCAGCAATAAAGCAGCAGAGGGAGGCTGGCAAGGCCCCCCAAGCTACCACCATCCCCCCCTTGTTTCTGGGGACAAGCAGGGGCAAAGGGGGAGGGCACTGCTTAGATTTCTTCCGGCATCCAGTGGAAGAAGAAAGAGAAGATGGGGGGGGGTGGATTAAGGAGGCCCGGCTTATATTGCAGCCCTGAGATTTCTCGGGGGAAAAGGGGCCTATTGAGACAATCCAGCCACCCTGAGAGTTCTCGGGCAGGCCGGGGAGGCGGAGCACGTGGCGATTCCTGGAGGGGGCCATCTTTAACAAAGGCTCACATGTGGCAAGCAGGGGGGCAGCCATATTTTTTGGGGGGGACATCAGGAGGGGCGGAGTCTCTTTCACTGCACCCACTGGCAGCAACCACAGAATGGTGGCCAGGAGCTCCAGGAAAACAGAAATATCGGGTAAACGATCAAAAAAGTCCAAGCATTTATCAGAGGAGGATATAGTTTCCTCCCCAGAACGATCCCCTCCCAGCAAAAATCCCTCAAGGGCCACAGCTCAGGTTGAGGAAAGGCGTCATAGAATACTAGAAAAACTGAGCGATAAGGCCCTAGCAGAGGTGGAAGAATCTCAGGGCAAACAGGGGATTCCAAGTCAAGATCCAGAGGCAGCAGAAATGGATCCACTAGATCTAGATGCAGCTGCCCTTGCCAGATCCCGGGGAGACCCTTGGGGGCGCTCAGAATCAACAGATCAGGGGACTATCATGTCACAGGGGTACCTGAGCAGGAACAGACAATTGTTAGCACAACTAACCTCAGAGCTATGATGGAGGAGCTTCTACAACAGGTCATCACAGACAGATTAGGCACCTTAACGAGAGCAGGTTCCTCCACTGCAGCCTCTACCTCATCATCATCTAGGGCAGTGGTTCCCAACCTTTCTAATGCCATGACCCCTTAATATAGCTCCTCATGTTGTGGTGACCCCCAACCATAAAATTATTTTCGTTGCTATTTCATAACTGTAATTTTGCTACTGTTATGAATCGTAATGTAAATATCTAATATGCAGGATGTATTTTCATTGTTACAAACTGAACATAATTAAAGCATAGCGATTAATCACAAAAACAATATGTAATTATGCCAGATCAGAAATTCTTGGGCCAGTCTTTACAAGAGCACAAGGAATATCATCTTCCACAACAAGTCTACTTCTGTATTTAGACTTGATAACCAACAAGTGTACAGCAATATTTCTCAATCTCAGCAACTTTTAAGGTGCCTGGACTTCAACTCCCAGAATTGAGAGCAAAGCTGGCCCCTTAGCTGATGCTGCCAAAGCTCGGTCGCCAGGTGTCACAAACGCCTCTCTCCGAATGGCACCTCTCCCGACCAATCGGAGGGCTCGGGCGAGTTGAGTCGATATGGCCAGGCTTGTGGCAGTGGGGGGGGGAGCTGAGGATGCCGAGGTGACCCCTGGGAAATGGTCATTCGACCCTCAAAGGGGTCCCGACCCCCAGGTTGGGAACCACTGATCTAGGGGCTCAAAGAGAGTCAGCAAGAGGAAGCATCGTTCAACCAACAAGCATAGTTCTGAGGATTCTTCAGATGAATCAGTCCTTAGCAATACTAAGGATGAAGCTCCTAGAGATGAGGATTCCAAATGGGATCTATCGGAAGATGAGGAGGCATCTAAGGAGGTACCTCCCACAAAGGGTCTGTTCCCCCCTAGTTTATATAAGTCCTTGCTACTCAAGGCTCAGGCTGTGGCAGGTATTAAGTTACCAAAAACCCCTGCAGACCCTGCTGCAGAAGATCAACCCAACCACTTCTATCTAGAGGTCAGACCAGAGGTGGATTTTGTGCCTATTCCACAGCTGTTTGTGGATGCAGTGGAAAAACACAGACCCACTCCAGCGTCTGGTCCGCCCACTTCCTCACAGGACAAGAAATTTTACAATGTAGCTTCTAATCTTTCTGATCTGCTTTTAGTCCCTACAGTAGATGCGCCCATCAGGGCCCTATATTCCTCCACTACAGTTCCAGGAGAGCCAGAAGAGGTCCTGAAGCAGGAAGAAAGGCGCATGGAGCAGGTCTTGATCAAGAATTTCCAGTCAGCGGCCTGGTCTGTAAGGGCCTGCTCCATTTCCTCCTTCTTTGTGCATGCGACACTATCATGGCTGGAGCAGCTGCAGGAGCACATCCTCCCCTCGAGCACAAGGGCTCAACAGGATCTCAACAAGATCTTCGCAGCGGTGCAGTTCTGGGTGGATACTTCTGGGTGGATACACATTTCGCAGCAACGGTGATGAACTCCTCAATAGTGGCCAGGCGTCTGAACTGGCTCAAGAAATGGCAGGCAGATCCACGGCACAAGTGGAAGCTGGCAGCCGCTCTCATTTACTTACTTACTTACTTACTTACTTACTTACTTACTTACTTACTTACTTACTTACTTACTTACTTACTTATTTATTTATTAATTTTTTATTTTTTATTTTTTATTTTTTATTATTTTATTATTTTTTTATTTTTTTATTTTTTTATTTTTTATTTTTTTATTTTTATTTTTATTTTTTTATTTTTTATTTTTTATTTTTTATTTTTTATTTTTTATTTTTTATTTTTTATTTTTTATTTTTTATTTTTTATTTTTTATTTTTTATTTTTTATTTTTTATTTTTTATTATTTATTTATTTATTTATTTATTTATTTATTTATTTATTTATTTATTTATTTATTTATTTATTTATTTATTTATTTATTTATTTATTATTCTTATATGCCGCCCTACTCCCTGGGGACTCAGGGCAGTGTACAACATTAGAGGGGTGTCGCTCTTCGGGGCTGCGCTAGAACCACTCCTCGTCAAGACCAGCGACAAGTGAAAGGTCCTGCCCTCGATCACGCACAAGGGGTTCACGAAATCCACCCCCTACGCTCGCCAGCCCTTTCACTCATCTGACCAGGGATCTTCCTTCTCCAGGTCCCCAGGTCAGTACTCCTCCAGACAGAGACAACCAGATAGGGGAGGCAGGGAGAAGCATTTTCGTAGACAGCTGCGAGGGGCCCCATCAGGCAGGCCCTTCCGCAGAGGTAGATGGTAGTTCCAGGAATGCTCCTATAGGGGGCAGACTTGCCAAGTTCTGGCAAGCCTGGGAGCGTTCAACTCAGGACTCCTGGGTACGGAACTTCATGCGCAGGGGACTGAAGTTGGATTTTTTGTCATTTCCCCCAAGATCCTTCATCAAATGTTCTGTCTCCTTCATTTACTCCAAACGTAAACTGATGGAAGAGGTGATCAAGCATTTGGCTTCTATCAGGGCCATTCAGCCAGTGCCCCACCCCCAGCGGGGGCAAGGGTTTTATTCCATACTCTTCATAGTTCCCAAGTCCTCGGGGGGGGGGGGTTGGAGAGCTATTCTGGACCTAAATAGATTAAACAAGTATTTGGCTTATAAACATTTCAAAATGCATTCCCTGTCTTCCATACTCTCTATGATATGCCAGGGGGATTTCATGGCATCCCTGGATCTCACGGAAGCATATCTTCACATTCCAATATTCAAGCTACACAGGTGCTTCCTAAGATTCTGTTATGGCAAGCAGCATTATCAATATAGGGCCCTTCCCTTTGGACTCTCTTCAGCCCCAAGGGTTTTTACCAAGACATTGGCGGCCCTTGTGGCCAGAATGCGGACTAAATCTATTCGCATCCATTGTTACCTAGACAATATCTTGGTGCATGCCTCCTCTAAGGGTCTAGCCCAATAGCATGTGGAGGTCATCATAGAAGCCCTTCAGGAGCATGGCTTCTCTATTAACTGGGAGAAGAGCCATTTCAGCCCGGGCACGTCCATACAACACCTAGGGGCAGTCATTAACTCCCTGGACTGCACAGTTTGCCTCTCCCTGGAATGGCAGGATAGCATTAGACAGTCAGTCGCCCAGATCCTGGGGGACCAGAGATCACCTCTGGAATCATTATCCTCCCTGCTGGGGAAGATGATTTCCTGCATAGCAATCACCCCATGGGCTCGCCTACACGCAAGGGAACTCCAGTGGTTCCTGTTACCCTTCCAGAAAGCGGGCCAGGGCTCATCTTCTATGAAGGTCCAACTTCCCTCACAGGTTCGAAGCTCGCTCGATTGGTGGACTTCCTCAGCGATATCCAAAGGCACCTCGTTCAGAATCGCCCACAGAAGAACGGTCACAACCGACGCAAGTCTGACGGGCTGGGGAGCTCACTCAGAGGGAGCCATGGCTCAAGGTCAGTGGTCACCAGGGGAGGCCTCACACTCCATCAACTGGTTGGAGCTGAGGGCCATGTACCTGGCTGTACAACACTTCCAGCACCTGATAGCGGACTCTGATGTTCTAGTCCTCACAGACAACATATCCACCAAAGCACACATCAACTGCCAGGGGGGAACCAGATCCAGGTCCCTCCAGGCCGAAGCAATGAGGCTGGGCCTGTGGGCGGAGAAACATTTGAGTTCCATCACATCAGACCACATATCAGGGATCCACAACTCTCAAGCGGACTGGCTCAGCTGCACCCAGGTGGATCAGGCGGAATGGAGGCTTCACCCAAGCGTATTCTGTCAGGTGGCTCAGAGGTTCATCTGACTACTGGTGGATCTCTTCGCGACTCCCGCCAATTCCCAAATACCGAGGTTTGTCTCACAGTTCCCTTCGCCGGTAGCGGAACAGACGAACGCCCTCAGTGGCCCCAGGGGCTCCTATATGCATTTCCACCATTACCTGTGATCCGGAGCTCATCCACAGGATCCTAGTGGAGTGGGCAGAGATAATCCTCATAGCCCCCTTCTGGCCATGGAGGGCTTGGTTTGCAGACCTCCAGGATTGCCAGCATTGGAGGACCTGCTATCACAGGGGGACATTCATCCGGCCTGGTTACAACTGACTGCATGGAAATTGACCGGAGGGACTTACTAAGTCAGGATTACGATCAGGATGTTATTCTCATTATGCAGGCAGCCTGTCGTCCCTCCACAAACCGCATTTATGCCGCTACATGGAGGACCTTCTGCGCGTGGTGCAGCAAGGAGGGTCTCTCACCAGTGTGCATTCCGCTTCCCAAGGTGTTGAGATTCCTAAAACATGGTCTCAATCGGGGCCTAGCTCCTAACACCCTTCGCAGGCAGATAGAGGCCCTTTCATCGGTATTAGTGTGTGATACTAATATCCCAGTGTCCAGCAATCAGATGCTTCCTAAAGGGGGCAGCAAACTTACACCCACTTACGGTCCATCGGTACCCAACCTGGAACCTACAACGGGTCCTATCATCCCTCCTTACGAACCGCTTAGGGAGGCATCACGAAGCCATCTAACTATGAAGGTTGCCTTCCTGGTAGCCATCACATCTGCCCGTCACATCTCCGAGCTGGTGGCACTGTCAGTCCGGAAGGATCTATGCATCTTCCAACCAAGCAAGGTAACTCTCAGAGTAGACCCGTCATTCATTCCAAAGGTGAATTCCGTTTTCCACAGGACCCAGGAGCTGGTGCTCCCTTCATTCTGCACACAACCGACCCACCCATCTGAAAAACGATGGCACTCGCTGGACGTGTGCAGGGCTCTCAAGATCTACCTTAACCGCACCAAGCATACCAGGAAGACAGAGTTGCTCTTCGTGGGGTTCCACACTAGATCCCTGGGGGATCGAGCTTCTTCAGCAACCATAGGGCGCTGGATCAGGGCCACCATAGCCAAGGCCTACGAACTAAGTGACATGCCAGCACCAGCAGGAATAACAGCACATTCCACCAGAAGTGCATCCACGTCGGCAGCCTGGAATACCCAGGAATCAATGGAGGAGGGCTCAACCATCCCAGTTCATTCGGCACTACAAGATAGACATTTTCGCTTCAGCCAATGCAGCCTTTGGCAGAAGGGTGCTACAACAAGTAGTGGACATTCAGTAGGAGCAGTGCCTGCTGCTTTCCCCTCTCTGGGACCTATGCTTTGGTATGTCCCACTTGCTGAAGGCTGGTTCCACCCCAAGATGGAGAATAGGCATTGTTTTCTTACCTGAATGCCTCTTCTCATCTGGTGGAACCTGCCTTCAGTTGCCACCCATGTATATATGTAAATACTTATTTAGCAGTTTTCAATTCCTTCTGTTATTAGTTCTCCTTCTAGTAGCTTTACTCTTTAGGGGACAGGAGTTCACTCAGCTAACAGCGACTGAGTAACTACGCCTGAGTCCAGTTGCCAGGATTCGTCAGATCTAGGAAACAAGGTGGATCCTACGGAGTATTTAAATAAACTGGCTCGGTCCTCAAGCTGATTGGCCGAGGTCTACCACTTACTGAAGGCTGGTTCCACCAGATGAGAAAAGACATTCAGGTAAGAAAACAACGCCTATTTTCTGTCACGAAGGGAATAAGTTATCACTTCTGGAATGTGGTCAGTAAATTTTCTATTTGTTTGTTTTTTTCTTTACCCCAGAATCAAATAGGAAATTTATTTCCTCTGGGATACTCTGCTATCTTAGAGGTCAAAGAAATGATCTATCTATATCTGTCTATCATCTATCAATTGTCTATCATCTATCTATCTATCTATCTATCTATCTATCTATCTATCTATCTATCTATCTATCTATCTATCTATCTATCTATCTATCTATCTATCATCTATCTATCTATCTATCATCTCTCATCTACCGGTATCTATCTATACATCATCTATCTATCATCTATCTATCTATACATCATCTATCTATCTGTCATCTATAAATATCTTATTATCTATCATCAGATTGTTGGGGGCAATATGCTGACTGTAAACTGCTTAGAGAATGTTGTAAAGCACTACAAAGTAGTATATAAGTCTAAGTGATATTGCTATTGCTCTGTTTCTATCATATCTCTCTCTCTCTCTCTCTCTCTCATCTATTATATATCTATATGTATCACTCTATTATCTATCTATCATCTATCACTTTGTCTATCAATCATTTATCTATCTGTGTTTCATCTCAGTCTTTCTTTCTTTCTTTCTTTCCGTCCTTCCTTCCTTCTTCCTTCCTTCCTTCCTTCCTTCCTTCCTTCCTTCCTTCCTTCCTTCTTTCTTTCTTTCTTTCTTTCTTTCTTTCTTTCTTTCTTTCTTTCTTTCTTTCTTTCTTTCTTTCTTTCTTTCTTTCTTTCTTTCTGCCACACCTCAGCAAAATCTCTGGACAATGTACAACAAAACTAAAACAGTAAACAAATACATGGAGGTACTTAATAATTATAGAAAGCATTTAAAAACTATTTTATATTTTGTAGTTCCAAAGTATTATAGAAATGCCTCCATGTGGACTGAAAATTTTGCATTTCTTAGAGGCAATTCTGGAGACTGCAAATGGAGTGCTGGAGGTCATTGCTGGCTCTGCAGAGCCCAGTTTTAATACCAGTGTGTCCAGTGTTAGAACAATGGCATAAACGACTTTTTAACAATGTCCATAAAACTGTTACTGCAGTGATCATGGTAATTAATATCAGTGATGGGTTCTCTTTTCGGGACAGAATCCACTGTCTGGACATGCCAATGATTAGATGATTATTGTTTTTACATATTTTTGACAATGCAAGCGGCATCATGATTCTTTCTTTTTATAATTTCCTCCAGCATTCATTGTAACACAAATTCTTTGTGTTTCCTTGAAGCAGCAAAAGGAAATGGCTCGTAGAGCAGAGCTTGCCAGGAACAGGGGAAACTTCTTGGAAAGCCTGTGTCAAAGAGCAAAAGAAACCGGAATATTATCTAGAAATGATCAAGAGTGAGCCAAACCCATCCAAAGCAGTTTGTAGAGATAAAAGGAGGGAAGGAAGAAAAAAAATTTGTTAGGGAACTCAAGACTGCTGCCAAAGAGAGAGACATATCATTCTTTCTCCCTCCCTCCCTCCCTCCCTCCCTCCCTCCCTTCCTTCCTCAGTTCTCTTTTCATCATCATTTGATCTCCCATCTTCACTGTTCAAGCATTGGAAAGAATGCTGTGAATGAGGGTCACAGTGAGGCTCATTAGATGCTTCACAAAATATTTTTTGCAGTTGGAACTAAAGTTCTGACAATCAAATGGCTTCAAGGGTTGAATTTTGGTAGAGACAGAATGATGCCCTGGGAAAATACAAGACAATACAGGTAGTCCTTGACTTACAACAGTTTATTTATTTTATTTATTTTAGTCTATATATACTGCATGAAAAACCAGTAGAAAAAGCTAATTCAGTTTTTGAGAACAAACAACCTCATAACAACTGCATACATTTACTCCACAGAAGAATGGGGCATTTGAATTTTAAATTGTTACAGAAAACTGTAGAATTGGCTAAAGGAATTAAAATAAAACCATGTTCTAAGTATCTGAATTGCAATGCCTGTAATCAAGAAAAAAGCAAGGTTACTCCTGCAAATAGATATTATGGATTCAAAACAACAGCACCATTAGATGTAGTGTTTGTTGATTTAATAGGACCTAAGAAACCAAGTTTAGGTGCCGCCCTACTCCCTGGGGACTCCCTGGGGACTCAGTTCATTTAGTGACCATCCAAAGTTACAACAGCACTGAAAAAAGTGACATGACCATTTTCACACTTCAACACCCCCTTGGTCACGTGATCAAAATTTGGATGCTTGGCAACTGGTTCATATTTGTGATGGCTGCAGTGTCCCGGGAACATGTGATCAATTTTTGCAACCTTCTGACAAGCAAAGCCATTGGGAAAGCCAGATTCACTTAAAAACCATGTTACTAACTTAACAACTGCAATGGTTCACTAAAAAACTGTGACAAGAAAGGAAGTAAAATTGGGCAAAACTCACTTAACGTTTCACGTAGCAATATAAATTTTGGGATCAAATGTGGTAATAAGTCAAGGACTACCTGTACTTGAAAGTACACAATATGGTCTTACTTCCAAGGGAGGCAAATCCTATCTGGAAGAAGCTTTCACCACTTTTGGGGTGTGTGTGTGTGGGGGGGAGTGAGAGTGAGGAATGCAATGGACACCATCTCTGGTTTTCATTTCCTACAACCTCACAAAGCATCAACAGATTTTGCACCCTGCTTTTTAAAGAGGGATCTTAAGAAGCAACTGAGATGTTGGCTTTTCTTACAGAACTGAAGCTGATATGATTAAGCCACTTGACAGAGCATTATTGTCTGTTTTCAGTTCACACAAATGTCTTCTGCAGCTTAACAAACCAGAATTGTTTCCTGGTCAGCATGGGTGAACTTCAAACTGAACTCCCGGAATTGTGGTTGCTCCATCACTGTAGATTTTAATGAAGAGATTGAACAGCCATTTGTTTGAAATGGTGGAGGGTCTCCTGCTTCAGCAGGGGCTTGGACTAGAAGACCTCCAAGGTCTCTTCCAACTCTGTTATTCTGTTGTTCTGCAAGGCTTAAGTCACCCACTCTTTAGAAAATCCCAACTCCAAAATTTGGGCACAGTCTACCCCCCTCAAGGGGAATCTGAGACCACAAAGAAATATTTGCAACCACCTTTCCTTCTAGGCCACATGTTTTGCACTTCTGGATTAAAGTATTAGCTCTATGCCTGCTCCCTCAATCACTTATCTGAATAATTGCACAAAGAAGATCTCTGAAGCAGCATCCTCAGACGTTTGTATGGCTCCTTCTTTCAATGAACTCTAAAGATCTAGGCATCTCCTAGGCCTCTTATCAGAATGTTTTCTCTTTAAGTTGTTTGTCTTATTGTTCTTACCAGATGTTTTTCCTTATATGGTTTCCAACTGTTCTTATTGCATGCTAGCCAGAGTTGTTATGGAGCCAGGCAGCCTTAGAAAAATGGACAAATATATAAATGGGCTCAATAATATTAGGGGGAATTATTTGATTGAGTTTGAAGGAGAAGACACCTGCATGATAATATATAAATGAAAAATAAAATAAATAATAAATACAAAGCCAGCAGCTTTTTTATTTATTTGCTAGAAATTGGTTTGCATTTTGGTTTACTCAATCCTTTCTTACGTTTTTCATCTTGAGGAGCAAGCAAACAAATCAGCTTCCAAATTATGATGGTTTAACTGAAGGCAAGTTAGACAGTGAATTGGAAAAAGTTAGGCCATCTCTTGGAATTACCGTATTTTTCGGAGTATAAGACGCACCGGAGTATAAGACGCACCTTAGGTTTGGGGGAGGAAAACAAGGAAAAAAGGCCCCTGCCTCCCAGCAATTTGCCAAACAGCAAATAGCACAGATGATATACACTGTTTGCTGTGTATTTCTGTGCATGTGTGCCTGACCCATAGAAATGGCAAAGAATTGGAGAAATGTACATTTATGGCAGTATATTAATCCCAGAAAGTTTTCTTAAATGTAATCACACTAACTCCTCCCAATTATTTAAATAGATCTACTCCAAACATAACTAAGTCAGGGTTTCTCAGCTGCCTTCTTTTAATACTAATACTTAATACTAATACTTAATACTAAAACAGGACATTTCAGATTATACTTTTACAGATCTTTAAAATTGATGTGGCTTTCTGGAAGTATTCTCTGCTATTTAATAGAAGATACAATAGCACTGGGCCTCTTCAGAGCAAGCATTTATTTTAAAAAGCTTCTTCATTTTGTTAAGTTGTCTAGAACAGTAATAAAGCAGTCTTTAAAAAATAAGTCTAATAATTTGAACACTCTCTACAAACATTTAACAAAATAACATATTAACAGAATCTGCCACTACCTAGGATAGAATTCACAACCTCCTGATTGTGAGGCAAGAGCTCTAGCTCTGAGCCACAGCAGCTATAGCTTGCCTCCTTTTAATTTCAGCAGTCTAATATTGCCAGCAGTTTATCTCCCAGCAATTTGTCACATTACAGCCACCGTAGTTAGTTTCATTTTATCACGTGGCTTGCAAGCCTCCGTCAGCTGTAGGTCGGGAGGCAGTTTATCTCTTCTTGTGCTCTTCTTGTGCTTTGCCCTGTTTGCTGCAAAGAGGTAAATTGCTGGCAGGCAGAGGCCAAAGGGTGGGGGTGGCTGGGTGGGGCTGTATTCGGTGTATAAGATGCACCCAGGTTTTCACCCTCTTTTTGAGGGTAAAAAGGTGCATCTTATACTCCGAAAAATACGGTATTCATCTTTCAAAAACAGATTGTGGTTAAGAATTGCATAATAAAACATTGAGACTGTTGCTTGTTTCTCTCTCTCTTTCCTTCCTTCTTTCATGCTCATCCATACTGAAGTCTAGAGGAGAAGGATATTGTGATTGATTGATTTGCTTCTCCAATATGGTAGTTGTCAAAGTCAACTCTTCTTCCATCAGGAAGGGCTTCAATGTTCGATGGGCTGTCATGGAAAAGACAAATGTGTCCAATCAGAAGCAGCTGAAGAGAGAGAGATAACCTTCAACATTTTTTCAGGCTACTAAATTACAGGAGGAAGATTTGAGATATAGCCAGATGTTTGGGCAGAGAGGGTGAAGATCAGGGGTGGTTTCCTACCGGTGCGGTCTTCTCTATGGCACCGGTAGTAGGCGGCGGATTGCGAAACGGCTCTGGTGCCGTCCTCACCGGTCCATCGTGCGGCGCCATCTTTTTTGGGAATTTTTTTGCCTTTTTTTGTTTCCTGCGCATGCGCGGAAGCAAAATCTCACGAGGGGATGCACGCATGCGAGAGATTTTGGTGTTTTTTGCTTCTGCGCATGCGCGGAAGCAAAAAATCACCAAAATAGCACACATGCGTGCATCCCCTCACAAGATTTTGCTTCCGCGCATGTGCAGGAAGCAAAATTGCGTGAGGGGCGCACACATATGTTGTGGCTTGCCCGCATCCTGTGCAGCTGGTTGAGGATCCGGAGGACCTAGAGCCACCTGTGGCGCGGCACTATCACCCTGTGTACCTGGCACCTGAGTCTGACAGCGATGAGGACTTAGTGCCAGAGGAGCAAGACCAGCCAGGGCCTTCTGCACCTTCTCAGCTGGTGCAGAGTGAGTCCTCAGAGGAGGAGGAGCCTCTGCTGGATGCTAGGGCTTGCAGAGCAGCCAGCAGAAGGGATCGGCTTTACAGCCGGAGGTCTCCTCGCAGGTAAAGCTGAGGGATAATGGGCCACACCCTCAGGCTATTTAGGACCGGTGCACTCAGCACTTGGTGCTGAAAGCAACACCTGTGTTCTGCAAGCACTTCAGAGTCCTTTTGCATCGGAGTTTCTGTTTTGAGTCCTGTGTTTGGAAATAGCAGCTTCTGGAATGCTTTTCTGGGATGCCAGCCAACTCGAGTGAGTGAGAGAGATAAGAAAAGACTTAATTGGTATTTGTTTGGACATTTGAACTTTGGCTAATAACTCAGGAAGAGACGAAGGAACTTTATTCCCCGAGACTCTCCTTATGTTTGTTTATGGACTTTAAACCCCTGCGCTTTTACTAAGCACCTTCATTAGTAAAAGGACCCCTTTTGCTTTTGTAGCAAACAGTTGTGTGTGTGTTTTTCTGTGGGTTGTGGTGCTGGGACACAACAGTACGTAGCGAGCGCACATGCACGCGAAACATGGCGATGCGTGCGCAGTGCACCGGGAGCGAGGTAAGAGCAACCCGCCCCTGGTGAAGATGGGCAGAATGGGTGAAGATGCCCTTGTCAAATCAGGCCCTTCTTTACTGGGCCTAAGACTTTCCCCCACTTTTTCTATGCAAGCAATGGCCATCACTGATTACAGCTACAGTAGAAGGATGATGATACCACCCATGCTCTGATTTGCGATCTATATTCCCCAGAGGAGACAACTCATATAGCCCAAATTAATTTCTTTACATTATATTATCAGGTTAATATAGTATTACCAGGGGGGGGGGGAGAGGCAATGGCTCAGTAGTTAAAGATGCTGAGCTTGTCAGCTGGAATGCTGACAGCCCAGGTTCGAGACCTGAGTGCTGTGTGATGGGGTGAGCCCCCATTCCTTGCCCCAGCTCCTGCCCACCTAGCAGTTCAAAAGCATCCAGTTCAAGCAGGACTGGGCTTCAAAGATTTTAGCAAAGGGTTCTCTGCCCGGTTGCTGGGTGGATGTGGCCATGCTTGCCTCTTGCACCACAGCAGGGGGGCATTTTTGCCCTACCCGGGCTCCGGAGGCTTTCCTTGAACCTCCAGGAGGGCAAAAATGGCCTCCCCAGGCTCTGGAGGCCCTCTGAAGGCTGGAAATGGGCCCATTTCCGGCCTTCCCAAACTTCCAGTAGACCCATTTTTCGCCCTCCCAGAGCCTCCGCGCATGGCCTGCACTTACCTGCATTCAAAATGGGCCATGTGGGGATTCCTTGGAGGGGTGGGGTGGGTGGGACCAGCCAGGAGTGGGATTTGGGGGTTCTCTGAACGGCACAGAATCTTAGCTAGAGGTTTTCCCAAACCCCTGCAAACCCCCAGCAGCCCACTCCTGAATTCAAGTAGATCAATAGGTAACACTTTGGTGGGAAGGTAACAGTATTCCATGTGCCCTGGCTTTTAGTCATTCTGGCCACATGACCACAGAAGCATCCTTGGACAATGTTGGCTCCCTCGGCTAGTAAACAGAGATGACCATCACCCCTTAGAATCAGACATGACTGGACAGGGAAAACCTTTACCTTTATAGAGTTACAAAATTACAGACTCGGAAGGGACATTGGAGGTCTTCTAGACCAACCTGTACCCTATACCATTTCAGACAAATGGCTGTCCAATATCTTCTTAAAAGGGGGCTTGTTTGAGCCCCTTGAGGGCTCTAACAATTTGAGGGGTTGCCACAAAGTTCAGGGGGGGTAAACCTATTCTCCAAAGCACCTGAGGACAGAATAAGAAGCCATGGATGAATACCTATCAAGGAGAGGCCCAACCTAGAAATGAGAAACTTCCTGATAATGAGAACAATTAAGCAGTGGAACTTCTTGTCTTCAGAAGTTGTGGGTGCTCCATCACTGGAAGATTTTCAGAAGAGATTGGAGAGCCATTTGTATGGAACGGTATAAGGTCTCCTGCTTGAGCAGGAGTTGGACTAGAAGACTTCCAAAGTCCCTTCAACTCTGTTATTCTGTTATTCTGAAGAGAAGACAATCAACACATCTCTCAGATCTGCTTTTGCCTCTACAGGAGTCAAGATTGCTCCCTCCCTCCATTTTCAAAGAGAAGCAAAACAGCTTGAATACTCTATGATTATTAAAGGCCATAAGGGTAGATAATGCTTTGCATGGAATCAGTTGGAAGCAATTCAGATCAGAAATGAAAATAATTTGCCTCTTTGCATCCCTTTCAGAGCTTCATCTACCAACAATGATACCTCCCCTTCTCACCCAGCTCAGTACAAAAACTCATTAAGCTAGGATGTTAATGCTACTGGATAAGCATTTTCTTTGGGATTGATTGCCTTACCCGCTTTGGACAATGTTTTCTGCTTTGAGCCTTGATGTGCTTTGTTAAGCATTGGTTTCTAGTACATAAAACATGCAGATTTAGAGGTTAGATACTGCCTGCACAGATTTACTTTACTTTAATTTATTGTTCTTATAGGCCGCCCAATCCCGTAGGACTCAGGGCGGCGTACAACAGAAAGAAGAACAATTAAAAGATACAGTAAAAACAATTTAAACAATTGCAAAAATTAAAAACCAGACATCCATGGGGGAATTTAGATCTTGTTCACCCTGCCTGCAGGAAGAGCCATGTCTTCACAGCTTTGCGGAAGGCCAGCAGGGTGGGGATAATCCGGATCTCTGGTGGGAGTTGGTTCCAGAGAGACGGAGCTCCTACAGAGAAAGCTCTCCCCCATGGTCCCACCAACTGGCATTGCTTGGTTGATGGGACATGGAGGAGACCAACTCTGTGGGACCTAACCGGTCGTAGGGAGGTATGCGGTAGGATGCGGTCCCGAAGGTAACCTGGCCCTGAGCCATGTAGGGCTTTAAAGGTCAAAAACAACACCTTAAATTGTGTCCGGAGACTAATGGGCAGCCAATGCAGCTGGCGGAGAATGGGTGTTACGTTGGTGTATCTAGGAACACCTACCACAGCTTGCGCAGCTGCATTTTGCACCAATTGCAGTCTCTGGATACTCTTTGAGGGTAGCCCCATGTAGAGCGCATTACAGTAGTCCAGCCGTGAGGTGATGAGGGCATGAGTGACTGTGAGTAAGGCCTCCCTCTCCAAGTAGGGTCGCAATTGGTGCACCAGGTGAACCTGTGCAAAGGTCCCCCTAGCCAGAGTTGACAGATGTTGCTCCAATTTTAGGTGTGGATCTAGGAGAACACCCAAATTGCGGACCTGTTCCGAGGGAGTTAATTTCTCTCCCCAAGAACCAAGGAGGGGCAGTCGACATAATCCCTAGGGGGCAATATCCACAGCCACTCAGTCTTGTCGGGATTGAGCTTGAGCCTATTCATTCCAATCCAGACCCTAACATCATCCAGGCAATGGCACATTACATCCACTGCTTCCCTGAATTGAGACGGGGTAGAGATGTACAACTGGCTATCATCAGCATATTGCTGATAGCTCACCCCATGTTGTTGGATGATCTCACCCAGGGTTTCATGTAGATGTTAAGCAGGATGGGTGAGAGGACCAAGCCCTGAGGCACCCCACAAATCAGGGGCCTAGGGGCCAACCTCTGACCCCTGTCAACACCGACTGCATCCTATCGGAGAGGTAGGAGGAGAACCACCGTAAAACAGTGCCTCCCACTCCTAACTCGCCGAGTCGGCACAGAAGGATACCATGGTCAATGGAATTGAAAGCCACTGAGAGGTCAAGTAGCACGAGGATGGAGGAATGACCTCCATCCCGGGCTCACCAGAGATCATCCATCAGGGTGACCAAAGCAGTTTCTGTGCTGTAGCTGTGCCTGAAACCCGATTGAAAGGGATCTAGATAATCAGTGTCCTCCAATAACCATAGGAGTTGGAGCGCCACCACTTTCTCCACAACCTTCAGATGATACAGATGAGTATCAGCCATTGCTGTTGTATTTTGTTCCCTTTGATACTAAGTGCTTATGCAATGTATCTGTCAGATGTGCCTCCACTCAAAATCCAGGAAAGAAAAACCCCAACTCCAGAGCTGGAGGTGGCGCAGTGGTTAAATGCAGCACTGCAGGCTACTGCTAGTTCAGCAGTTCAGTTGTTCAAATCTCACCAGGCTCAAGGTTGACTCAGCCTTCCATCCTTCCGAGGTGGGTAAAATGAGGACCCAGATTGTTGGGGGCAATATGCTGAACTCTGTAAACCACTTAGAGAGGGCTGTAAAGCACTATGAAGCGGTATATAAATCTAAGTGCTATTGCTATGATGGTAAAGAAAGGTACTTTTACTGAATAAGAACTGATAGCAACAAGTAAAAAGCAAGATCTGAGGCAAAAGGCGCGTAAATTACATATAGAAAGTAATCCCAAATCCCAAATCCCTCAAAGACCCGGGCTGGCCATCCAATCATGATGCCCCCAGATGTCATGTGGGTCACATCTTCAGGTGGAGCCTTCGCATCTGGTCTGCAGAAACCGTTGACCTTGAGCTGGCTATAAACATGTCCATTCAGCCACGCAGTATATGGTGAGAACTTTCCTCCCTGACTCCCTAATCAGACACATATGGAGACATCTCCAGCACTGCTTCCCCCCTCCTCCCAAATACCTAGACCTCCCCTCCCCCCATTTATATGGCAGCCGAAGCAAGCAAGCAGCATGGAGGCTGACATTTGGCCCTCCTGCAGTAGTGACGGTAGTCCTAGGGGAAAACACATAACATAACAAGAGAGATACAATAAAAGTGTAATTACATTGACAGAAGTACATTTAAGGTTTATCAGGGTATTTGGAATGGAACAACTGAAGTAATTTTGGGGTTCTGATATCCCATTCATTCACCCATTCAGAATGTGAGAAAGGGAAGTGCTTCCAGGCCACCAAATATTGTATTTTGCCCCTACGTTTTCTAGACTCGAGAATTTCCTTAACCTCAAAATGCTGTTCACCTTCGATAAGCAAAGGAACAGGAGGAGGGGTCTGGTCTGGCCGAAGATAGGAGGTCTGTTCAGGCTTTACTAGGCTGACATGAAAAACAGGGTGAATTCTCCTAAGGGTTTTTGGAAGTTCTAATTGAACAGCGACTGGGTTTATAATTTTCACAATAGGAAAAGGCCCCACATACTTGAGCCTCAATTTCTTTGACTTCTGTGTAGTCTGTAGGTACTTTGTTGACAGGAAAACCCTATCTCTGACTTAGTATTCCTTTGGTCTAACCCTTTTCTTATCAGCTTGTTTTTTATGGGCTTGGTGAGCTTCATCTAGTGGCTTGCGAGTCATGGGCCAAGTCATTTGAAGATGCTCAATTCACTCTATTAAAGAGGGGATCTGATCACAGGAAAACTGTGGCAGTTCTGGAATGGGTACAAAGTCTTGACCATAGACCACCCTGAATGGGGTAAACCCCATACTGCTATGAACAGAGTTATTATAAGTTACCTCAGTGAAAGGTAGCAAGTCAGCCCAATTATCTTGCTGGTAATTTACATAACACCTGAGGTATTGCTTCAGAACTGAGTTAGTTCATTCACAGGCCCCATTCGTTTGGGGATGATGGGTGGAGCTTAAGCCCTGGGCAGAGCCTAACAACGTCAGGAACTCCTTCCAAAACTGGGAGGTGAATTGGACCCCCCTGTCCGAGATTATCCATTCAGGGACACTGTGAATAAACAGTTTGGCCAACATCTTTGCTGACAGAATCTTGGAGCAGGGCACAAAATGGACCTGCTTAGAAAACAGGTCTGTGATTACCCAAATGACCATATTACCCCCACTCTCAGGAAGTTCAACAATGAAATCCATGGATATTTCTTTCCAAGAAGCCCTTGGTCTAGCAACATTTTGAAGTAACCCCTGCAGTTTCCCTGGCAGTTTCCCTCTGCAGCAACACACATGGGGAAACTAGCCACATAAGCCTCTATGTCCTTTTTCAAAGATGGCCACCAAAATTGTCTTTTAATTAAGTGCAATGTTTTCACAAACCCAAAATGACCCGCTGCCTTCGAATCATGAGCTTGTCGAAGTACCAGCTTCCTAATAGGAGCAGGGACATACAGCTTGGCCCCCACCCAGGTGAGGCCAACACTAATTGTACACTATTTGAGTGAGACAAGACCCATTCATCAGTTTTAAATGCTTCTGTGAGCTGTGAATTTAAGTCAGTTGAGAGATCCAGGTCCACCTTCCCTTGGGACCTGGTGACAGCTGGAACCGCCAGTTGTTTGGAAGGGATCACTGGCCGGATTACTTCCGGCTGCGTGCTGTTATACTGGGGCAATCCGGATAAGGCATCAGCCATAAAGTTCTTTCCCTCAGGAAGATAATGCAGGGAGAAATTGAATCGATTAAAATGTGCCCAGTGGACTTGCTTGGGTGACAACTTCCTTGGGATCTTTAGCGCCTCGCGGTTCTTATGATCCATCCACACTTCAAAAGGATGTTTGGCCCCTTCGAGGAAATGCCTCCAGGTTAACAGGGCCCACCGGACTGCAAAAGCTTCCTTCTCCCATATCGCCCACCTCCTTTCAGTTTCAGTTAATTTAGGGAGGTGTAGGCGCAAGGTTGTAGAGTTCCATCAGCATTCACTTTCAGTAGTACCGCCCTGACTGCCATGTCACTGGCATCGGCCTGGACCACAAAAGGGGCATCCATGTCGGGGTACTTAAGAACAGGCTCGGCTGCAAATAGTTGTTTGAGCTTCTCAAAGGCTGCCTGGCACTTCATGGTCCACTCCAGGAGCTTTGCCTTTGCCTCCCCTTTTGTTTTTAGGAGGTTGGTAATAGGCAGTGCAATCTTAGCAAAAGAGGGGATGAATTGTCAATAAAAGTTGGCAAAGTCTAAGAAGCTTTGCAGCTGCTTACGGGTGCGTGGGGCAGCCTACTCCATAACTGCCCGCACTTTCTCTGGATCCATTTCAATGCCCTCATGTGATATGTGGTAACCCAAGTAGTCAATTTTACTCTGGTGAAACTCGCATTTTGACAATTTAGCATACAGTTCAGCAGCCATGAGCTTTTTCAAGACTGATCGCACCAATCTCATGTGTTGGTCTCCGTGTAAATGGTCTCCGTGTAAATGAGAATGTCATCAAGATAAACCAAGACCCCCTTGTAAAGATGCTCATGGAGCACTTCATTAATCAGCTGCATGAACACTGCTGGCACCCCCTGTAGACCGAATGGGAGCACCCAAAACTGGAAACAACCCAACGGGCAATTGAAAGCAGTTTTCTACTCGTCCCCTTCCTTAATTCGGACTCTGTAGTAGGCCTCTCTTAAATCCAATTTAGTAAAAATCTTCCCCTTGGCCAGATGGGCTAGCATGTCCTTCATAAGGGGCAAGGGATAAACATTTTCAACGCAAATGGTGTTGAGATTCTTGTAATCCACACATAAGCGAAGAGAGCCATCTTTTTTTTAGGAGCTGAAGTGGTGCAGTGGTTAAATGCAGCCATTGCAGGCTGACTGCTAGTTCAACAGTTCAGCTGTTCAAATCTCACTAGGCTCAAGGTTGACTCAGCCTTCCATCCTTCCGAGGTCGGTAAAATGAGGACCCAGATTGTTGGGGGCAATATGCTGAACTCTGTAAACTGCTTAGAGAGGGCTGTAAAGCACTATGAAGCGGTATATAAGAAAAGTGCTATTGCTATTGCTATTATTTTTCTCCCGGAAAAGCACCGGGGCAGCCACTCATGGGCTAGCAGGTTGGATGAAGCCTCGTTTCAGATTTTTATCAATAAAGTTCTGCAGCTCCTCAAGCTTGTGTGGGGTCATGGAGTAAATCTTTGGTTTAGGGAGTTTCACCCCTGGCAGGATTTCTATGCTGCAGTCCGTGGGCCAATGGGGTGGGAGCACGTCTGACGCCCTCTCACTGAAGGCCTCCCTGAGGTCCCCATATTCCTTAGGGATTTTTTCTTCCCCGCCATGCGTTTGCCCCCTATTGCTGCCAGCTCCTCTGCAGCATTGGCCATGTGGAAGGATTTTCCCTGCTGGCTATAGCGGATGCGCAATAGTCCCATTCTCCAATTCACATAAGGGTTCCATTTTCAGAGCCAGGGTAGCCCAAGTATGAGGGGTCGTTCCATCCCAGGGAAATGGGATAAAACGATAAAACTCAGAGTCTATCGGTGGTCCCCCATCCTCATCTCAACTGGTTCAGTCACAAAATGGCTGGTCCCCCACAGCTACTGACCCATCCAACTGGCAAAAGGCAATGGGCACTTTCATAGTTCTCAGTCTCAGTCCCATTTTTTCCACCACCACTGGGCTGATTACACATCTAGTGCACCCAGAATCCAAGAGGGCCAGCATCTTCCCCTGGGCACTGGATGATGGCACCTGTAGTTCTATGGGGAGGGTCAGGGGGCCCATGCGCTGACTTACGAGGGGGTCATCATTGGAATAGCTGTCACGATTCCACTATGGGGTGGTTGGAGCTCCCAGCTCCTCCAAGCCTGGAGGAGCGAACTGAACGACTTCCACGGCTTTCAAAGCCATTTCTGTGTGGCCGGCTTGTCAATTGTCTCCAGCTGAAGTCATCTTAGGCTTGGAGAAACATTCAGCAGCTCAGTGTTCCTCCTTACCACATCTGAAGCAGGCAGATGATTTGGACTTTGATCCTGACCCCCCTCTTGGCATTCTAGGGGCCTCTTTCGGTATGGAGGGGGAAGGCTTGCTCCAACTGCGACCTCCAACTGCGACCTAAAGTACTCTTTAACATCTTCATAAACGACCTAGATGAGGGAATAGAAGGGGAACTAACCAAATTTGCAGATGATACCAAGCTGGCGGGAATAGCTAATACCCCAGAGGACAGGTTCAGGATCCAGATGGATCTCGACAGATTTGAACACTGGGCCCAATCAAACAAAATGAAATTCAATGCAGAGAAAAGTAAAATCCTACACCTAGGTAAGAAAAACCAAAGATACGCATATAAACTGGGTGAAACCACACTCAATAGCAGCAACTGCGAGAGGGATCTAGGAGTCTTGGTGGACAACCAACTAGATATAAGCCAGCAATGTGCAGTGGCAGCCAAAAAAACCAATGCAATCCTGAGTTGCATTAACAGAGGGATACAATCTAGAACTAGGGAGGTACTAATACCACTCTATAAAGCCTTAGTTAGACCACAACTAGAGTACTGCATCCAGTTCTGGTCACCACACTATAAAAAAGACATCGAAGCTCTAGAGAAAGTGCAGAGGAGAGCAACAAAGATGATAAGGGGACTGGAAACTAAAACATACGAAGAGCGGTTGCAGGAACTGAGCTTGGCCAGTCTGGCGAAGAGAAGGACCAGGGGTGACATGATAACAGTGTTCCAATACTTGAGAGGAGGGGATTAGGCTGTTTTCCAAAGCACCAGAAGGCCAGACAAGGAATAATGGATGGAAACTGACCACATGCCACCAAGCCACGACCACCAAGCCACACCATGCCCACCAAGCCACACCCACAGAACCGGTAGTAAAAAAAATTGGATTTCACCACTGGATTTCCTCCAGAGCCTCTGACCCACGCCCAACAACCATTTGGCTCTGACTGGCCTCTCTTCAATCTGTGGTTCAAACACCCACTCCGATTTCTCCCAGCCACGTTTGACAACGGCGGGACTGGGCGGGAGGTTGATCCAGCAGCTCCCAGGTCCTCCTGGTCACTGCCTGGGCTAGACATATTTTTTCTTAGCCCCCACAGTAGAAGGTTTTCTCCGGGTTGGCTGATAAAGCAGATCTTGCTTAATGTCAGATGTGTCTCCGCTCAAAATCCAGGAAAGAAAACCCCCAACTCCATGATGGTAAAGAAAGGTACTTTTAGTACATTCAGCCACACAGTATATGGTAAGAACTTTCCTCCCTGACTCTCTAATCAGACACATATGGAGACATCTCCAGCACTGCTTCTCCCCTCCTCCCAAATACCTAGACCTCCCCCTCCCCCCATTTCTATGGCAGCCAAAGCAAGCAAGCAGCATGGAGGCTGACAGTATCAGTTGCTCAACTTCTGGTGTTCTGCCAGAACATCTTTGGTGCTTGGTATTCAGTTTAAGTTGCTATCCATGACCCCTTGTGCATAGAATTCAGATTCAGTGCTCCAAATTTGGTGCTTTGATAGAATTCCGAGGTCATTTTCAGCCCTGTGATTCTATGTTCTATGTGCAAATTTTGGAACTGTAACCCAGGATATAGGAACTATATCAAAAGAACCTGAAGGCAGAACAAGAAGCAATGGATGGAAACTAATCAAGGAGGGAAGCAACCTAGAAAGAGGGAGAAATTTCCTAACAGTGAGAACAATTAACCAGTGAAACAGTTTGTCTCCACAGTTGTGGATGAGCCATCACTGGAGGTTTTCAAGAAGAAATTGGGCAGCTATTTGTCTGAAATGGTAAAGGGTCTCTGACTTGATCAAGGGATTGGACTAGAAAACTTCCAAGATCTCTTCCAACTCTGTTATTCTGTATATGACTCCTTGCTTTGAGAACCACTCTACAATCAGTATATATTCCAAAATATTTTAAAAAAACAGCTTGTTGAAGCTATCAATTATACCACATTATTTTATATATTATTTTCCATGCTCAGTGGAAGCAATAACAAAACATTACTAAAAATAAGAGATATAAATATTTAAAGAGTAAATATTAATTGTTAAAATGGGTGAATAAATATGAGTTTCCCCCCAATTTGGTTCATTTTTCTCTTTCCAATCAGCAACAAATAGAAGCATCTCAGTATTTAAGGAATTTCTATAAATGGTTTATTGTGCTAATTTATACCACAGCAACTTCAACAACATATTTCCATTCTAAGGTCAAGCTTCAGGAAATCTTGGCTTCGCTTTCAACAGTGTAGTTTACCAAGTGGAGCTCTCAGATTAGCCGTAAATTTGTTGCTCTTCATTACAGAAGGAAAATAATAGTATTCAGTCAATGCTAGGTCTAACTCAGTGAAGGAGATAAATCTGATATTTCTACTTGAAAGCCAGAGTTAATTGAGAAGAAACAGTACAGCTTGAAAGCCAGAGTTCCACTTGAAAGCCAGAGTTAATTGAGAAGAAACAGTACAGCTTGGTAAGCCCAAAGACAAAACTAAACCTTCTTGGCCTGTCGCAATAGCTTTGAAAAGATCAAATTCATTTCTTCCACCTCTCAAAAGAGGCTCAAAACCCACAGCCCATTTTAAAATTCCCAGGAAGAAATTCCCAAATCCCAATGGGTGGATGTCAGTTAACAAATCAAAGTTTATGAAAAACATGAACTAACCTCTAGCTAGTTTAGACATTGTCCAAACCCTCTTTTTTTTCTTTTTATGACCCTGAAATCTCTTGCTTCAGGGTGGGGTGGGGGCAAATAAGTGGAGCTGAGCATTTACTGCCTGGATGCCCTTCCTGTTGATTATGCAGAGTTCACAGCAGATATTTTCTCTTTACGCCCTGATAGAAAAATATCTGTCACTGCCTAGAATTGAACTCTCAACCGTCCGAGTGGGAGGTGAGAGTCTTCACCTTTAAGCCACTGTACTGGTTGTCCAAAACCCTCTTTATAATGATTTTCTAAAAATATAATGATAATGGTAGGGAAAGAGGTATAGTTATAAATCCAAACGTGAAGGTACAAACTTAATCTGTATAGCAGGATTTATTTATTTATTTATATGTTTGCTCAATTTATATAGCTACCCATCTCTTTTTACACACTTGGTGGTTTACAATAAATTAGGGTTGCTGTCCTTCTAAAGCCCTGAATTCATTGACTCTATAGCAGCTATCCAGGGTCCTGTACTAAGGACTCCGTGGTTTATTTCCATCTTTTATTATAGCTTCATCCTTTGTAGCAGAGAATAGAAAAGATACATGGGGCAATCAACAACACCTTTAAAGAAATAAATACAAGAAGAAAACAACAATAATCTACCCTTCCTGGATATTGTGATCTGCAGAGGAAACAATGGCAGACTAAAAACCTAGGTTTATTGAGAAACAATCCACATTAAGTGGGATCTCTAGCAAATCAACAACTCAAACTTCCCACAAAAGGATGTTTGTTCACATTATTCACATTATAGTAACCCAGATCTCCAAAAAGAGGAAACAGACTACATAAACAACTTTGTCCAATGCAACAAATCTCACACAACTTCATTTTAAAAATGCCTAGATAGATAACCTATCACAATACAAATATCACAGCCCTTGAAAAGAATCACTCTTCCAATCATCAAAAGGATATCTGAGACTGAGTACAATTTCTTTTGGTATCACCATAGCACAGAAAGCAACAAAATTGCTCCAGGACATTCTAAGCAAACCTAAACACCAAATAATCAAAGAAGTCAACATATGAGTCATTTATAGCATACAAAGTAAGGATTGTGACAGTCATTAGGTATGGCAGAGAGGTCAAAGATTGGCAGAACGCACCCACAAGAATCAACTGGCAGTCAAAAATGTGATGCCAATTCCTTAGTCTCTCAATACATAGACAAATCCAACCGCTATTTCTACTGGGAAATTATTGACATTTTAGATCAAGCCAAATCTAAAACTACTAGGGAATTCCTGGAAGCTTGGCATTCTGACTAATCAGCTATCAGTAGGCACAGAGAGATAATGGTCATCAACATTATCTCATACAGTAGATATAAAAGTCTACATTATTGTACATTTTTATTGTTATTTTCCCCTCTAAGACTTTTCAGTTTAGTTTTTCAATTGAATTGCATATATGATATATTAAAGATGAAAATAATTCTGAAGTGATTTACCTTGGTCTGAATTTTTTACATCTAAAAAACCTGACATTTTCACAGGAATGTATAGCCTTTTATATCCACTGTAAACTACTAAAACTCTTTTTTTCTGTCTGTTTAGAATGGGATGGGATGGGACGGGACGGGATGGGATGGAACCAGGGGTGAAATGCTACCGGTTCGGCCCGGTCCGGGCGTACCAGTAGGGGCAGCCACCGGTGGTTCGGAGAACCGGTAGCGGCGGCAGCGCAAGGCTCCGCCCACCCACCCAGACATTGACATTTTGTTTTTAAACTCTCTGCGCATGCACAAAGCCTTCTGCACATGCACAGAGGATGAAAAAGCGTGCACAAAGTGCATGCTTCCAAACCGGTAGGGAAGGTAAGTAGATTTCACCGCTGAATGGAACGGACTGGAATGGAATGGAACAGAATGGAATGGAACTGAATGGAACTGAATAGAGTAAAATAGAACTCTTCATTGACCAAGTGTGAATCTGATACACAAGGAATTTGTCTCCAGTGCATAAGTTCACAGTGTACATATAATAGAGAGCATTTCACCAAGTCTGCCATTAGAAGCACCATCTTTAATGTTAATCTTCAATTAGCCCAACCTTCCTCAACCTTCAATTAGCCCAAATTATAGTGCAACAATTTCTGAATCAAGGTACCTCAAGGTACCTGAAGGCATTAGCATTAGATCTTCCCATAGTATGTAGCAGATCCTTCCATGTTATGTAGTATATAGCACAGCTAACTTAAAGAATCAGTATAAAATCTGGGACCCATTACCCCTTTTGAAGTGAAATTTCAAGGATCTTCAGACCAGTTGCACTTGCAAAATTATTTTATTTATTTATTTATTTATTATTGGTTCTTCAATGCTGCCCTACTCCCAAGGGACTCAGGGTAGCGTACAGCAATTATACGAGAACACTAATAATAAACGACAATTAAAAACCAATTAAAACTTTACAAAAAGTTAAAAAATATTCACCATCAGTCATACCGGGGGGGAGCTCAGATGAATTTAGTCTCTCCCCCCTGCCTGCAGGAAGAGCCATGTCTTGACGGCTTTTCGGAAGGCCAGCAGGGTGGGGATGGTTTGGGTCTCTGGGGGAAGTTGGTTCCAGAGCACGCCCCCCCACAGAGAAGGCCCTCCCCCTAGGGCCCGCCAGCTGGCATTGTTTGGCTGACGGGACCTGGAGGAGGCCCACTCTGTGGGCCCTAACCGGTCGAAGTGAAGTATGAGGCAGAATGCGGTCCCGAAGGTAACCTGGTCCTAAGCCATGTAGGGCTTTAAAGATGATGATCAACACCTTGAATCGTACCTGCAGCTGGCGGAGTATAGGTGTAACGTGGGTGTACCTTGGCACACCCACCACAGCACACGCAGCCGCATTTTGCACCGACTGAAGTCTCCGAATACTCTTCATTGCAGTAGTCCAGTCGGGAGGTGACAAGGGCATGAGTGACCGTGAGTTGAGCTTCCTTATCCAAGTATGGCCGCAATTGGTGCACCAGGCGAACCTGTGCATAGGCCCCCCTAGCCACAGCTGTAAGGTGTTGCTCTAATTTTAGCTGTGAGTCTAGGAGGACCCCCAAATTGTGGACCTGTTCCGAGGGAGTTAATTTCCCTCCCTCAAGAACCAAGGAGGGACAGTTGTCATGGTTCTTAGGAGGCAATATCCAAAGCCACTCAGTCTTGTCGGGGTTGAGTCTGAGTCTATTTCTCCCCATCCAGGTCCTAACATCGTCCAGGCATCGGCACATTACATCAGCTGCCTCACTGAATTGAGACGGGGTGGTGATGTACAGCTGGGTGTCGTCAGCGTACTGATGAAAACTCACCCCATGTCTCCGGATGATCTCCCCCAGTGGTTTCATGTAGATGTTGAACAAGATGGGCGAGAGGACCGAACCCTGAGGCACCCCGCATGACAGGGGCCTAGGGGATGATCTCTGCCCTCCTGTTAACACCGACTGCATCCTATTGGCGAGATAAGAGGAGAACCACCGCAAAACGGTGCCTCCCACTCCCAACTCGCCGAGATGATGCAGAAGGATACCATGGTCGATGGTATCAAAAGCTGCTGAGAGGTCAAGTAGCACCAGGATGGAGGAATTTCCACCATCCCGGGCTCGCCAGAGATCATCCCTCAGGGCGACCAAGGTAGTTTCTGTACTGAAGCCGCGCCTGAAACCCGACTGATAGGAGTCTAGATGATCCGTTTCCTCCAATAGTCGCAGAAGCTGAGCAGCCACTACCTTCTCAGCAACTTTCCCTAAAAAAGATAAGTTGGAGACCGGATGAAAGTTCTTCAAGTCTGCTGCGTCCAGGGAAGGCTTCTTCAGGAGGGGTCTCACCACCGCAACTTTTAACGGCTGCGGTACGGATCCCTCCGTCAAAGAAGTGATGACCACCGCCTGGATCCAGCCTCGTGTCACCTCCCTGCTGGCGGAAACCAGCCAGGAGGGGCACGGGTCCAATAAACAGGTGGAGGCACTCATCGCACCCACGGCTATGTCCACGTCTTCCGGAGAAACAGGCCCAAACTCCTCCCACAACGGTGGAGTAAGACTTGCCCCTGTCATCTCAATGGACTCTGCCCAGCCGGAGTCCAGGTTTGACCGGATCTGAGCAATTTTATCTGACAGAAACTGTGCGAATTCCTCAGCTCTACCTTGCAAGTGTTCCTCGCTCCCCCCTTTGGCAAGGAGGGAGCGGGTAACCCTAAACAAGGCGGCTGGGCGAGAATCTGCGGACGCAATAAGAGCAGAAAAATGAGATCGTTTTGCCGCCCTTATCGCCAGTAAATAAGACTTGATGTAGGTTCTTAATAGTGTTCGATCAGACTCAGTTTTGCTGGCTCTCCAGCGGCGCTCCAGACGTCTCTTATGGCGTTTCATCTCCTGGAGCTCCTTGGTGAACCAGGGGGCTTTCCGGGATCCACTGCCGTGGAGAGGTCGCAAAGGCGCAATCTGGTCTAATGCCGCTGATGCTGCGGTGTTCCAAGCAGACACCAGGGAATCAGCTGAATTGTGTACCAGGGTTTCAGGTATTTCCCCAAGTTCCCTCTGGAATCCTTCTGGCTCCATTAGGCGCCTGGGGCGGAACCACCTAGTCGGTCCCGCCTCCCTGTGGGGGAGGAGTGGGGCTGCGAAATCCAACCTCAGTAGGAAATGATCTGACCATGACAGTGGGGTGGTGACTATGTCCCTTATCTTCAGATCATCTCTCCACTGCCCCGAAAGAAACACTAGGTCGAGCATGTGACCTCCCTCATGAGTCAGACCCTGGATTACTTGGGTCAGGTCCATGGTTGTCATGGAATCCATGAACTCCTGAGCTGCCCCAGAGGTTTCGCCAGCTGAAGGCAGGTTAAAGTCCCCCAGCACCATAAGCCTAGGGAACTCAACCGCCAAGCCGGCTACTGCCTCGAGCAGCTCAGGCAGGGCCTTGCTAACGCAGCTGGGAGGCAGGTACACTAGACAAAGGCCCACCTGAACCCCTAAGTCCAACTTCAGAAGGAGCGTCTCACACCCAACAATCTCCGGGGCAGGGATCCTACAAGGATGCAGATTTCGGCGCGTTATCGTTGCCACTCCCCCCCCTTCCCTGGGGTCATGAATGATGCTGCACTGAGAACCCGTCTGGGCATATCTCGGAGAGAGCTACTCCCCCCTCCTGACCCATCCAGGTCTCAGTTATACACACCAGGTCTGCCCCCTCTTCTGTGATTAAATCACATATCAGGGGGGCTTTGTTGGCGATTGACCTGGCGTTAAGCAGCAACATCTTGAGCCCAGGGCCCTGAAAACCCTGGTTGCCAGGTACTCGGGTTGCGCAAGATGGAACCACATCAGAGGGGCCGGAACAAGGGATCGCTTGTAAGCAGCGAGGTCTTATTCCCCGAGAGTGGCCCGCCCCTCTGCTCCCGCCATATCTGCCTCTTCCCATTATGACCGAGATGTTCTGGCTCTCATCCCCACCAGAGACCCCCTCCTCCCCCACTGGTCTCCCTCCCTCCCTGCAGGCCATACATACCATTCTCGCAAGATAGGGTAACTGAGCCCCCCGGCTTCTGTTTCTACACTCAGTGGGGGGGGGGGACGGAATCCCAGTCCCTGACTTTTCCATTATTTCGCTCATTCTAAATACTCAAACACCCATCTCACTCATCCCCATACTCAATCACACCCATACCGCATCTCAGAGGAGGAGAATACAATTTAAAAAGATTTTAAAAAGAAGGCAGGCTCATCAAGGAAAGGGTGTGCTGGGGAGGCAGGTTCCTTGGTTCGACTCAGCCTCCCAATTGTTCTATAATCCAGGGATGGCAAAAAACCTCCCTTACTCCAATGACTTTGGGAGTCTAAAGTCCTGCCCCCCTCGGTATGCGATCGACTTCTGTCCGAGGGGGGATTCCACATCTTCGCCTTGATTACTATGGTCGTTAAAGCGAGCAGGGACATCCACGGGAGCAGGGGTGGTGTTAAGCAAGACATCCAGGATAGATATAATCACCACAGGTTTAAGAAGTCTCTGGATGTAAGCCGGTGGCAGCCGGGGGCGCAGCGCTCGGGAGACAGTTTTGCGCCAGTAATACACAGTCAGCACCTACCAAAACTGTCCTCAAGCGGGCAAAGCGGGCAGTAATGGCGGGCTTCTCACGATCTTTCTGTGTTTCTTCGGGCATCAAAGAATGGCGCTAATGCCTGGAACGCGTCTCCACCCTCACAGTAATGGTGGCGGGGGCCTCAAAGATCGAAGATTACTGGTCCAATAAAGTCCGCTCTCGCTCCTGAATGAGGGCCAGATTCACAGAAGTTCACACGGTCCCCCCACAGATCACGCCCAATCCATCCGCTCCAAAAATGGTCACCGTTTCGCTATCGGTCTTCCTGGCAAAAGTTAGCAGGCGGGGTCTAATGTCTGCATCCCAGCTGATCTCTCCAGCAGGGAACAGAAAAGCGGCAAAGCTCTCAGCTGCCGATGACGAGGCACGCCGTCCGAGCTCGGCATCTCTCCGCAGCTAATATCAAATCACCCCTAACCACGATTCAGCAGTGATCATCCAAAAGCCTTCTGAGTTCGTACTCAATGTCCAAGATTCTAAGTTCCAATTTTTTCGTGTCAGGCCTCACAAAACAATCGGCCCTCACGGCGTCTTACCGCTCCAAGATGGACGGCCGTCTCCGCAAATGGTAGTCAAACGGGAGAATTAGCGGTGCTATCCGCAGGTGGCTGATGTTTCCGCCACCGTCTTCGGGTGCCTGCCAGAGTCCGGTCTCACCCTGAGGGGAAAAGAGCTCTGGGGGTGGTCTCCTTCAGGCAAGACAGCCGAGGGAAGTTCAGTTCTCCTGCGGAGCGAGATTTTTCGCCGCCATCTCAGCCATGGCTCCTCCTCCACCCCATTATCATTCCAGCGTCACCATGGTCAGCTGAGATCATGTGATAGTGATTTACAACCGAGTTTCCAGCTTTGCACAAGGAAAGTCACTGGGGAAGCCAGTAGGAAATTGGAAATCACCCCACTCCTAGTGCATTATATTACAATAATGTTTGAATCAAGCTACCTCAAATCTGCTAAATTAAACAATACTTTAAAATAGCAGTAGCAATAGCATTTAGACTTTTATACCGCTTCACAGTGCTTTACAGCCCTCTCTAAGCGGTTTACAGAGTCAGCATCTTGCCCTCAAAAATCTGGGTCCTCAAAAATAATGCAATCATTACTCCTGTGAAGCTTTCACACTGTTCAAACCATTTTTTGGGCAATGTTTTAGCTGTTGCATTGTCTCCACAATCAAGTGTATATATATTCAGTTGAGGTGATGGTGGGACCACCCAGCATTGGGGTAAGAAAAAATGGTCCATATGCTGGAAAGAGAGGGTGAAAGCAAAGCAATACAATGTGATTTAGGAAAACATAATGTTCATTCTGCTCGCAACAGACTGTGTTACCTTTCTTTCAAAGGATGACCCTACAGCTCATAGATTACCGTATTTTTTCGGAGTATAAGACGCACCAGAGTATAAGATGCACCTTAGTTTTGGGGGAGGAAAACAAGGAAAAAAGGCCTCTGCCTCCAAGCAATTTGCTAAACAGCAAACAGCAAACAGCACAGATGATATACACTGTTTGCTGTGTATTTCTGTGCATGTGTGCCTGACCCATAGAAATAGCAAAGAATTGGAGAAATGTACATTATGCCAGAAAGTTTTCTTAAATGTAGTCACACTAATTCCTCCCAATTATTTAAATAGATCTACTCCAAGGTAAGTCAGGATTTAACTCTAATACTAAACAGGACACTGTTACATTTCAGACTATACTTGTACAGAGCTGTTAAAATTAATTAAAATTTCTGGAAGTATACATTATTCTCTATTATTTAAAGGAAGATACAATAGCACTGGGCCTCTTCAGAGCAAGCATTTATTTTAAAAAGCTTCTTTATTTTGTTAAGTTGTCTAGATTTACAGGGGTCTCCAACCTTGGCAACTTTAAGACTTGTGGACTTCAACTCCCAGAATTCCACAGCCAGCAAAACTAACAAAGCTTCGGAGTCTTATACTCCAAAAAATACGGTATCTAGTAAAAGGTAAAGATTCCCCTCGCACATATGTGCTAGTCATTCCCGACTCTAGGGGGCGGAGCTCATCTCAGTTTCAAAGCTGAAGAGTCAGCGCTGTCCGAAGACGTCTCCATGGTCATGTGGCCAGCATGACTAAATGCTGAAGGCGCACAGAACGCTGTTACCTTCCAACTAAAGTGGTCCCTATTTTTCTACTTGCATTTTTACATTCTTTCAAACTGCTAGGTTGGCAGAAGCTGGGACAAGTAACAGGAGCTCACTCTGTTACGTGGTGCTAGGGATTCGAACTGCTGAACTGCCGACCTTTCTGATCGACAAGCTCAGCCATCCTAGATTATCCTAGATTATCCTAGATTATTTAGTACCATTTTAAGAAATGCAACTAAAAGTCAAGGAAGGAAACAAAGAACCCAGATCACATCCTCCCCAGAAACCAATGCCCAGATATAATTCACTTATTCCTTTTCTCCCTATCTACCTTTAAGCAAATTTTACATTTTGTCACCCATCTTATCCCTGAATTCATTTTATACTGTAAGTATATACATATTTTCCAAGAGGTAAATCTTGCTGAATTTAGTAACAGACATGAGGAAATTGCACGGGTTGGACTGAATTGCTTCTCACAAAAAAAATTCTGGGTCAAGGGAGTACAATTACAATCACAAGGGATCATATTAGGAGTGTCTGACTGGCTAAGACATTTTGAGGTGACATTTTAACAGAATAGCAGAATTGGAAGGGACTTTGGGGATCTTCTAGTCCAATCCCTTGCTTATACCATTTCAGGCAAATGGTTGTCCATTCTCTTCTTAAAAACCTCCATTGATGGAGTACCCACAACTTCTATAGGCAAGCTGTTCCATTACCGGTAGTTAATTGTTCTCACTGCCAGGAAGTTTCTGCTCATTTCTAGGCTGGTTCTCTCCTTGATAAGTTTCCTTCCATTGTTTCTTGTTTTGCCTTCAGATGCTTTGGAGAATAGATTGACCCTCTTTTCTTTGTGGCAGAGGTGTCCAAGCATTGCAATTTTAAGACTTGGGGACTTTTCAACTCCCAGAATTCCCTAGCCAGTCATGCTGTCTGGGGAATCCTGGGAATTGAAGTCCACAGGTCTTAAAGTTGCCAAGCCTGGACACCCCTGATTTAGGGGATCTGATCAGATGCTTTTGGACTTTTGATGGATACTGTGTCCAATCAACAAAGTCATTGAAAATCAATACCAGCATACTAATTTATTGCTAAATATGTTAAACTATGGGCGGTGGGGGGGGCAATAACCACATTTCTTGTGAATGAGTTCAGGAACTTCCAAAGGGGTCTATGCAGAGATATCTAAGTTCGCCATCAGCTGCCATTTCTCCATCTTGAATATTTCCAAAGGCAATTCTTCACCTGTCCTGATCATTGAGCACAGAGCCTTGTTTGAAAAATCCATGAATTCCAGGGTTTGTTTAATGCTTAATCTATACAACAGACCATCCTACAGAAAAGTTTCCTAAAAAAGAACATTCAGGATCATAGCAGCAATGCTCAAGTGGATTGGTGGAGTAATATTTTATTTGGGGGGGTTGCTTCCCACAAAAAAAGAAAGAAAGAAAGAAAGAAAGGAAGGAAGGAAGGAGGGAGGGAGGGAGGGAGGACCACAAACCTGGCTGGCACTAGACACAGGTTCAGAGGATGCTTTGAAACAGCACAGCAAAGGCTGGAAGGGACCTCAGAGGTCATCTAGTCCAACCCCCTGCTCCCTGGCAAAATGGACTGCTAAATTGGCCACACCCACCCAGTCACATGACAACATGGCTACACCCACCTAGTCACATGACCACTTGGCCACGCCCACCCAAAGCCACACCCATCTGAACTCCAAGCAACACCCACAAAATAAGCCATGCCCACAGAACCGGTAGGGAAAAAATTCACATGTCACCCCAAAGGCCCAAATATATGGTGGAACAAGAATGTTTTGGGACTGTCTTGAAGGCTAAAAAGTTGACTTCCAGTGGCTCCGCGAGCTTCGCTGGACGCTCTTTATGGGCGCCCGATCCCAGGCTCCGTAGAAGCCGCCAGATAAGTCACATCAGCTGTCTGGTGGCTTGGAAACTCCCGTCCCGGGCAAAGGGAGGGAAGAAGAGCAGATGGGCCGAGGTAGAGCCCCCCTAGCACCCCAGAAGAAGCTCTGGGGTGCGAAGGGCGAGGGCTCCCTAGAAACCTGTCAACAGCTCCGGACCTGGAATGCCTCCGCTTATTTTTAGCGGAGCAAGAAGCCGCGACCATCTCTGCTTGAAACAAATGGATTTTAATATTTTAAACAAAGTAGCAGATGGAACATACCAGGAGGATCTAACAGCAAGTATTTTAACTTAACTCCGGTGTTGTTTTTTGGATTTTCTGGAAGTAACAAAGTAGCTAAAAATGGCGCTTGGAATTTGAAAGGGCGTGGAGAAAGTGAAAGCTACTGAAAGCTAGTAAGAGTTTTGTTTCCTAATAGACTCTTGTAAGAAATCTTTTTCATTTTTTACTCTTTACCTTGATGAACTTTGTTTTTTGGTTTTTTAATAAATATACAAGAATCAATATAAATTGAAGATGTCTTTAAAACTGGCAAAGACTGTTCCTTTTAAAGGAATAGGAAGAGTTGAAAATCTCCCTACTCATATTGTTAATCTGCAAGATTTTGCCCCCCCACAACACAGACTTTTACATTTGAAAAGTGGCAGCAAGCCATGAAAGATATGCAGAACGAAATTGCTTCAGTAGTTAATAAAAAAATTAAAGAAATTAATGGAAAAATACAAGCTGTCTCAGAGGAGTTTTCATCTCAGACTCAACAAACCAGAGACAATATGGAATCTGTACTTAAAACTGTGGCAGTTAACATGGAATTATTGGAACAAGATGTGGCTGAAATTAAACAGACTACGGTGACTTTGGGTGAAAAAGTAACTGAGATGCAGAATAAAATTGAAGGAACTGAGGCAGAACTAACGATGATTCAATATAAAGATATGGAATTTGCTTTACGCCTAAGGGGGGGGGGGTAAAAGAAAACGAACAAGAGAATTTAAAGGATAAGATTTTGGACGCATTGGTGCATATTCTGGGGAAAACAAAAGCGGAATTGGGGTGGCAGATTGAAAAAATATACCGGGTCAATTCCTGGTTTGCCAGACAAAATCATTTGCCAAGAGACATTGTAATATATTTTACTACAAAGACATTGCGAAATCAAATCTTACAGGCGACTTATAAAAACAAGCTGAAGGTGGAAGAACAAGAGGTTTTGACATTTAAGGAAATTCCTCCAAAAATACTGAAAGCACGTAAAGATTATACCTTTCTGGTGGCAGAATTGAAAAAGCAACGGATAAGATACACATGGGGAATCCCGGCTGGACTATCGGTTACTTATAGGGCAGAAAGATATAGACCAGGGGTGGCCAAACCGTGGCGCATGCGCCAAACGTGGCGCATTGGATGATTGCAAGTGGCGCATTGCAATCATCCAACGGACAGAAAAGGTGACGCTTTTCTGCCCGGCGAGCGGGACGGCAGCGCGCGCTGAAGGAAAGCCGGAGGATGGCGCCGAGCGCACGGGGCTCTCCAGGCAGTGGCAGGTGACAGCGGGCACCGGCCGAGTCTTCTCACGGGCAGCCGCGCCGACCCTGCCTCTGCCGAGTAGGAGGGGGAAAGGGAAGCGCTCCCGCAGAGCATCCCGACTGCAAGTTTATCGTCGCCCGTCTGCCCAAGCGGCCGCGCGATGCGACCCCGGAGCCGGATGTGCGCAAGGGCAGGAAGAGAGAGAAAAAGAAAGAAAAGGTGACGCTGTTTTAGTGGACGAAAGTGATTCAGACTGCGGCGCAGAGGCGCCCGGCGAGCGGGGCAAGAAATGCGGGGATGGCAATGTAAGGTTGGCCACCACTGATATAGACTTAATACGATTTGTAAAGCAAAAGATTTTTTTGCCAACGTGTTAAAGGCAGGGAGACCAAAAGCTCCAGAAGACAAAGGAAATGAGGAAGTTAAAAAAGAGGGAAAAGAAGATTTGTGTATTGTACAACAGAAAGGAACTCTGAATAGACAAGAACAAACAAAGGACTTAAGACAGATTAGAGAAGCAATTGTTGAAAGTGAAAGTGTTGAAAGTGAAGAATCAAATTATCTACTTCAGTCCTCAACTCCTCGAAGTGAAGTAAGATTAAATCGACATATTTTCAGATGCCAATTTAAAGAAATATTGGAGGCTGTAGATTTGAAAGCGAGAGGAATTAAAAATTGATGTTTTAGTAATAGTAGGATAAAGCAAAATAAATAAGAATAAAGTTTAAATGTATATATGAGGTTGTATAAGGTTATAGGAATTAGATTACAAGATTATCTATGGGGATTAACTATAGAAGGTAAAGTGATGTAATAGAGATTAAATTGGTTTTAAATAACAAGATTAAATTAATATTACAGTTTGGGGAATAAGTATAGAATGTAATGTAACGCAATAGGGACTAAATTGGTAGAGAATAAGATTAAATTATATTATAGGGTGGGAATAAGTATAGATTGCAATCTAATGTAACAGAGATTAAATGAATGTGAAGTTGTTAAGTATTTTTAGATATGGTTTAAGCTGCTTTTGAATTTAACAATTGCGGCCAGGTTGCTGGTGGTACAAAATTGGAAGTGGAAGATTTATTTAAAATCAACATTGTATTGGGCAGAAAAGGCAAAAATTTTAGAACATTTTAAAGGCTATTTAAATGATATATTCGATAATGGAGAAGATGGACGGATCATATTTAAATCAAGTATTAGACTAAGACGATCAAAATAGATTGTGAAGGATATATTTCAATTTAACTTTTTGTTTAATTTACAGTATAAGGAGTTAAGATTTTATGATATTTGGAAGTTAATAATTTGCTAGTATATTTTAGCTTTATATTTGTGTAAACTATATTATACCCTGTGTATGTTCTGGGAAGTCTAGGGAGGGGGGAGGCGGAGTTGGGGGGAGGGAGGGGGGAGAAAACAACAAAAAATATTTGTACTTCGTATGCATAAAACTTTTTCAATTAAAAAAAAAGGCTAAAAAGTTGAATGCCTTTTTTTTCTAGGAAAAAGATCTTCTCAAGGACAAGGGCAGCCTTCATTTGACCCTTCTCATTATAATCTGAAAATACACACATTAATCGAGTTTAGGAAAAACCCACACTTCATACTATGTCATTGTAATACAGATAGTCGTTGAGAGGGCGGTCGGCTTTTCCCCTCCGGTCAGGTTTATTGTTTTATATGTCTTGGTAGCGTAAAATGGTGCCCAGAATAGATTTTCATTTAATTTTCTTTTTATATCTCCCTGACCAAGGGTCACGACCTCTGTTTCACTTCTCTCTCTCCTTAAAGGCTTGATTTTACTGTTACAATATCTCTATGCTCTGCAGAATTGCTTAAGATATGCTTCATGTGAGAAATAGAAAAACTTTGACATGTTTCTTGAACAAACAAGAAAACAGTTTATTTAAATACAAACTTCTCAGTAAATGTCAAGTAAATTTCTTACAGCCACAACCAGCTATTCAATTCTTTTACACCTTTTCTTCCCCTCAGAGACTTTCCTAGCTTTCCTGACTAAATCTAAGAAAACCCAGTTCTTTTTTGGATTAAGGCCTATAGATTAGAGCACGTTTCACCGTTTATCTCTATCTACAAATAACACAATATATCAATCAATAAAGGTCCCTGACCCTGGCACCTGCTTCCCACAGAACTGCCTAGAGCAGTTAACTTCCCTCTTGGTCAGTTAAACTCAGGCAGAGAATCTCTATAAACCTTCCCTCTTGGAAGTTACTACAAACAGAGCTTTCCTCAGCTCTTCCCACTAAACCTTCCCTCTTGGAAGTTATCACAAACAGAGCTCTTTTCATTTACCTCAGCCCTTCCAACTAGGCCTTTTATAGTTCCTGGCCCTGCTATCTATGATCCGATTGGCTGTCTCCTTATGATGTAATCTATCCCCCTTCCCTTCTGGAGCACTGGGATAAACACCTCACCCTTTCTACTTACCATACATTTAACAGCTGTTTGGCTCCATACTTACTTGTGTATACAATTCCTTTTAACAACATTGTACTTTATACAACAACTTATCTCTTTTACATTCAGTACCTGTATGTGGGCACCACAGTCCTTGACTTATGACCACAGTTGGGACAAGAACTTCCATTGCTAAGCCAGACAGTTGTTAAGTAAGCCACACCCAATATTATGACCTTTTGCCATGGTTGTCAAGTGAATCCACGTGGTTCTTAAGTGAAGCATATGGCTGTTAAGCAAATCAGGTTTCTCTCACTGACTCTGCTTGTTGGAAGCTGGCTAGGAAGGTTGCGAACAATGATCAAGTGACTGTAGGATGCTGCAACTATCATAAATCCACGCTGGTTGTTGCCAAGGGCCCAAATTTTTATCATGTTACCTCAAAAACTGCAACAGCCAGGAGCCTTTGGTGGCACAGTGGTTAGAATGCAGCATTGCAGACTAACTCTGCCGACTTCCAGCAGTTCGATCCTGACCGGTTCAAGGTTGACTCAGCTCTTCCATCCTTCTGAGATCGGTAAAATGAGGACCCAGATTGTTGGGGGCAAGATGCAAAATATCGCAAACCGCTCAGAGAGGACTGAAAGCACTGTGAAGCGGTATATAAGTCTAAGTGCTATTGCTAACAATCACAAGTGAGAGGACCAATTGTAAGTAACTATTTTCAGCACTGTCATAACTTTGAACATTTATAGCCACTAAATGAATGGCTATAAGCTGAGGACTACTGGTAATTCCTGACACCATCTCATAAAGTATTTTCTGCTCCACTCTCATTCCATTTTTCTTGCATGATTCACCCTGTGCATTATGGAAGCCACTGCTGAGATGAAAGGTGTCCTTACCTAGCACTTTCTTCCTTCATTTCATTCTTTAGAAAACTCAAAGCCTTCAGAAATTGACTAAGCAGTTGGCTAATTAACCTATTTGGAGAGAGACCTGGGGGAGGAGCGGGGGCTGGTTCCTCTGTATCCCATTCGCTTCTTCAAATTAGCTCCTTGAAAGCATCTGCTCTCTCTTCATCCACAATTCTATCTGGAGTACACAGGTGGATTTTGCTGGATGGAACGCAGGCAGGTTTTGCTGAACTCAAATCAGCTCTGATGGGAATTCATCGCCATGACTCCGCAGTGAGTCATGAGCAAAGAACACAGAACTGTTTCTCCTCACCTGAGTCCAGTTTAACAAAAGGGGAATAATTTGTGTTGGACTCCAGCCCTAGCCAGCTGAAGACCATCTGAATATTTGTGGGGGGGATTTCCTCTGGGGATGACTTTCAGCATTTTGAAGATCGCATATCCTATATATGAGATTTTGAAGTGGTATGCGAGAATGATCGTATAAGATGACCCCCAACTTTTCCAGTTAAAATATAGAGTTTGGGATATACTTGCCGTATAAGACTACCCCTCCTACCATCTTTCTTTTTCTTTCTGCCTTCCTTCCTAACATCTTTCTTTCTTTCTTTCTTTCTTTCTTTCTTTCTTTCTTTCTTTCTTTCTTTCTTTCTTTCTTTCTTTCTTTCTTTCTTTCTTTCTTTCTTTCTTTCTTTCTTTCTTTCTTTCTCTCTCTTTCTTTCTTTCTGTCTTCCTTCCTTCCTTCCTTTCTACCATCTTTCTTTCTTTCTTTCTTTCTTTCTTTCTTTCTTTCTTTCTTTCTTTCTTCTTTCTTTCTATCTTTCTTTCTTTCTTTCTTTCTTTCTTCTTTCTTTCTTCTGTCTGAAGAAGCACAATCAGGAATGGTCTTTGTGGATGGGTAGCAGCCAAGGCACCACACTTGCAGAAGGGGAACACAGTGAAAAGGCTAAAATATGCTGAGGCTCAAAAAAATTGGACTAATGATCAGTGGAAAAGAATATTATGGAATGATGAACCCAAGTTTGAAATTTTTGGATCCAATTGTTGAAACCCTATGGTTGGAGAGAGATGGACAAATGAGTGTGTGTCGCCTTCAAGGGAACATGGTGGAGCGTCTGACCTGTTTGGGGCTGCACTTCTGCCAGTGGTGTTGGCAATATTGATGGGATCATGAATGCTGAAAAGTACAAATAGGTTTTAATTCATCATGCCATTCCTTTTGGAAAGTGCCTGAATGGGAAAGGAATGGGTTCCTTTCTTGTGAATAAACAAGCAAAAGGCTTATTTAATAGGCCTTTTGGATTTCTTTGTAAAGGAGCCATTCCTCTTTTTCCTCTTGTTATTTTTGCTTTAAAGCAGGGGTCCCCGAACTTGGCAACTTTAAGACTTGTGGACTTCAATTCCCAGAATTCTGAGAGTTGAAGCCCACAAGTCTTAGAGTTGGCAAGTTTGAAGACCTCTGCTTTAAAGGCATGTTTTGCAGTGGTAGAGTTCCTAAATTACGAGCAAGCTGTGAACAGAAATCCTGATTTCTGCATTGCTCAGCAGAGCCCCAGTCGCCCTCTCCCCGCAGTGGCTTCAATGAAGAGGTTAAGGGCAGAGAGCTTTTGCGCCTAGAGTGGAGGTAGGAAAGGGGAAAGAGGGGGTTGGGAACCAAGTTTCCTTCCCCTCCCGCCCCCCTTCGTGGTCTCCCAACGTCTCTTACACCAAGTGCTGCAGAGATCCCTTCTCGGGGATGGGCACTCAAGGGAGGCCTCGTAGGCAAAGATGCTGCAAGTGGGGGAGGGGACCAGAGGGGGGCAAGGAGGAGGAGGGGGAATCCCCAGGTGCAGGAGGGAAGGAGAGCGAGGTGAAGTTTCCCCAGTTGCGCCCCCTCCCCTTCCGAGTCTCCGCCTTTCCTTGCAAGGTTTTCTGCTCCGTGGGAACCGCTGCGCCACCGCTTCTCCTCCTCAGTTGCTGCATCTGTGAACAGCTCTCCAATCCCCTTAAAATCCTCCCTACGAGCCCCCCTTTTTCCCCCGAAGCCCAACATTTGGTGCAGCCCGGCTTCCAGTGGGAGGCCGCCTGATGTTAAGACGATACCCGACGTATAAGATGACCCCCAACTTTTGACAAGATTTTCCTGGGTTAATACCCTCTGTAGATGCCTCTATAGACTGAGGTTTATTTTACACACCAGAGTGAAGTGGCTTTGGTTATTTTGCAGTTCAGTAGGTCATGCAAAGCCAGCAAAAAAAACCACTGAATCCACTACAATTGCCTGCATCTCAACAGCACTCTCATAATAAAAACCAGATTTATAAATGACAATGACTGGATTAACCCTGCAAACTAAACAAAGATGAAAGAGAACTACAATATATCTTAGTGCAATGTGAGAACCCAGCCTTTGACCTTTGGAACTCTGTGGTCACTTGGGAGTCATGTCACCAAAGAAGGAAGTTTTGTTGTGTCAACAGAGGCAATAAAATAGATCTGGTCTGTTCTGAGGCTCACAGTTCATTGGTGCAGCAGAAGCAGCAGTCGGTTGCTCCCAGTTTGGCCCAGTTCAGTGAACCGGTAGCAGTGGTGGCAGGAGGCTCCACCCACCCACCCAGGACACTTCTGTGCATGCACAGAAGTGTCACACATGTGCGCAAGTGCGCACGCAAACCGGTAGTGATGGGATTTAGAACCCACTACTGAGCAGAAGTCAATGTTTCGGGAAAATGCCACTGCTTCTGACAAGTTCACCTAACACAACTGGGGGTGGAGGGAGTGGCCACAAAGGCCAGTAAAGCCAGAATTCAAACCTTTTGTACAAAGACAACATGAGATATCGGCGCAAGGGGGGTGCCTATTGTGGGGTGATCGCATCCTCTCTCCTCCGTTGCTATGAGAGGACATTCTAAGGGCACTACACAAGGGGCACCCAGGGGTAGTTAAAATGAAGGCACTGGCATGGAGCTATGTGTGGTGGCCCAACATGGACAAACACATAGACGAATGGGTCGCAGGGTGTACTCCGTGCCAGGAATTCAGGGCATCCCCCCCAAATCCCCCGTGTATGAGTGGGAACAACCAAGGGCCCCATGGTCTCGCATCCACATAGATTTTGCGGGTCCATTTCTTGGGCAAACATCCATGGTAATAGTCGATGCATACTCAAAATCGCTTGAAATAGCACTAATGTCTACCACTACAACCGATGCGGTAATTAAGGTGTTAAGAAAACTGTTTGCTACTCATGGGCTACCGGACACAATTGTGTCGGACAATGGGCCTCAACTCACTGCAACACCCTTTGAGGGATTCTTAGCCAGTTTGGGAATTAAACATACATTAATCACTCCATTTCAGCCGAGCAGAAATGGACTGGCAGAACGATCAGTTAGAGCTACAAAAGAGGCACTAGGCCGACTGGGACCGGGCAATTGGCAGGCCCACATAGACAAACTCCCAATGGTACAACACATCACTACTAGTACAGTCACGGGCAAAAGCCCTGCCGAGCTACTAATGGGCCGTAAGTTCCAGTCTGTCCTCGACAGATTACACCCTAGCTATTCCAACCAGAAAGAAACAAATAGTCCGGCGCAATTAAGAACATTCAAAATAAATGACCTGGTGTACACAAAGAACTTTGCCGGAGGACCCCAATGGCTACCTGGGGAGATCCTTGAAATAACCGGGCCCAAGTCATATGTGATAGGCTTAGAAGATGGTAGAAAATTGCAGCGCCGTGTGGACCAATTATGCAACCACCAACCATTAAATGCTGACTGGGAAATAGGCCCTAACAATGTTTTCCCTACAGCTACTACTGGTCCGAAGGAGCCGGATCACTTATCTGAGAATCTGGAGGTGCCACCCAGTGATAGCAATGAGCCCGTTCCATCTGAACCAGAAGCCACACCTGAGCCGTTCCAGCAAATTCCACAGAGGGAGTCAGAGAGAGAAAACACATCCTCTCCGCCCAAAGTCGACGCCCCAACTGAACTGCGCAGGTCAACTAGGGAAACCAAGCATCCTGCGCACCTCAGTGATTTTGTATGCAAATGTGTTGGCTGAGCCAAGGGGGGAGGGATGTTGTGTCCTGAGATTTACATCTTAGCTGAGAGGTTTACACACAGGTCCGCTCTATTGAGCAGAGCAGGTAAGCTCTGATTGGTTCTTCCCAGTCAGGGCTCTCTATTTAAACCGAAGTCACCGCCGGGGTTTTGCTGAAGTTTGCTCACTGTAACTAATAAAGAGCTGAAGTCACTCAATCTGCCTCCTGCCTCTTCAGTATCGGAACCCAACACACATGTTGGATTCAGGGACAACTGATAAAATGGAGTTTAGAGTGGGTGGGTTTTCATACCTTCTGGATTCCTATGGGGGTCATGTAGGGCTTATGTAGGGGTCATAGCTGGCTCTATAGGCAAAAGAGGAAATGCAAATCCTAGGTGTTTGTCTGAGCTAATTTTGTCAACCTTTTGTTGTTGCTTATCTGAGTTTTTGTCTTGACCCAGTCTTTCTGAATGGACTACCAAATCTGCATTTCTTTTTTTTTAAATAAAAGTTTTTAATTTTTTTTAATATAAGCATTCCATCTTCCCTTAAACAGTGTGTCATCTGGGTACAAATAACTCTGTGCAATAACCATCAAAATTTACAACAGTATTCATTACATTGATATTAATTCTATGATCTTACAATTATTTTATTGAACATAGTAAACCTATTCATTTCTCCCTCTTAACGTATCTTCTAATAAGAATATAATAATAATATTAAGCATAATAATCCTAATAGTCATAATAATAACAATCATCATATTATTTACATCTCTATCTTAATGTATTTTCTACTCTTCACTGATCTCCTCCTTTTATTTCCAACTTCCATTTTTATTCTCTAGCCATCGATAAAATAATTCCCATATCATATAATATTCAGTTTGTAATTTCTCCTTATTACAAGCATTAATCTATTCATTTCTGCACATTCTAATATTTTCCTAATCACATTCTCATCAGTAGGGATCTCTTATTTATTTATTTATTTTGGAATTCTTATATGCCGCCCAACTCCCTAAGGACACAGGGCGGCGTTTCACCTTTCCAGTTTTGTGCAAATACAATTCTAGCTGCAGTTAATACATGGATAATTAAATATGCATTCTCTGCCATTCTTGTCAGACCAAAGTGGTGACAACCGCACAGCAGGAAGACGAAGAGAGCAGACAAGATTCCACTTAAAAGTGAGTGAGAAGTCCAAAAAGCCTAAACGGAAAGAAAAATCGGATTACTAGTAAAAAGGAGAAGCAAAGAATCGAGTCTCTAAGGTGAGAGGCGGACTTTGCCCAACAAAAAGCGGTGCTTGACAGATGGTGAGCAGGAACGGAAACTTCTGAGAGAGACGGCATAAGATAAGTACACACGAAAAGACTTTAAAACGAACTGAGAATCTAACCCTGAAAGGAATTTTTTGAATATAATACACAAAGGAGAATATCTTTTAACCTTTGCTTTAGAGACTGTTAGACTGTGTAAGTGAAAAAGAAAACAGAAATCGCGGTATGAGTAAGTGATTTCGGTGACTAGACAGACATTTTGAAAAGCCTACTGCTTACTTCTGAAAAACTCTTATGGTTGCCCAGAGGGAATACGAGCAAGAGCTTCATCCCTTGGAAAGGGAAACTGGAATATCAATAACAAAATCTGAAAAAAGAACCTTGGACTAGACATTTGATCAGTTTGGATAATACAAATTTGAGATAGAGACGGAAGAAACTTGCAAAACGGACTTTGAAATAGACGGGAGGAGCGAAGGCTGTCAAAAAGATTAAAGAAAGGACAAGACTAAGGTGACCAGACGTCCCGCTTTTGGCGGGACAGTCCCACTTTTTAATAATTTGCCCCGCGTCCTGTGGCGTTTCAAAAAAGTCCCGCTTTTTGAATTTGAGCAAAGCGCCTCGCTTCCCTCGAGCGGATCTTGAGGGAAACAGCCGTGCCCACACGCTAAGATCTCGCCAGCTCCAGGCTGGGCAGGGAAAACCCCCCACTGTGCTCCGACATGCCCGAGGGCCCAGTTCAGCGCCTTGCACGCTCCGCCCCACCTGACGGCAACAGCCAGGAAATGCGCGTCTAGAGGTGTAGAAGGGGGCAGCGGCTTTGGCGGGTCTGGCTGTGTCCTTTCCCGGGTCTGCCACATGGGGGGAAGGAGCGGAGGTGTGAGGTGTTGTGACCCAGCACCGCAAGCCCCAGAAACACACACACACAGTCGTTGGGAGGCAAACAAAAAGGTTCCTTTTACTAATAAAGTTTCTTAGCAAAACTCAGAGGGTTTAGAAGTCCAAAACAACACAAACGGAAAGTCTCAAGGAATAAGGTTCTTTGGGTTACGTGAGGGTTAAATAGCACACAGACAAAAGTTCAAAGCAAGACTCATTAATTCTTCTCTTATCTGAACAACTTGGCTGGCTTCCCGGAATAAAGCTGGCAGAAGCTGGTGTCTTCGATAAGATTCCCAAACAGACGTAGAAATGAAACTCTGGATATGCCGTGGTCATTGATTTGTTGTTCTCAGCAATGACCACTAATTGCCCCAGCCTAATATAGGCACTGAAGGGCGTGGCCCAATTAGCCCTCACTGCTTCCTCCGATTGGACCGACGCTTACTCAGCCAATCCTGTCTTCTGGCTGCTCTGCGAGCTCTGGCATCCAGCATGGGTTCTTCATCTCCTGATGAAGCACTCTGCTGCGCAGGTGCAGAAGGTCCTGGGAGATCGTCCTGCTCTGCCACCGAGTCCTCATCACCAGCCGTCTCTGGTGCCAGGCACATGGGCTGGTACTGCTGCACCATGAGCGGCTCCACGTCCTCCGGATCCTCCAGACTCAGCGCCGGACGCGGCCAAGGCACAACATGAGGCACCCGCCGGACGCCGCCCCAGAGAGAAGACCAGGCCCGGCTGGCAAGGACCAGGAAGGATTTTTCCCACGCCGCCAGCCAGCTTGCTCTTCCTCCTCTGGCCTGGCATGCCAAACTTTGCGTGGTAGCGGGAAGCAGCCCGAGAGCTGGGGCGGGCGTCCCACATGCTCAGCGGCCGAGCTGAGCCCTGCACACCCCTCTGCCTCCTGCCTCGCCTGCCTCCTCCTGCCAGGCAGGGAGGGAGGGCAGTGAGAGGGGCAGCGGCCCCTGCCAAGTGCAGCGCATGGAGGCGGCAGGCAAGGCGTCCCCAGCACACCTGGCCATGCGACTACAAGTGCGGCGTGGAAGCCGCTGGTGGCCGGGTGGGCGGCAGCCCCCCAGGTGGGTATAGGGCCAGGCCTGCTCTTGGAAGGGGCTGCCGCTCTTGCTGCTCTCACTCCCTGCCTGGCTGCAGACATCCGCCTGCCCTCCCGAAGCAGCGCTGCCGCAGTTCACTTTTGTTTCACGGCAGGAGAAGGAAGAAAGCGGGCAGCAAGAGCAGCAGCCTCTTCCAAGCGCAGACCTGGCCGTCTCCCCACACAGAGGGCTGCTGCCTCGCTGGCTGGCGGCGGCTTCTGCAACAGAGGCAGCACGCAGCTGTGAAGAACCCTCACCACCCGCCCTCCCACTGTTTGCTTTCTTCCTTCTCCTGCTGCTGTCCCTCTCCGGGCCAGATGCAGCAGAGGCAAGCCCCGGCCATGGCAGCGGTAAGGGCTGCAATGAAGGGGGGGTGTTTGGGGGGGTGCACAAAGCTGCAGGATAAGAGAGATGGACCCCTCCCATCTTGCTTCCCTAGAAACCCCCCCCCCATCAATGGTGTCCCGCTTTACAAATATTAAAATCTGGTCACCTAAGACAAGACGCAAGAGAGAAAGTCCTATATACTTTCATTTCTTTTAACTTGCAATTTGAGGACAGAGCGTAAAGATTAACAGTGATTTACAGGAAGTGAAAACCGGACAGACAGAGGGGCAGAGAGATTAACAAATTGAGACGAAGAAGAAAGCCGCCTAAGGTCCGGGAAGGAGAGAGGAGTGTTTTGATTTATGTGCTCTCTCTTGTCAGCAAAGCAACAGTGTAACGTGAAGAGATACATCGTGGCAGTAGGCAAAATAAATCACTTATCGGTGAGGGCTGGACACCATTATTAACTGAAATGTAGGCGAAGATTTAAAAGTGACTAGAACCTGGTAACTGGACTCTGATTTTGAATCCTTAAAGACAACCAATAAGATTATACATTTTTATTATATTATCATATCAGCATCATTATAATATTATAATATTTGCATTATTCTATTACAATATTATTTTGATTGTTTAAAATAAGAAGGGTTTTGGTGATGTAATATAGAATTTCAATAGGATAAATTGTTAAAGGATATATGAACTCCCTTTTTTCTGTCTTTTCTTCCCCTTTTCCCTCTCTCTCTCCTCTCATATTTTTCCTTACATTCTTTCTTCTATGTATTGAATATTAAGTAAATGTTAAGTAAATAGAAGATTCAGAAAATAGAAATTAATTACAAAAAGTATTAAGTTATTCTACATAGTATAAAGAACTTGTTATAGTATTATTATAATAATATTTGAAATATTGGAACAATATGTGTTAAAGATAATTTAGATTGAATGGATATATAGAGAAAGTTTATTAACTGAAAAAACTTGACTACTAGATGTACTGACTACTCACCTCCATGCCTCTTCAGTATGAGAACCTAACATCTCCCATCCTCTTTAATTGCTGATTCAATCAGCAAGAATAAAATATTGGCAAATGAGCAAGGATAGAATCTGTCAGTTGACCTGGATGCCTACAAATATTGCAAATTAGCAAATGTGTAAAAAAAAAAAAAGCAGGAGAGTTAGAAGCCAATTTTTGTGGTTCATTGCACAATCAGCCAGATGTTTAGACTGGATTTGGCAATTTTGTCCACACTTTTGTGAAGAGTCCTTCCAAAGGATCTGGAATAGAGAGATGTTGTTGTTTAATAATATTAAAGGTACCATCACAGGATTTAAGCTGTTCCAAGCAAAACTGCCTTTTGCAATTGACTGGTGGTGACTTTGTCAATGCCAGATGTTTGGGGATTGCATCCAAGGCACTTATTACTTCTGGTAATAACTTTATTACATTATTACTTTGTTTTCAGTCATTGTATATTTGTAACCAGTAAAAACATTTCTTCCATTAGTCCTTCAGTTGCTGGCCGATTACTCAGCCAGCAGGCCTGAGTCCTGTAACCCATTTGTCACCAGATGTCCAGGAACTCCAACATCTAGCAGACTCTTTGCTGACCCAAATGATGACCAACCCAATATGGATTCCTGCAAATTATATCTCCCCATGTTGTCTATGTCTCTCTTCAGCTGGTTCCTCTGATGAAACCTGTCCAATATGGCTGAACTTCTGGCATAACTAAGGTGACCAGACGTCCCGCTTTTGGCGGGACAGACCCGAATTTAAACAAATTGTCCTGCGTCCCGCATCGTTTCAAAAAAGTCCCGCTTTTTTGCAAGAAAGAACCTGGGCCCTTCTGCCCGGATGTCTCCCACACAGGCCGGTGTAAAAAAAAAAAAAAGAGCCGGGATGTTTCTTCACATCTACGGCGCTTCCGAGCGAAAGGAAAGGAAGCGCCTCATCCACATTCCCGCCCGCACCTTTTTTCTCTCTCTTCCTCTCCCCAGGGTGATTCCCAGCAACGTCCAGGGACTCTTTCAGCAGCCGAGCCAGGCCCGCCCAGCTTCCTCCCCGCCTCCCGCATGTCATTCACTCTTTGAATCTCACCCCCACCCCCGTCAGCCCATATACTCCCTGCCTCGCACTCGCCAAAGCGGATCTGAGGGAAACAGCTCCGGGCCGGGCAGGGAAACCCCCCCACCGCGCTCCGACGTGCCGGGGGACCAGTTCATTCCCTCTTACTCAAGGGAAAAGCTGCTGGTGCAAGCAGGTAGGAAGGGAGCAACGGATGGCAATGCAGTGGAAAAACAGGTGGAGGCATTGTTTGAAGATGAGTGAATTAGGCTTAATTTGCTGGAGCTCTGCTTAACCTCAGCAACTGGTGTTTTTTTATGCTTTTTCACATTTACCCATCAGGCAAATGATCAGAATTCAGCCATCTGTACTCACTTACTGCGCTCAAAAGCCCTTCAAGCTAATCACCAAAGAAATGCCCTTCCCCCCCCTCTCCCTCCCCTGTCCAGGTGAGAGCAGTCCCTGCCACCGGGGCCTGAGAAAAAACTATCTATTGCTTGGGAAAAATATATATATTTCTAACCCCCTTGGGAGTATTTTCAGCTGCAGGGTAACTCCCAGCCTCTTCTCACTTGGCAAAAGTGCAAAGAAAAGCTCTGTGCATCACCGGCTTTGCTTTTTTTACAGGGCCCCTTACAAACAAAATAAAATAAAAAGCCCTGTGGCATTTGCAAAACAAGGTCTCTTTGCAAGTGTTAAGGCTTCAGCCTTGACAGAAGACCTCAACTCCAAAATACTCCCACATTTCAAATCAAATGGCAGTAGGGTAACAAGAGCCACAATTTTGGGAGGTGGGGGAGCAGAAATGATCTTTTCCTGGGGTGTTAACCAAGAATTGGGTCTTTGCAACATATTTTCAGTTTACTCTGCCAATCTAGGAATGCAGCTGATGGTTTTCCTACCTAGCTAGAAGATGCTTGATTTTCAAGGGGGGGGGGTATCTTTTTTCACTACTTCTGGCCATTGTAGAATCCCTGTGGTTACCTGATAAAATTCAGACACTTGGCAAGTGGCGTGTATTTATGACGGTCAGAGTGTCCTGGGGTCATATGATCACATTTTGTCACAATGGGGAAGCCAGATTCGCTTAACAACGTTGGCTAGAAAGGTTGTAAAATGGTTGCAAAACTCGCTCAACAACTGTCTCGCTTAGCAAGGGAAGTTGTGGGCTCAATTGTGGCCGTAGGTTGAGGACTATCTATATTCTGAAATAATGACACAGGTTTGAACTTCCCTCCCATTTTCACCAGGTGACAATTTGGAGCTGGCAAACAAGCTGGCAACCGGTTTAAACTCATCTCCCTCTGACAGCTATCACTTCTTCATTTGCTGAAAGGTTGTTTCTTCCTCATAGGGATTTCTGCGCTAATCTCAATTTACTTAATATGTCCAGCTCCTGCTAAGAACTTCCTTTTCACTGAGTTACCGTATTTTTCGGTGTATAAGATGCACTGGTGTATAAGAAGCACCTTAGTTTTGGGGGAGGAAAATAGGGGGGAAAATCTACCTACCAGGTATTCATCTGGCTAGCGTCCTTAGTCTGGTCAGCTTCAGCACATTATTTTATCCCCTGGTTAGGGCTGAAAAAATCTTTTTTGGAGGGAATAGCAATGAAAACAAGCCTGCAAAGACTTAGGGCTGGAAAAAAACTTCTTCAGAGGGAATAGGAAGCTGGGAAAATCGTTAGCACCTCGTTAGGGCTGGAAAAAAAACTTTCTTTCATTGGGAGCACCTCCAAAGTGTCTGTTTTAGACAGGAGAAGAATTCCCCAAAGTCCTTCCACTTTCTTTCATTGGGAGCACCTCCAAACGTGTCTGTTTCAGGCAGGAGAAGGATTCCCCCAAAGTCCTTCCACTTTCTTTCATTGGGAGCACCTCCAAACGTGTCTGTTTTAGACAGGAGAAGAATTCCCCAAAGTCCTTCCACTTTCTTTCATTGGGAGCACCTCCAAAGTGTCTGTTTCAGGCATGAGAAGGAAGTCTCCTCTGCCCTTCCACTTTCTTTCATTGGGAGCACCTCCAAACGTGTCTGTTTCAGGCAGGAGAAGGATTCCCCCAAAGTCCTTCCACTTTCTTTCATTGGGAGCACCCCCTTGTCCCCATTAGTGGAAAGCTGCCACTGTGCTTTTTATAAGATCCCTTGCTGGAAACCATCCGGAGCTCTGAGGTGGTGCAGAAAGGGGAGGGGGTCAGCTGTGAAGAAGCAACTGCCTTCCTTCTCTGAAATTCACGTCTGGAGTTGATGTCCACAGGTCTTAAAAGTTGCCAAGGTTGGACACCCCTGACTCTAGTTATCAAAAGTCTTGTCAGGCTCAAAACCAAGAATGTCACAGGGTGATCCTTGTGTCCAATCACACTGACTTTGCCAATAAAGAATTCTATTCTATTCTATTCTATTCTATTCTATTCTATTCTATTCTATTCTATTCTATTCTTTCTATTTATTTATTTATTTATTTATTTCATAAATACATAAATTTTCTTGAATTTTAAATTTTAAACGACAGCAATCTACTAAAAAAATTCACTCAAATGAGAAATATGCCAAAGAATAAAATAATACTATACATATTTTAATGTATTATATTTGTAAATTGTACTTATGTTGAAATTAAAAAATCTATATATTACAATACTATTTTTGCGTTCTATGAAAATTTTTGTTGCTCCATATAGACCAAATTTTTAATCAGGAACCCACCCACCCCCGGTTGCTCCAAATAGGCCAAAATTTTAATCAGGTACACCCCCCCCCAATGGTGTCCCTCTTTACCAATGTTAAAATCTGGTCACCTTAGGCATAACTCTTATCTTCCTCACAGCAAGTAAGTCCCACATCAAGGTAGTCTATTGTAATTAATTTTGTTTTCTTTCTCTCATCCTTTATTTTTATTTTATTTTATTTTATTCTATTTATTTACTTATTTATTTATATTAGATATTTTAATGTGTTAAATTTGCTTCATCTATATTGGGAATACTATGTATTGTATGCCATCCTGAGGAAAATGAGATATAAACCTACAGACTAAAAATGGGTAACGTTAAGGAGTTATTGTGCTGTTAAGCACATACACAGCGAAATGTGTTGTAGTAATGGTGTTGCAGTTTGATATGAATGCTATTCAGTCAATAAACAGAATATCTTTAGTATGTACAAAATAGTTTTACTTGAATAGTAGCAAAGTTAAATAGGAAGTCCAAGTCATACACAGGTATTCAGTCAATGTGAAGTTTAGGTATTCAGTCAATGCGAAGTTTCTTCTTCTTGCCTATCTTTGTTTTAACTCACAAACAAAGATTACAGCTATCACTTAATTCTATACTATCACAGATAGTTACTCTTCTTTTCACAGCAATTTCACACAGCCATAAAGTAATCTACTCATCAGTAAAGGAGCACAGAGAGTCTTCAATCTGGAACACACCGTCAAACACAACTCACCACACTAAAACACACTACACCATTACTACAACACATTTCGCTGTGTATGTGCTTAACAGCACAATAACTCCTTAACAGGTATATTAGATTTGTATTCCACTTACTAAGAATACAAATCTAAAGGTATCCCCTTTAGGAATTTTTTTCTTTACAGCTATCTTTCAAGGGGACTGAGGTCCACGGGAGAACAGGAGGAGGGGTCAAATAGTCAAGACGGCAAGTATGACCATGCCTTCCTTTTTTTCTACATGCACTGCATGCATAATGCATGTTTAAAGGGGGCGGGGCTTCAATCACACAGTTGGGGCTGCCATCTTGATTTCTTTGCCACCCGGCCTTTGAATGACCTTGTGGAACAGGATTCTGCTTTTTAGATTTCTTTCTGAAGGGAACATCCCACTTGCTTGCAGAAGTGGGAAGTGGGAAGTGTTGTACGCCGCCCGGAGTCCTCCGGGAGTTGGGCGGCATATAAGAAACACCAAATAAATAAATAAATAAATAAATAAATAAATAAATAAATAAATAAATAAATAAATAAATAAATAAATAAATAAATAAATAAATAAATAAATAAATAAATAAATAAAAATACCAACTTCTATAGAGAAATTTAGGAGCACAGCAGGGGTGGGTTCTAACTTACCTCGCTGCCAGTTCACTTCCTCCCTCATGCGTAGTGCCAAAAAACCCAAAAAAAACAAGATGGCGACCACATGCACAGTACAGGAAACTCGGCTTCTGCACTTGCTCAGAAGAAAAAAAATTAAAAATAAAAAAACATTTTTAAAAAAAAAATTCAAAAAAAATTAAAAAAAAAAAGAGATGGTGGCACCCACGGACTGGCACCGACTGAACCGGTTCCATGACATCATTATGACATCACCAGAGGGTCGCTACCAGTTCGGGCAAACCGGTCCAAACCGGGAGGAACCCACCTCTGGAGCACAGACCTGATTAATGTCCTCATTTTTGGAGAACTGGACATCAGTGCCACATTTGTGTCCTTAAAGTTTGCTATTGTTTTAGTTATGTTTTTGAAGTTATTTCTGGACAACTTTACCCTTTATCATCTGCCTCTCTTAATTGAATTGAGGTGTGAATTATGTTTTGGGTTGCTATTCACAGTTGATGTTTGCTTTGTACCATTTGTAAAGTCTCTTGATTCTCCTGTATATAGTAGAAGCAACTTTCTCGACATAATTGGAGTTGCTTGAGACTGAAAGAGTGTATAAACCTAACTTGAAATGACATGAGAATTTATCTACTGGATTTATCAATACACTTCTTTATCTCTATCTATTCATCTCCACCTCCACCTCTATATTGTTTTTCAACCTTATGATTGATGAAGAAAAGTGAAACTTCTAAAACAAAGCATGGACATTTTGAGAACAAAACAGACTTCTGTGCCATCTTAACTGGGTATGTCTAGTGAAAAGAAGGCCTGGGGTGGTGGTGGTGACAGGATAACAGTGTTCCAATATCTGAGTGGCTGCCCCAAAGAAAAGGGGGACAACGTATTCTCCAAAGCATCAGAAGGCAAGCCAGTGCAGGCCCCCCTCTCCCGCGACAGCTTCCTGGCTGGCGCGCCTCCATGTGTGAGGAGCTGTGCTGTCCTCTGACTCTCCTGGGGCAGCTCGCCTACCCCATGTCGGCTTCTCCTCCTCCTGACTGCTCCAGCATCCCAACTGGAAGCGGCAGTGCAAGAACCGCCACCGGGGGGGAGGCGAGGGGGTGCGCTAGAACCAGGAAGAGGAAGGAGAGCAGAGCTGCCAGCCAGGACTGGCGGGCTGGGGCTTCCCTCCCTCCCTGCCCAAGCTTCTTGTATGGCCCCAGCCCTCCAGCCCACGGCACTGACGTGCATCTACGGTCCAGAGTGCCTGGCCAGCATGGGCGCATGGGGCATCCAGCCACCCAGCCAACAAGCGCTGCCCTGCTGCCCCGTGTGCCTGAGGCAGCCAGGTGCTCCGAACTGCAGCCGTGCGTCAGTGCTGCAGGCTGGAGGGCTGGGGCCGTGCAAGAAGCCCACTCAGGCAGGGAGGGAAGTCCTGGCCCACCCATCCTGGCCGGCAGCTCTGCTCCCCTTCCTCTACTGGGTTCCGGTGCACCCCTTCACTTCGCCACCGGCAGCAGTGGTTCTCGTGCTGCCGCTTCCCTGGTGGCGGCAGGAGCAGCCGGTGGGGTAGCCAGCCACCCAGCCAGCAAGAGCTGCCCTGCTGCCCCACGTGCCTGAGCTGGCCAGGCACTCCAGACCGCAGCCATGCGTTGGTGCTGCAGGCTGGAGGCCTGGGGCTGCACAAGAAGCCCGCTTGGGCAGGGAGAGCGGGAAGCCCTGGCCCACCCATCCTGGCCAGCAGCTCTGCTCCCCTTGCTCTTCTGGGTTCTGGCGCACTGGCCACCTGGTCTTCTGGGAGCGCCAGAAACTGGAAGATCATATTCCTGGCACGAGCATGCACACCAGATGGCTGGCTGTTCTTCCTCTTTCTGGTGCTCCTGCTTGTGTGAAGACCAGCTGGCCGGTGTGCTGGAACCCAGAAGAGCAACGGCTGACAGCTCCACGTGCCCGGAGAGATAGCTCTGCATGCCACTTCCGGCACATGTACCATAGGTTCGCCATTGCGGGTATAGGGTCTCCTGCTTGAGCAGGCGATTGGACTAGAAGGTCCCTTCCAATTCTATTTTCTACTAGCGTACCCGGCCATGCATTGCTGTGGCTCAGTCTGCTTAAATGGGAAAGAAAGAAAAGAGAAAGCGCACGTTTCTAATATGTTTAATGTCACAATGCTTGTGGGTATACAATATTTTTTGTTGTTCCATTGTCTATGTAGATATAGAGATTGTCTGGTTTGCCGACTCTAGAACACGCAACATATAATTGTCCATGTGAGAAGCAATCTGTGTCTAGATCTAAACCACAATTCTAAAGATTGGCCTTGAGCTTTGTTGATGGTCATTGTGAACGCCAATCTAATTGAAATTGAAATGGCATATCCGTTGGAATCATAGGAATGCGAGGAATGAGGACATCTTCACCTTTGAAAGGTCTGTCAAGATTGTTGCTTCTACGACGTTGTTCATTAACTTTTTTACTGCAAGCCGCATGCTGTTGTAAAGCTTTGACTGGTTGATATTTCGCAACATGATAATTGGCATGCCGATTTTCAATTGCAGTACGTGCGGCGGCATCCCTGGCAGATCGAGTGAATTCAAAAATTCTGTTGGATAATTAACTGCTTCATCTGCTTCCACAACAGTGTCGATGGACGTGTATGTGACTGCCTCGCTTTGAATGTTAGACTGAATAATATTGTTAAGTTTGTAGACGTCTTTGTTCTTGGGTGCAAGAATAGCTTGTTCACTCAGCCAATCGTGATTCTTATAATTGGTTTCAATATTGGAAAATACTTTTTGAACCAATTCTTCTTTTGACGTCACTAAATTGCAGAAGTTATGAGGCAATGAAATTCGTCTTGAGGTCAGATAAACCGGCACTTTCCCATCCCCAATTTACAGCAATTGATGTGAGAATATCTCAGCTGATCGATCGTTTTGTAGCTGGACACACCTATTTGTAGTTAATTTTAAAGTGTTTACGTGTTGCCACAAAGTAGAGCATTTGAGGCAAGCATTTATTTCATCTGCTGGTGTCAATCGAGGAATTACAGGTAATGTTTGCCTGAAATCTCCTGCAAGCAATATTAATGCATTTCCAAATGGTCTGATGTTTCCACGCAAATCTTGCAATGATCGATCAAGAACCTTGAGTGATTTTTTGTGCGCCATTGTGCATTCATCCCAAACAATAAGTTTGCATTTCTGCAATACTTTTCCCATGCCGGATGATTTGGAAATGTTGTGGGAGTTTCAATGCATGTTTAATGGCAATTTCAAAGCGGAATGAGCAGTTCTTCCACCTGGTAGCAATGTCAGAGGCGAATATGGAACAACCCACTGGTTGTCTACTTCAATGTTACCGTTTAGCATTTGTATGGTTGCTAATTTACCACCATCTTCTGCTGATCTTCTTCTGTATAAAGGATATCCATCGTTTCCTGTAACTGTGTTGCATACCAATGCTCGAGGATATCGCTTAGAGCATTTTCCTTCTATCATGCATGGTGAATTTGGATTCAGTGTACCGCAAAGTCCATGTATCATATTTTTTGTCACAACTTCATGCAAATCCTTATCGACATATCCTTGTTTCGCTGAGGTACTTGCCAGGGTCACGCGATGGGGGGTTGGTCAGCCTCCTCTCAGCAGGCATGTCATGGTGGGTGGTATTATTCAGGCAACCTTATGCTCATTAACATCTCAGAATTATGGTTAACATTGATGTTAATTTTTCTCCCCTTTATTTTTGGAAGTTTAAATTGTGTTTAAATGTCTGCTAAATGCCCTTTATTTCTCTGAGGTACTTGCCAGGGTCACGCGATGGGGGGGGTCAGCCTCCTCTCAGCAGGCATGTCATGGTTTCCCCATAAAAGCCTCTGCTAAAAGCCCTTATTTCCCTCAGCTTGGCTCAGAAACGTTGGAAGGGAATAGTCAATTAGTACAGCGTGTGTCCTGCAGAGGGCGCTGGTTTTCAACAAAATTTTACCTGTTTTTCAAGAAACTCATGTTTTTACCTGTCACAGGTGTGACATCTATATAATATAGGTATATAAAAACACTCATATTCGAATGCAACGTTGTGTCAAAATTTCAAAGCAATTGGTAAAGTACTTTCGGAGATCTTATATCATTCCCAAACGAACAGTTACATTTTTATTTATATAGATTAATCTCCCTTACCAGTATGGTTTTCTTTTTAGTCTAAAAACCTGTACTAGCTCTGGCTTATAGGAGTTGAATCCAACTCTCTTGATACAGTTCTGTTAAGGATTAAAAATGGATTTCTAGGTTCGAGTGGCCCGTGGCCCAATACGCAGACAAACGCATTAGCATGAAATTGATTGAGCAGTCTTGAGAAACTATTTGGTTTAATAAAAACATATAAAAACAAAACCTACAAAGAGGCATCAACAGCCAGCAAAGTTCTTCTCTTAGCAAAGTCCATCAGCTCTAGTTTTCTTCCCAAACGTGGGAGGCTCCCTGGTGTTGTGACCCAGCACTGCAACCCACAGAAAAACACACACACAACCATTTGTTATTCAAACAAAAAGGGTCCTTTTACTAATGAGGGTTCTTAATAAAAGCGCTGGGGTTTTAAAAGTCCATAAACAAACAATAGGAGAGTCTCGGGGAATAAATAGCACTTATAGCACTTTACTTATATACCGCTTCATAGTGCTTTACAGCCCTCTCTAAGCGGTTTACAGAGTTCAGCATATTGCCCCCAACAATCTGGGTCCTCATTTTACCCATCTCGGAAGGATGGAAGGCTGAGTCAACCTTGAGCCTAGTGAGATTTGAACAGCTGAACTACTGAACTAGCAGTCAGCCTGCAGTCGCAGCATTTAACCACTGCACCACTTCAGCTCTTCCTTTGTAGGACCTTTGGTTCTTTGGGGGTTAATAACCAAACGTTCAAATGTTCAAAACAAATACCCATTAAGTCTCTTCTTATCTCACAAGTTGGCTGGCTTCCTGGAATAAGCCTTTCAGAAGCTGCTTTCTCCAAATACAAGATTTCCAAGCCGGACTCCGATGCAAACAAAACTCTGAATGTGCTCGCAGATCACAGACGTTGTTCTCAGCACTGATCGCTGACTGCGCCGGACTAATATAGGCACTGAAGGGCGTGGCCCAATTAGCCCTCAGTGTTACCTCCGAGGAGACCTATGCTTGCTAAGCCAGTCCTGTCTGCTGGCTGCTCTACGAGCTCTAGCGTCCAGCAGAAGCTCTTCGTCCCCTGATGATTCACTCTGCTGCACAGGTGCAAAAGGTCCTGGCTGATCGTCCTGCTCTGGCACTGAGTCTTCATCACTGGCCGACTCCGGTGCCAGGCACATGGGCTGGTACTGCTGCACCATGAGCGGCTCCACGTCCTCCGGGTCCTCCATCATCTGCGCTGGACACGGGCAAGGCACAACACCTGGGTTCTTTGACAGCTTTCTCAGGGGCAAGGCTCTTCTCAGCTCTTGTAGCTATCTCGGCTCATAGTGACTTCAGCTGCTCAGCTCTCCGCTGAAGAGTCTCTGTTAGTTTCTCTCCGGTTGGAGAGTCTTTCTGAGCTCCCTCAGGGTCTCTCTCTCAAAAGTCTGTTCCTGCAGCTACTTACATACACCTTTCTGACCGTTGGAAAGTGCGGGAAACTCAGAGCCAAGAAGCTGTGCTCTGATTGGTCCATTCAAACAGTTCACCAAACAATCAATTAGTTGCAGCAAACATGCTGAGAGGTTTTTACCTCTAACAAGTTCCAACACAGATTTAAACTTATCCAGGAATTAAATGTTATGTCATCCTAGCCAGTCTTCAGTTTCCAATCATTGGACCACAAAAAAGGAAGAAAAACCTACTTTTCTCCAAGAGCCAAACTATTTGCGGTGATAGTGACATATTTAAAGAAATCCAGCTGTCAGGCCTGGAAGCCATCTTTTACCTTTTTGTATTCAGGCCTGCCACATTTTCTACTGTGGGAAAATAGGAGGGGGATTATATGGAGTAGGTGATATGTAGTAGTCTAAATAACATTCTTTCCAGAAAGTCAAGGCTGCTGTGCCCTGCAGCTGCGATGAAGTGACTGGGAGGCATCTTCAGTTTTGGATGGTGCCTGATTGGATCGTGTGATAGACAGGTGAGTGCTGGGCAGGGACTTGAACTTTTGTTTGGATGGAGAAAATCCGGAAGCTTTCAGATTCGGGTTTTCCCAGATGTTGCCAACATGGCATCTCTAATAAATTGGAACTTTGAGAAACTTTTAGCTTCGGAGTTTTATTTCATTGGGGGTGTTTATTGGAATGCTGACACCAGCTTTATCTTCTGTTTTTAGGAGTAAAAGCAGACACAAGCTTTAATATAGAAAATGGTTAATGTCTTTTCCCCTGATCCTTTCAGAATCTTTAACCCACCCTTCCCCACCTCTCTCTGTCATATCTGGAACTTACAGATTCTGCCATATGGCTTTTATTACACACCCATGCACCTTCACTCCCAACAAAGGCACACTCTTCAGTCTTAATATTGGGTAATAAACTCTATTTGACCACTAGATGGGGGAAAGTGATCTGTATCTCTTTGATGCCATCTAGTGAATACCTGATGTATTACATTATGCAATGAGCTTTATTTTATTTTCATTTATTTGCATGCTATGTTTATCCTGGAATAAGCTATGTTTAACCCAGTATAAATAATCTCGCACTGTTCTAAGCTGTAAGTGATTTGTTACTTTCTGCCTTAGTTATGTTGCCTTGGTTATGTTGCATTCAGTTCAGTTCATCTGGCTTATAAATCATGGTTTGTAACTTATTTGGAGTATTTAACAAAGCACAGTCAAAATAAACCCTGACATAGTGCACCTTGCAAACCAGTCATTATCATTAAGACTGGCTGAGGTTCAGTAAGTGAATTTATTTGGAATTTTTACCATTGATGCCTTCATTACTTTGACTTGTAAACTGCTGTTCTTCCTTGGAAGATCTCATAGTATACATATCTGATGTCAGATGCAAAGAATCAGCACCATTTGTTCAGTTGAAGTTCAGAAGATTTATTGCTCATGCATATACACAAGAATTTAGTCAACTAAAATTCTATACTAAATTATTGCCAGATAACAGTCAACGGAATCCAAGAGGGGCTGGAATTTGACATAATGACTCTAGGCTGATGACTTTTTTTAACTCCACCCCCTAGCTCTGCCTGCTCTTCTCCTCCAACATCTGATAGTGTTGTCAGCCTCCGAAAGTCCTGCTTGCTTCGGCTGTCATAGCAACGGTGGGAGGGATGGTTGGGATAGGTATTTGGGTGGGGGCTGGGAAGCTGCTGGAGATGTCCCTGTTTATCTCTGGAAGGGGAGGGAAGTTCTCACAAATTCTACCAGGCCTCAGAGACATGTTTATTGCCTGCTCAAGGTCAACGGCTTCATCGGGCCAGATGTGGCCGGGCGGGCGGGCAGTGTGCCCACATGACACCTTGGCACATGAGGATTGGATGAATTGCCCAGGGGAAATATGAGGGTGGGTTTTGGGATGCTTTGTATATGCATTTTTGCGCACTTTTTTTTCAGAACCTGCTTTCCTTTTGTTGCTATCACTTCTTGTCTAGTAAAATTACTCATCTCTATAAACATGGAGTTGGGGTTTTTATTTCCTGGACTTTGAATGGAGGCACACCTGACAAGTGTATTGAATAAATGAATGAATGAATGAATGAATGAATGAATGAATGAATGAATGAATGAATGAATGTTTTTGGAACTGCTGATACAAATGAGGTTATATATTCAATTCCTGCCACTTCTGTTCATTTTTCATTCAAAATCTCAGTGTGGGAAAGGTGAAAACTAAAGCAACCAAGGGAGAGGTACATTCTAGATACTTGGACATCACCTCAAACTTGGGAGATGTTGTTATCTGTTGAACTCCATAACTGTTCTGTGGGAATTAGTTTAAGTGCAAAATGCATTCACTGAAGGAGCTCTATGTGTGTCAAAACACCATGACACACCAACTCTTTCATACATGAATATTGATCTGATTATGAGACCAGGATCAAAATATCTCCCTGTTGCATAGTCTTCACTTTGAGTAATGCCACAATACATGAGCCTCTTTATCATTCTTAGAAAATAAAATGCAAATAAATACTTCAAAAATATATTCCCTGACTGGAAAAATGGAAATAAAATATGCCAGAGAGAGTAGGATTCTCCTTAATCCATGGATCACAGCCTCGCTCATTTATTTTTGCAGACACCTGTGACTTCAGAGAAGGTTCCAATACAGCATGGAATAAATTAGGAAAGTACAGATAGTCCTTGACTTACAATCACAATTGAGCCCCATATTTCTGTTGCTAAGTGAGAAATTTGTTAAGTGAGTTTTGTCCCATTTTATGACTTTTTTTGCAACATTTGTTTAGTGAATCACTGCAGTGGTTAAATTAGTATCATGATTGTTAAGTGAATCTGGCTTCCCCATTGACTTTGCTTGTCAGATGGTCGCAAAATGGGATCACATGACCCCAGGACACTGCAACCGTCATAAATACAGTTGCCAAGTGTCTGAATTTTGATCACATGGGGATACTGCAATGGTGAAAATGGTTATGTCACTTTTTCAGTGCTGTTGTAACTTTGAACGATCACTAAACGAACTGTTGTAAGTCGAGGTCTACCTGTATGCATTCAAAAGTGAATTAAGTGGGATTCTTTTACAGTTCTACCTTCTTGGAGGCATTTGGCAAGAAGACTTTTTCTGCCCATAGAATTGCAGGACACTTCTTTCTCTCTTCTTAGCCACGGCTTGCTTGAACGTCTTTCAGTATGAAATCTGGGCTTTTGTTGCCCTGTATTAGAGAAACTGTCACTTTTGATCAGGCTGCCTGGTCTCCAACCCAAAGTTGAGCACAGCAGAGTAGCTAAAATGAAACCGAAATGTGAGAATGCTCTTTGCTCTGTCATACGGAAAAAGTCCTGAGAGGAATGCTGATGGCATCTGTGGAAACATACGGGCCCAACCATCCCCTCTTGATTGGAATCTGACATTGGTCCAATCAGCTCAAAGCTGATTCAGTCAAATTTCTAATCAGGAGCCATGTCTTGATTCGGAAAGTCAAATTGAACTGTTGAATTGGATTTTTCTGTTTATCCAATTATCAGCTATCTACATTGCTGAAATAACCCTACAGGCATTTGAGCCCATAGGAAGAATGGGAGTGTGGAAAATGTCTCAGAAGAGACCCCCCCTAATGTCTTCAACTGTAAAAGGGAGGGGGGAGAGGTGTACTTTCAGACTTGCAAGATTCTGAATGAAGGTAGTATTAATACTCGACCTTCTGAAGGAAAGACTAGATAGAAATCTAATACATACCATTGGTTTATGATATTTTCAGTGCCTCTTTTTGGATTGAAGAAGCATTCCCTAAAGAAGCAGTAACCATTGTGTGATCAATGCCACAGAAGTTCCTTTTCTTACACTGTTTGGAAGGCAATGAATTTGCTGTTGTCATTTTATTTCAACTGAGGAAATGGGCTGAAATTCTCATGGGTGGTGTGCAGACGGTGGAGGTTGGTATCATGACAAAATGGCAAAGAAACATGCAAGAATCTCCTGACTTTCATTGCACCAGCCTCTCTCCATTGGTCTGCAGTAGGTTTCCTCCATTGCCAGAAATATGGGCGAATGGGAATGATATGTAACAAAAAGAATAAAACCAGCAACAGAAGCAATACTATCATTTCCAACAATCAGGCCAGGCCAGTCATACCACTCAAAGAAATGGGAAAGTTGTTTTTCAGCCACCTTGAGAATTAGGCAGAGAAAGACCATGTTCAGAAGAAGGTAGGTGGGACTCCATCATGAAGGCTTGCACCCTTTCATTATATCCAGAAACAAGATTCAATGGAGTTTCTAAAGAAAGATGGATGTGGAATAGACAAGCTTGGTTCTTAATAGGCCCTAGTGGTGGTGTAGTTTTTCAGCCCCCCCACAGTTCATGGGCAATGTTTGACTCATGGTGGACCCTTGGAACCACCCCTTCCTAGTGGCTGGGCCTTGGACCTCTCCATCACTCTTTGACCTTCCCGCTATATAGGGCAGTGGTTCTCAACCTTTTCTTTATCATGGACTTCCTTTAAATACTTTTTGTGGCCACGAACCATGGCCATAAACCACCAATACTTAACTCAAGATTTAAATCATAATATTTATTCAAGTCTCTGTGTACCCCCTGTGACAATTGAGAACCACTGATATAGAGTTTTAGTCAGACCCCATTTGGAATACTGTGTCCGCTACTGGAGACCTCACTTAAAAAGGATATTGATAAGATTGAGTGAGTCCAGAGATGGACATACAAATGGTGTAAGGTTTGAGGAACAAAACTTATCAGTGGGTTGTAAATCCCGTCACTACTGGTTCGCACATGTGGGTGGGTGGGCAGAGCCTCTTGCCACCGCCGCTACCGGTTCACCGAACCAGGCCGAACTGGGAGCAATCTACCGCTGGATTGGAGGAACTGAATATCTACAGCCTGGGGGACATAAGGGAAAGGGGGGACATGATTGAAATCTTTAAATATATTAAGGGTGTGAATAAGGTTCTAGAAGGCAGTATTTTCAATATTAAGCAAAAATAAAAAACATGGGGGCATCACCTCAAATTGACAGGAATGAAGTTCAAAAGTAATGTTAGAAAGTATTACTTCGCAAGAGAGAGTAATGGAAGCTTGGAACCAAGTTCCAGTAGAGAAAGTGGGTCAATCATCATTAACTGAGTTTAAACAGGCTTGGAATACATGTTCATCATCTGAGAAAAAATTAAAAAGTTTTTATTTTAAATCCTCAAAGGGTAGGCTTGATGGACCACTAGGTCTTTGTCTGTCATCCATTTTCTATGTTTGTCATCAAAACTGGTGGTGGGGAAAAAGTAATAGGAGAGACAACAGAAAAGACAAGTCCTCACTGCTTTTTAAGGAGAAATTATACTTGTCACAGTAAAAATTAATAAAACATTTTGCATGATTCTGCTGGCACCAGAAAAACTAATATTGCTTTCTCACTAAGCAAGTTTCTTCTGATTTTTGCAAGGCTACGAGAAGCTGATTCATTTACTGATAAGTCACGCGTTGCCTGTCTTCGTAATTTGCTTCTGTGTTAAGTAACAGCACAACCAGTTGTTCTAAAGTTAACAAGGACAAATATTGCAAGAAATATCGAGTTGAATCAGGATTTTTTTTTAAGGGCTCATTCTCTTTCCAACAGCGGGCTGGCAACTTTAAAAAGAGTGACAAGCTGATTGCGTGGGGAATTCTTAAAAGACTAAAATTAAGCCTTAATACACAACAGAACAAAATTCTTGCTGAAAAAATATGGAAGTCTCTCTTTCTCTCTCTCTCCCTCCCTCCCTCCCTCTCTCTCTCTCTCTCTCTCTCTCTCTCTCTCTCTCACACACACACACACACACACACACACACACACACACACACACACACACCTATATATATCACATCTATATGAGTAAAACATGTTGGTGGATGAAAGATAGGAAGGAAATTTAATTTAAAATATAAAGTCTTACAGCAATGAGTTCCACATATGGGACTTTGCTACCATAAACATCTCTGTTCATGTTTGCAGTCTGGGTGACTCAGAAAGCAATTAAATCTGAAGACCTGATTATACAACTGCTTCATAAGTAGCTGATCACTCTCTCATGAGCTTCTGAAAGCATCTGCTGGAGACCGAACGATAGAAAATGCTAAAGTGGGTGAGCTGGACCCAGTTTTGAAGCTCAACTTATATTGTTTGATTAGTTTTTGGGCTGGAATATTGCTGAAAAGTGATAAAGAAGGGAAGGAGACAGGTGTATTGATTGTACCTGTCCTGTCCTTGATGGCTCTCAGCATTTCAAATATACATTGTAGATAAGCCTGGCACTCTGAGAATTTGGCCATCAACAGGCACATAGACATAAAACAACATCTACATATCATTCAAAAGAGAAAATCAACAAGCCAAAAAGGGAATACAAAGACCAAAACACCTCCCTACCAGCAATCAACACCCAGATGAGCAGATATTAACTTCAAGATTAACATCAGACCAACAGTCAAGAAGTAAACAATAGTCCAAATAAGGAACTGCCAAACAAACTAAAGTGGTACATGACAAACTACTTCTAAAACTAAAATCTTATGGCATTTCTGGACCCCTGCACAAATGGATAACTGCATTCCTGTCAAACAGGCAAGAAGTGGTCAAAATAGGAAGCGCTCTATCAAATCCTGTACCTGTACCTCTTCTGTTCAATTACTCCCCATAAAACCTTACCTTAAGATGAAGAGGCTCCCAGGTGTCTGGGATCCGGATACCCCCCCCCCCCCATAAAACCTTATCTTAAGATGAAGAAGCTCTCAGATGTCCGGGATCTGGATATGTTATAACCTTTTGATCAAACAGAGCCAAAAAACCCCTTCTCCTTCTGAATGACAGAGTCTGGACTCTGACACTAAGTGCTATTGCTAAGTGCTATAACTGGAAGACTACTAGAGGAGTCCAGAAGACGTGAAAATAGAAAATTGATAAGGACAAAACATCCAAAAGAAGAAGAGAAGACATTTTCTAATGTTTATTTTGTTAGAAAATGCTATACTTGTGGGGCTAGAGGACATATAGCTAAGTTTTGTAGAAAGAATAAAAAGCAGAATATCAGAAATAAACAGAGAGAACACAAAAATGTTGGTTTGACTATGCCTAACGTAACTGATAAAATAAACCATAATTTATGGGTAATTGATAGTGGGGCTACAAACTGTATAACAAACAATAAAGAAAAGTTTGTAAAGATGGAGAAAAGTAGTCAATTTGTTGCATTAGCAAATGGTTGGAAGATGAGAGCTAATGGAGAAGGAAATGCATATTGTTTAGGAATTAATGAAAAACTGGCAATGCTTTATATGCCTAGATTGGTTTATAATCTATTATCTGTGAAAGTATTAGTTAAAGCAGGTTATACTGTAACATTTATGGATGATAAATGTCAAATCCAAAAGGAAGGTAACAATGTTATAGCTAAATTAGAAAGTGGTTTATTTTTACTGCATGAAAATCCAGTAGAAAATGCTAATTCAGTTTTTGAGAACAAACAGCCACATAACAACTGTATTCACTTACTTCATAGACGAATGGGGCATTTGAATTTTAAATTGTTAAAGAAAACTGTGGAGTTGGCTAATGGTATTAAACTACAACCATGTTCTAAGTATGTTAATTGCAATGCCTGTAATCAGGAGAAAAGTAAAGTTACTCCTGCTAATAGATATAATGGATTCAAAACTATAGCACCATTAGATGTAGTGTTTGTAGATTTAATTGGACCAAAGAAACCAAGTATGGGTGGAGCTTGCTATATTCTGAGTATTGTAGATCATTATTCTCGATATGGTTTTTGCTACTTAATGAAATCTAAGTCAGAAAAATATCAAAATTTCTCAAATTGGTTGAGATTTGTAGAGAGAAAACAGAAGAATAAGTTAGTAAGTGTGGTAACAGATAACGGAATGGAATTCACAAATAGTAAGTTTGTTAATTTATTAGCAAGAGCTGGAATAGAGCACAGACGATCTGCTCCTTATTGGCCTCAACATAATTCATACGTTGAGAGACGAGGGCAAATGTTGCAAGCAATGATAAGAACAATGATTAATGATTCTGGTCTGCCTGATCATTTGTGGGGAGAGACTCTTATGTGCTCTAACCAATATAATGAACAATGCTGTAAATTCTACAACAGGAGAGATTCCGTTTACTAGATGGTTTGGAAGAAAACCTGAATTGGATTATTTGCATGTATTTGGTGCACCAGCTTGAGTGCATATTCCAACAGAAGTTAGAAAGAAAGGTCAGCATAGAGCAAAATTAATGTATTTTGTTGGTTATGATAGGAATCATAAATCTTTCAGATTTTGGGAAAAAGGCAATAGAAATGTTTATAAGAGTGCAAGTGCCAAGTTTATGAAACATGTAGGATGGAGTAAATTAGAGCAGGAAGAAAATAGCAATAAAGATAGTGTTATAATAGAGACTCCATTGTTCCAAGATGATACTCCTAAGAGGTATTTGGAGAATAATATTGAAGAGGAAGAATCACCAGATGATGGTGATTCATTAGATGAGGAAAGATCTCCGATAGGGGAGGTAAAATTGGAGTTGAAAGATGAGGAAATTGCTACAACTAGTATTCCTTTGCCTAGAAGAGGGACTAGAGTAAGAAAGTCACCTGATAGGTATCAGGCTAATGTTGCTTGTGAAATAAGTGTAGAACCTTCTAGTTATGATGATATCAAATTATATCCAGAAAAAGATCAGAAGGCTTGGAAAGAAGCAATGAGTAAAGAACTTAAGTCTTTAAAGGATCTTAATGTTTATGAGGATGTTGATTTACCACAAGGAGAGAAGGCTATTGGCTGCAAATGGGTTTATAAATTAAAAACAGCTAGTGATGGCACTATAACCCATAAGGCGAGGCTTGTTGCTCAAGGATTTGGTCAGAGTACAAAATACTATGATGAGGTTTTTGCTCCGAGTCTTAAGGCTAGTACTTTGAGGGCAACGTTAGTGTGGGCAGCTAGAAATAAAAGTGTTGTTCATCATGTGGATGTAGAGACAGCTTATTTACATGCAAAGCTACAGCATGAAATATATATGAGAAAACCACCGGGAGTAAATGACAATAGTAAAGGTTATTGGAAATTAAATAAGAGTTTATATGGATTGAAACAGGCTGGATATGAATGAAACCAATGCATTGTTAGTGAACTAGTAAAAATGGGATTTAATGCTGGTTTAGCAGATCCATGTTTGTTTAAGAAAGAAAAGGAGGTGAAATTACTGTATTGATATTATTTACAGATGATATTGCAATTGTTGCAAAAACAGAAAATGTAGTAAAAGATATTGTAGCTAAATTAAAAGAAAAATTCAGACTAAGATATTTGGGAGAAATAAAACATTATTTAGGGCTAGATATTATTAGAACAAATACAGGATTCAAGATATCACATGTTCAGAAAATAAATAATTTGTTAAAACATTATAATATGGATAATTGTAAAGAAGCCAAAACTCCTATGAGTACTGAGTTTCAGCATAGTGAGTTAATTGATTCAAGGTTTGATAGAAACACATATCAAGCATTAATTGGTAGCTTGTAGTATCTGGCAAACTGGTCGAGACCAGATATATCATATAGCGTAAATCAGTTGGCACGATATAACGGCAGAGCCTTGTGAAAGACATTGGAATGCAGCAAAGCGAGTGCTGAGATATTTAAAACAAACAATGTATTATTCACCTTATCTAGAACCAAATTCAGAACTTGAATTAAAAGCATATGCAGATGCTAGTTTTGCAACAGACAGAGTTACACGTAAATCGACATCAGGCATTGTTATATTATTAGGAAATATGTTGAGGTCAGTAAGACAACAGCACATCAGTCTGTCTACGATGGAGGCTGAATTTTTGTGTTTATCCCTAATATGTACAGAGCTTATTTATTACAAACAATTGTGTAAAGACATGGGAATTGTTGTAAATGAACCAATCATTGTATTTGAAGATAATTAAGCTGCAATTAATATGGCAACACATATTGGTGTGAAAACGAGCATACAGATCTAAGATATCTTAATGTGAGACAATGTATACAGAGTAAAACGATTAAATTAGAGTATTGTACAAGTGAATGTAATATGGCAGATAATTTTACGAAGGCACAAAGTGCTATAAGACATAAAGAAAGTTGTGAAGGTTATAATTTAAGATTGTAAAGAGTTATATATTAACAACCCAAAGGGGAGAATGTTAGAACCCTGTTCAAACGATTGGGTTTGCTAATATATGAACAAGCCACAAATCAATGTTATGTGTATATTGCTTTAAATGAATTGAAGGCTGATTACTATATAAATGACCTAGATGAGGGAATAGTGGGAGAACTAACCAAATTTGCAGATGACACCAAGCTGGCAGGAGTAGCAAACACCCCAGAGGACAGACTCAAAATCCAGAGGGACCTTGACAGACTCGAACACTGGGCCCAAACCAATAAAATGAAATTTAACACAGAGAAAAGTAAAATTCTGCACCTAGGCAAGAAGAATCAAAAATACACATACAAACTGGGCGAAACCACACTCAATAGCAGCGATTGCGAGAGGGATCTCGGAGTCCTGGTAGACAGCCAACTAAATATGAGCCAGCAGTGTGCAGCAGCAGCCAAAAAGGCCAACACAGTCCTGAGCTGCATAAATAGAGGGATACAATCAAGGACCAGAGAGGTACTAGTACCACTCTATAAAGCCTTGGTCAGACCACACCTAGAGTACTGCATCCAGTTTTGGTCACCACACTACAAAAAAGACATTGAAACTCTATAGAAAGTGCAGAAGAGAGCAACCAGGATGATAAAGGGTCTGGAAAATAAAACATACAAAGAGCGGTTGCAGGAACTGAGCTTGGCCAGTCTAGTGAAGAGAAGGACCAGGGGTGACATAATAGCAGTGTTCCAATACTTGAGGGGATGCCACAGAGAGGAGGGGGTCAGGCTGTTCTCTGTGGCACCAGAAAGCCAAACAAGGAATAACAGATGGAAGCTGACCAAGGAGAGATTCAACCTGGAAGTGAGGAGAAACTTTCTGACGGTGAGAGCAATCAACCAGTGGAACAGCTTGCCAGCAGAGGTCATGAGAGCCCCAACACTTGCGACCTTCAAGGAGAGACTGGACTGCCATCTGTCTCAAATGGTGTAGGAACTCCTGCTTAAACAGGGGGTTGGACTAGATGACCTACAAGGTCCCTTCCAACTCTAATAATAAATCTAAATTATTGTGAAGAGATGCTGTGAAAGAGTAACTATCTATGATAGTGTAGATTTGATTGATAGCTGTAATCTTTGTTTGCTAGTTAAAACAAAGATAGGCAAGAAGAAGAATCTTTGCATTGACTGACTAACTGTGTATGACTTGGACTTCCTACTGAACTTTGCTACTACTTTAAGTAAACTATTTGTAAGGTATCTGTTTATTGACTGAATAGCATTCATATCAAACTGCAACAACACAACCATAATCACTATTTCGCTGTGTATGTGCTCAACAGCACAATAACTCTTTAACAATATATATGCTTGACTAAATAAATAAATAAATAAATAAATAAGTAAACAAACAAACAAACAAATAAATAAATAAATAAATAAATAAATAAATAAATAAATAAATAAATAAAAATAAAATAAACAGTCCAACCAAAGAACCACCAAGACCACTCCCACCAACACTGATGGGGCAAGCCACTAGAATATAAAATGAGAGCAAACCCCATTCCCTTCTAGCGCTGATGATGTTACCTAGTCTGGGAAATGAAACATCTGCAAAAAAGCAACCAAGCTCAGAGAATATGAAGGACTCCACAGTTCTTCTCCTCCTCCTCCTCCTTCTCCTAACATACTGATAGAAGGATACAAACTCTTCAAAAAAACCAGACCCCTCAAAAGAGGAGGTGGAGTTGCACTGTATGTAAAGGACCACTATATTGCTACAGAATTGCATGAAACCAAAGAGGAAAACCTCCTAGAATGCATATGGGTCAACATAAAAGAAAAAAAGAATGACATGGCCATAGGTGTATACTATAGGCCACCCAATCAAGTAGAAAAAACAGATATCTTTTTTGCCAACCAACTAACCATATGTATGTAGGAAACATACTACAATTCAATTACCCTGATATCAATTGGAAAACTAATTCTGCACCAAGTGAAAAATCAAATAGGTTCCTAATCAACCTAGCTGACAACATTGTTGTCCAAAAGGTAGAGGAGGGAACTAGAGGGACAACCATACTGGACTTAATACTTACAAACAGAGAAGATGTTGTGTCCTGAGATCTGCATACTAGCTGGGAAGTTTTCACACAGGTCCACTCTATTGAGCAAAGCAGGTAATTGCTGGTTGGTTCTTCCCAGCCAGGGCTCTCTATTTAAACCGCAGTCACCACCTGGGCTTTGCTGAAGTTTACTCACTGTAACCAATAAAGAACTGAAGTCACTCAACCAGTCTCCTGCCTCTTCAGTATCGGAACCCAACAGAAGAAGTGATAGAGGGAGTTGAAACTGCAGGAACCTTGGGTGAGAGTGACCATGTCATACTAGAATTCAACATAACACAAACACAAACAATAAAACACAATGATACCAGAATCTTAGATTTAAAAAGAGCTGGTTTTAATAAACTCAGAGAGAACTTGGGAAAAATTCCTTGAATGAAAATCCTAAAAGGGAAAACAATTCAAGAATCTTGGGAAACTCTGAAAAATATGATCATAAAAGCCAGACCAGCACAATATCCCTAAGAAAGAAAAACAAGAAATCCAAGAACCCAGCATGGCTGCACAAAGATCTCTCTGACAAATTGAAAGACAAAAAGGACAAGTACAAAAAATGGAAAGAGGGATACATAACTAAGGCAGGATATCAGCAGATAGCCAGAATCTGCAAAGACGAAGTCAGGAAAGCAAAGGCTCAGAATGAACAACTTGCAACAAAAGTCAAAGATAATTTAAAAAGTTTCTTCCAACATATAAATAACAAGAAAAAAAATCAAGGAATCAGTTGGTCCACTAAAGAGAGAAGACGGCAAGGAAGTAACAGGCAACAGAGAGAAAGCAGAGCAACTTAACTCATTATTTGCATCAGTTTTCACACAAAAAGAAACTATAGTCCAACCTACCAGAAACATAACTATAAAAAACAGACTGGAAACAAAAGTCAAAATAAGCAAAAAAATAGTAAGAGAATACCTGTCTGATCTTGATGAATACAAATCACCGGGACTGGACAGATTACATCCCAGAGTTCTACAGGAGCTGGCAGATGTCATCTCAGAACCACTGCACTATTTCAAAAAATCCTGGAACACTGGGGAACTACCAGAGGACTGGAAAAGAGCTGATGTGGTTCCCATCTTCAAAAAAGGGAGAAAAAACAGACCCAGGAAACTATAGACCAATAAGCCTAACAGCAATACCCAGGAAGATACTGGAAAAGATAATAAAAAAACCCAGGTCTGCCAACACCTAGAAAGGAGTAAAGTAATAACTAGCAGCCAGCACGGGTTTGTTAAAAACAGATCATACCAAACCATTCTTATTTCATTCTTCAACACAATGACTAAATTAGTAGACCAGCAAAATATTGTGGACATAATATATTTAGACTTCAGCAAGGCATTCGATAAAGTAGACCATAACCTACTTCTTCGTAAGCTAGAAAAAAATGGGATAGACAGCTTCACCACCAGATGGATTCACAACTGGCTGACAAACCATACTCAACGAGTAGTCCTTAATGGGTCTAAGTCCACATGGAGAGAAGTAAGCAGTGGGGTACCACAAGGTTCCTTCTTTTGGGGGGGGGGTGACACGGTGGCCCTTTATTTTATTTTTTTATTGTTTTTCAATTTTAAACATCATAATATTGTTACACAGATCTACACATTTTCACATCCAATATTTTTTCCCAGTGAAAATTTGTACGTTTCCTTATGTTTTACAGTCTTCTTTCTTCTTCTTCATCTGAAGTTATTTCGTAGTCTCTTATTTGTCCTTCCTAGTCCATTCGTACCATTTTGTCCATACATCACAATAGTCTGAGTTATTTGCCCTTAAGTTCAATGGTTAACATGTCCATTTTCACACATTTGTATATTTTGTCCATTAATACATTCTCCGGTGGTGTTTGATTGTTCTTCCAATATTGTGCATATGCGATTCTTGCCGCAGTTATGATATGTAATATTAAATATTGTATATTCTTAGGGTGCTGTTTCTTTATAATTCCAAGTGGGAAGAACTCCGGAGAGTATTCTATGGCTCTTCCTGTTATATCTTTTATCCATTTATACACTTTGTTCCAATAACCTCTCACTTCGGGACACGTCCACCACATATGAAAGAAGGTACCTACATCTTTTTTACATTTCCGACAAAACCGAATTAGCGTTTGGATATATCTTAGCCAATCTTACCGGGGCCAAATGCCACCTATAAAACATTTTATAATAATTTTCTTTGTAAGCTACTGATTTTGTTATTTTGCAATTTATATTCCAAGTCTTCTCCCAGTCAGCCAAGAACCTACATTTCTTGCCCATGCTATCATCGGATTTTTAACTATATCTTCAAATTTGTCAAATTCTAATAAATAATTATATAATTTTGATATCAATTTTTCTTCTGGACCCGTTAAAATTTTATCCAATTTTTTTGTTTCTATATCTATACCAGCTCCTTCAATATCCTTTTTATATCTTGAGGATAATTGTAAATAGTGCCACCAGTCAATTTCTATATTTTATTTATTTATTTTATTTATTTAGTGAGATTTATATACCGCCTCACAGTGCAAGCACTCTCTAAGCAGTTTACACCAGTAAGCAATGTATATTTATATTGCCCCCAACAATCTGGGTCCTCATTTTACCTACCTTGGAAGGATGGAAGGCTGAGTCAACCTTGAGCTGGTGAGATTTGAACCGCTGACCTGCGGATCAGTGTCAGCTAAAGTGGCCTGCAGTACCTGCCTCTAACCGCTGCGCCACCTTGGCTCTTTTTGTTTTGCCAATTGTTCTCTACTTTTTAGTTTTCCAAATGAGTCCAAAATATCTTTGTATTTGTATTTGTATTTAATTATTTTAGTCATATTCATTAAATTTTGGTAGGTCATAGCTTCCATGGTAGAAAGCCAATTAGGAATTTTTAAATAGTGATTTTTAAAAAAAAATTCAGTCCATGTTTTCAAAAGGGAATTTCTAATTAGATGGTTATTAAAACTTTGTTGTGATTTAGTTTTATCATTCCATAAATAAGCATGCCATCCCATCTGCAGATCGTATCCTTCTAGTAATAACGTTTGTTTGTTTGTTAAATTAATCCATTCTTTTATCCATGTTAGGGATGCTGCTTTATAATAAAGTTTCCAATCAGGTAGTCCGAGTCTGCCTCTGCTGTTATTATATTGTAAGTTTATTAATTTGATTCTTGGTTTTTTATTTTGCCAGATAAATTTAGAGGTGATTTTATTTAATTCAGTAAAAAATTTCGTCTCTAATTTAATGGGGGCTGTTTGGAATAAATATAGAAATTTTGGTAAAGTGCTCATTTTAATTGCCGCTATACGTCTCTAATTGCCGCATTTTAATTGCCGCTATTATGTCACCCCTGGTCCTTCTCTTCACTAGACTGGCCAAGCTCAGTTCCTGCAACCTGCCTTCTCCCCCGCCCTTGGCTGCCGGTCTTTCTCCTGTTCGGCTGCCTGCTCCTGAAGGAGGACAGACGTTTCCACTAACTTGAATTAAAATTTACTTTAAGAAATAGCATTTTCCTATAAACAGTCCAAAGTCATACACTTAATAGTCATAATAACAATCCAAGTATTATCCAGTACAAATACATTTTAGCTATAATACATAACTACAACACAGAGAGAAATGCAGAGCATACATACTCTAGGCCTTGCTCTAATGAGTAGCAGATAACACACACTGAGTAGCAGAGACCAAAGACAAACAGAGAGGGACTCCCAGAGAAATAAGCTGTGAACTCTAGCTCCCTCTTGTGGCAGTCTGCAACACCTAAGCTAAACAGACTTATGTTAAAAGCTAAAAATATATTGTCCTATCCAATATTAGTTATGGTCAGAGACCTAACATTCTCCCCTTTGGGTAGGTCAATATATAATACCTTACATCTTTAAACCATAGTTTTCACAACACTCTTTGTGTTTAATTGCACCTTGCGCTTTAGTGAAATGATCTGCAATATTCTGTTCAGTCATGCAGTATTCCAATTTAACCATTTTATTTTGAACACATTGTCTAACATTCAAATATCTCAAATCAGTATGTTTCGACCTTGTTTTCACAGCTAAACTATTAGCCATACTAATGGCAGATTGATTGTCTTCATACACAATAAATGGCTCCTGTACAGTAATTCCTATATCCTTTAACAATTGTGTATAATACACCAATTCTGTACACATTAATGATAAACTCGAGAATTCTGCTTCCATAGTGGATAAACTAATATGTTGTTGCCTAATAGATTTCCACCCAATTAAAGCATTACCCAACATTACCACTATACCTGATGTTGATTTGCGAGTCATTGCATCAGTAGCAAAACTTGCATCAGCATATGCAGTTAACACTAATTCATTTCTCGGTTCTAAATATAAAGAATAATGTATTGTGTGCTTTAGGTATCTAAGTATTCATTTAGCTGCTTGCCAATGCCTTTCATTTGGTTCAGCATTATATCTAGCCAGTTGATTTACGCTGTAAGATATATCTGGTCTAGACCAATTACTCAAATATGAGAGACTACCAATTAGAGACTGATATATCTCCTTATCAAACACAGGACATTTAGTATCACTATTTGTAAATCCCTGATCCATTGGTGTCTTAGCAGTTTTACAATTCTCCAGATTATATCTTTTTAACAATTGGCTAATCTTCTTAGCTTGCGAAATTTTGAATCCTCTATTTGTCTTCATTATATCAAGACCCAAATAATGTTTAATTTCTCCTAAATTTCTAATCTTGAACTTTCTTTGTAATTCAGAAACAATATCATTTGCTTCTTGTTCAGTCTTTGTTATAATCGCTATATCATCTGTAAATAATAGCAACAGAGAAATCAAACCATCTTTCTCTCTCCTAAATAAACAAGGATCAGCTATACCAGCTTTAAAATCCATGGAAACTAATTCTTTTACAATGCATTTATTCCATTCATAACCTGATTGCTTTAAACCATAAAAACTTTTCTTTAATTTCCAATAATCATTTTTTCCATCATCTTTTAAACCTAATGGCTTTTTCATATAAATGGTATGTTGTAAAGGTGCATGTAGATATGCAGTTTCGACATCTACATGATTAATTATGCATTTATTTTTAGCTGCCCAAACTAATGCTCCTCTCAATGTATTTGCTCTCAGACTAGGTGCAAATACCTCATCATAATCCTTATCTGATTGAGTAAATCCCTGAGCAACTAATCTTGCTTTATGGGTAACAGTGCCATCCACACCAGTCTTTAATTTATACACCCATCTGCAACCTATTGCATGCTCACCTGGTGGTAACCTTACATCTTCATATACCTCAAGATCCTTTAAAGATTTTAATTCCTTATTCATAGCTTCCTGCCAAGCTACCTGTTCCTTTGTTGGATACAGCTTAAGTTCATTATAATTAGACGGTTCCACATTAATCTGGCATACAATACTTGCCTGATATCTATCAGGTGGACGTCTCTCCCTAGTTGACCTCCTAGGCAATTTAGTACAAGTTGTTGGAATTTCCTCTTCCTTTTCCTCCCCTATCGAAGTATCTTCTACATCATCCATAGATGGTTCCTCTATTGAGGATTCTTTCACTATCCTATCATCAGTACTATTCTTATCAGAATCATCAGGAAACAATGGATCCTCAACAACAATACTATCTTGTTCCTTGTATTCCTGTTCCAGTTTACTCCATCCAACATGCTCAAGGAATTTAGCACTTGCACTACAATATACTCTAGTAGTACCTGGCTCCCAGAATCTAAATGATCTATGATTAGATTCATACCCTACAAAACATAATTTCCGTGCTCTATGTTGTCCCTTTTGCCTTACTTGAGTGGGAATATGCACCCATGCTGGTGCACCAAATGTATGCAAATAACTAAGATTTGGTTTCCTACCATACCAACGGGTAAATGGCAATTCACCAGTTGTTGCATTCACTACATTGTTCAAAACATGGTTAGCACACATTATAGCTTCACCCCAGAGCCTCTCTGGTAAACCAGAATCTGAAATCATGGTTCTAGACATAGCCTGTAATGTCTGACCTCTACGTTCAATATGCGCATTATGTTGTGGCTGAAAAGGAGCAGAACGCTTATGTTCAATACCAGCTCTCTTTAGCATATTTTCAAATCTCTTATTGGTAAACTCAGTACCATTATCTGTTACTAAACTAACCAGTTTCTTATTCATTTTTTGTTCAACAAACCTTAACCAGTTTACAAAATGCTGATATGTTTCTGTTTTTGTTTTCATCAGATAACAGAAACCATATCTAGAAAAATGATCAACTATGCTCAATATATAACAGGCTCCACCTAAACTGGGTTTCTTAGGGCCAATGAGATCAGCAAATACAACCTCTAATGGTTCCTTGGTTTTAAATCCATTTAACCTATTTTCAGGAATTACCTTGCTCTTTTCCTGATTGCAAGCATTACAATTTAAATATCTTGCACAAGGTTTTAATTTTATATCATTAGATAACTCAACAGTTTTCTTTAAAATTTTGAAATTTAAATGTCCCATACGTCTATGGATCAAATGAATACATTCATCATGAGACTTTCTATTTTCATAAACTGAATTAGCCTTATTTAATGGATTATCATGGATAATGTATAAGCCATCATGCAATCTTGCAGTAACTCTTTTACCTTGTTTTTCAATTAAACATTTATCTCCCTGAAAAGTTACCACAAACCCTTCTTTTACCAATTCTCTCACAGATAGTAAGTTATATATAAGGTTAGGTACATATAACATTGGTAAACTTTCATTAATACATGAACAATATGCATTACCTTCTCCAGATACTCTCAATTTCCAGCCATTTGCTAATGATACATGCTGGTTACTTTTAGTCATATTTACAAATCTCTCTTTACTTTTAGTTATACACTGAGATGCTCCACTGTCTATTATCCAGATATCATGGCTTACAGTTTTATTTGTACTTGATATAGCTACACTAACATCATTATAAGCTCTCTGCATATTACTAGCATTCTGCTTTTTACCCTTTTTACAGAATCTGGCTATATGACCCTTAGCCCCACAAGAATAACATTTCCTAACAATATAGGCAGTTGAAGACCATTTTTCTTCCTGTGGTTGTTTCTCTCTCAGTTGTTTTCTATCTTGCCTTCTTCTAGACTCTTCTAACAGTCTTCCTATTATGCCAATCAATGTCAGTTCATCTCTGGTCAAAACTTCCAGTGAAGACACATAATCATCATAAGAGTCATCCAAAGAAGAAAGAATAATATAAACTTGATGCAACCCTGAGAAAATCAGTTCTTTTTCATGTAGCTCTTGTAATGTTCTCTTCATAAACTCCAAATGAGCTAACATGTCATCACCTTTTAACAAACGTGCTCTGAACAGTTTACGTGTAAGGTGTGTGTGCGCACCAACACTATCTTGAACATAAAGTCTCTTTAAGGTACTCCAACACTTGGCAGCAGAATCTTCACCATGAATATGGACCAGTTGCTGATCACTCAGTGTCAGTCCAATAATACTAAGAGCCTTTTCATTATCCCGGTTAAAGGCAGCTATTTTCTTCTTATCTTCAGCATTTGTTGGATCCCAAGCTGTTATATCAGGTGGATTATTAACCACAGTCCATAATCCTTCTTTACGCAAAAGTAAGCTGCACTTCATAGACCAGGAAACATAGTTAGTTCCATCTAACCTGGTTATCAGGGATAAGCTAGTTGACTGTTCTTGTGCCATTGTTAATTTAACAGTAAACCACAAGTTAGCTGTCTGAGTATGAAACTGAATATTCACACTAACTCTCAATATCTCTCTGGGCCCATAACCAGTGTTAATGTATTAGCAGAGTATTCCTTGTGTTACCAAGGTTGTGCATACAGAAACGTTTAGATTGAGATCAGTTGTGAATAAGTACTCAGCCACACACAGATACACTAACTTGAATTAAAATTTACTTTAAGAAATAGCATATTCCTATAAACAGTCCAAAGTCATACACTTAATAGTCATAATAACAATCCAAGTATTATCCAGTACAAATACATTTTAGCTATAATACATAACTACAACACAGAGAGAAATGCAGAGCATACATACTCTAGGCCTTGCTCTAATGAGTAGCAGATAACACACACTGAGTAGCAGAGACCAAAGACAAACAGAGAGGGACTCCCAGAGAAATAAGCTGTGAACTCTAGCTCCCTCTTGTGGCAGTCTGCAACACCTAAGCTAAACAGACTTATGTTAAAAGCTAAAAATATATTGTCCTATCCAATATTAGTTATGGTCAGAGACCTAACAACAACAATACCCTGCCATTGGTCCTGGCGTGCGATGCTTCCCCTGTGGGAGTCGACACTGTGCTCAGCCACAAGCTTCCAAATGGGTGAGAGGCCCCTGTGGCCTATTACTCAAGGACTCTGTCCAGTGCAGAGCGGAACTACAGCCAGCTGAACAGGGAGGCCTTGGCTTTAGTTGCTGGTGTCAAAAAATTCCACGAATATTTGTTTGGGAGGGATTTTGTTTTGGTTACAGACCACAAGCCGCTTCTGGGGCTTCTTGCGGGGGACCGCCCCACTCCGGCTGCCCTATCCCCCCGTTTCGGCCGGTGGGCCATCTTTCTCTCAGCCTACTCCTATCGCCTGGTACATCGGCCAGGAAAAGACATGGGCAATGCGGATGCTTTGAGCAGGTGCCCATTGCCCAACCTCCTTACAGACATTGTCCCGGAAGCTCCAATCCTCTTGATTGACTTGGCTGATTCCGGACTGGTCACTTCTGCTGAGGTGGCTAAACACACAGCCAAGGACCCCTCACTCAGAACTGTGTTGAACTGGGTGTTGAGGGGATGGCCAAAGGACCTGGTCAAGCCTGACCTTATACTATACGAACAGAGACAGCATGAACTGTCAGAGCAAGGGGGTTGCCTCCTTTGGGGCGACCAAGTGGTCATACCAACCAGCCTGCGACCTGGAATACTTAGGATCTTACATGAAGGCCATCTGGGGATTGTCTGGATGAAAGCCTTGGCTAGGGGGTACATTTGGTGGCCAAATATGGATGCAGAAATCCAAAATTGGGTTGGGTTATGCAAACCCTGTCAAGAGTCGCGGCCTGCTCTGCCCAAAGCACCAGTCCATGACTGGGAACAACCAAAAAGCCCCTGGTCGCGGCTACATGCCGATTTTGCAGGCCCCTGCCATGGCCAAATGTTTTTAATAATTGTCAATGCCTACTGAAAGTGGCTCAAAATATTTCCAATGGGTTCTACCACCGCTGAGGCAGTTATTAAGGTGCTCAGACACCTTTTAGCCACACACGGCCTCCCAGACATCCTTGTAACGGACAATGGTCCCCAATTTACGGCCACCAATTTCGAGGGGTACCTTGCTGACCTGGGAATTCGCCATGCCCTGTCCTCGCCATTCCATCCAGCGACCAATGGAATGGCTGAACGATTTGTAAGGTCAGCCAAGGAAGCATTAGGTAGACTGGGCCCAGGGGACTGGCAGGCCCGCATCGATAAATTTCTGAGTACTCAGCACATAACCCCAAGTGCGACCACTGGCCGCAGCCCGGCCGAGCTCCTTGTGGGTCGCAGGCTTAGATCCGTCCTAGACCGTTTACACCCAAACTACGCCACTAAGGCAAAACCAGAAGTCACACAAAAAACCAGGGCCTTCTCCCTGGAAGATTCGGTATTCGCCCGAAATTATGCCGAGGGCCCCTGTGGCTACCTGGGGTCATAGAAGTAATCTTGGGTCCACTAACATACGAAGTTCGCCTCCAGGACGGACGCCTCTGGAAGAGGCACATAGATCAGCTACGCAACCAAGTAAAAGGGGAACCTAATGAACCTCAAAAGGTAACGCCCTGTGTTCTTCCCCTAGCTACCTCAAGCCCTGAGGAAGTGGAAGTCCAGCAGCGTTCTCAATTAGAACCAGTTCCACCAGTCGCAGAGGCCATGCCCGATACATTCCAGGAGCTTCCATGCTCCACCCCAAGAGCAACAGCAGACCTGTCCGAACAGGCTGCTGCCTCACCAGAGTCTGAGCTGCACAGGTCAGGGAGGGTTCCCAAACGCCCTGCCTACCTGCGCGACTATGTCTGTCAGATTGTTCCATCTAGAAGGGGAGGGGTGTTGTGTTCTGACTGACCTATAGCTGAACCATGAACTTGTTTTGACTAGACGACCTCTGACTGAACTGCTGTTGTTATGTTTATAGTTGAACTTTACCTGAACTGTTGTTGCCACCCTGGTCATGTGTTTGAATGCTCATACGCTATTGGTTGTTGTGTCTGACAGTTCCCTATAAAAGGGCTATCTGTCAGACTGCAAGTTGCTGGTTGTTTTGAGTGAGCTAATAAAAGAGCTGTTCTGAAGTCTGTCTCCTGCGATCTTTGCCCACAATTTAATACTAACCCTAATCCTTGACATGAGTGAAGTCAAGTTGGCCACGCCCACCCAGTCACATGACCACCCAGTCACATGACCACCCAGCAACCCCCATCCAGTCACATGACCACAAAGCCATGCCCACCCAGTCACATGACCGTCAAGCCACTCCTACCTGGTCACATGGCCATCAAGCCACTCCCACCTGGTCACATGGCCATCAAGCCACTCCCACCTGGTCACATGACCATCAAGCCACCCCCCCACATGGTCACATGGCTGTTAAGCCACCCCCACCCTGTCACATGACCATCAAGCCACACCCACAAAATAAGCCACGCCCACAGAGTGGTAGTAAAAAAAATTGGAACTCACCCCTGAGCGTATCCCATAGATTTTATGCAGTAGTTGGTTGCTTCTTATTTTCTTCTAGGAATAAATTTATTTTTTTTGTTATCGTTTCTACAAATTCTTTTTCTTGTAGTAATTTAGTATTTAGAGTCCATCTCCTTATTCCCCTTTTTTCCTCTCCATGTCACAAACAGAGGATTGTGATCTGCCCATATATTTGGGGCTATTTCAACTGATTCTATGTTACTACCAATTTCTTTACTTATCCATACCATGTCTATCCTTGAGAAGGATTGATGTGGGATGGAGTAAAATGTATATTGTTTACTTTTAGGGTGTAGGAGTTGCCATATATCTATCATGTTTAATTCATCTGTCATATCCTTAAATGTATTTGGCAATGTAGTTTTTCTCATTTGTTTCCCTTTCCCGGTTGTGTAATCTTTCTGAGGATCAATTATTCCATTGCAATCTCCTACTAAGCATATTTTTTGTGATTTATTGTTAGCATTTTTTCATGTATCTGTTTGTAAAATTTTTGTTGTTTTTATTGGGTGCATAAATATTAACTAATAGTATTTTTTCTCCTCCTATTTCTATTTCTGTCATTATATATCTTCCTTTAGGATCTACACTTATTTCTTTGGATTTAATTTCTTTTTGTACGTATATGACCACTCCCTTCTTCTTCTTCTTTTCTCCTAATGATGCATATAATTCACCTAGTTTTTTATTTTCTAAGTATTTTTTGTCTATTTGTGTTATGTGGACTTCTTGTAAACATATTATTTCTGCTTTCAGTTTAGTTAGTTTCGAAAATACTTTTCTTCTTTTCCCAGCATTGTTTAGTCCTTTGATGTTTAATGATGTAAGTTTAGTTTCGTTTTGCATTCCCTATGAAGTTGTAGCACTTTATTTATTTACTTTTGCTGCTGTTTGTGTCCTGGTTTTAACTCTTTCTATATTTGGATTACCTTCTTCTGGTCCTTTAGTTTTTCCTCTCTTTTCCTCCTCCCCCTCCTCCTGTCTTTCCTCCTGACTTACTATCTCTAGTTTTTCTCCACTGTCTGTTTCTTCTTCTAAACCTACAGTTAATCATAAGCCTCCTGAACCTTTTCCATACTGTCTACTTTTACCTTCCTTCCTTCTAATGAGATCATCATCCCCTCCAGGATGATCCATCTAAACATGATATTTTTCTTATTTAGTAAAGTTGCCAAAGATTTATAGTCTCGCCTTACTTCCCTAACCCTCCTTGGAACCTGTTTTAAAATATTTATTTCCTTTTCTTTATATATCAGTGTTTCCCCTTGTGTTGCCACATAGATACTATCTCTTATCTTTCTTCTTGTGAAGCGAATGTGCACCTCTCTCAGGAGATAATGGCGTTTAGCATAGTGTGCTTGCATTCTATACACTTCATCTATCTCTTTTCTAGCATCATTTTTATCTTGTTATAAAATCTCTGCTATCAGCCCCGCCATTTCTTCTCCTAGGTTCTCTTCCTTATTTTCTGGGATGTTCTGAAATCTTAGGAAGAAGGAGGATCGATCCATTTCTAGATGGATTAATGATGTTTCTAGTTCTTTGTTGGTTTCTATCATTTTCTGATCTACTCTCTCTATCTTTTTCTCATTCTGTTCGGTTCTTGTTTCAACTGTACTAATATGTTGATCATTTTTTTTGTATAGCGGCTTGTATAGATTCCATTCTATTATCTAATTTTAAAATATCTGATTTTAGTTCTGTGTGGTTTTGTGTAATTAGTTCTTTTAGTATGAGCATCGTCTCTTGTACGGTATTCAATGTAGTATTCATATTTTGCATTACTGACGAGCTCACCTTCTCAGTTACTAACATCTCATCAATTTGTCTCTGACTTGCAGGTGAAGCTACTCCTGCTGTTGTAATAGGTATTGTTTTCTTTGCCCCCCTTATTGTCGTAGTTGTAGTAGTACTAGTCATTTCTTTCAATATTTGGTTTTGCTGTTCTAATATCCTATAAATTCTATTCCAAATTACCATATAGCACTTTAGTTTTTTCCCCTTGTTGTTCTTATAGTATTTACCTAGTATTTGCTTAACACTTAATCAATATATAAAAACTGTTGTCAGAGTAGTAAAAAAAGCTCTAAATAACTTAATAAATATGAATATGAATATATAGCTTAAGTACTTACAATATAATGAATATCAATAATCTACTTTAAAAGTCTTAGCAAATATAAACATTGATAAATATAAATATAGTTAATATATAGTAAGTACAATCAATATTATTTATATTCAAAAAGTTTATAAAATATAATTTATAATTATACTAACAAGATTTCTTGTTAGGAGCTGAGATAGTGCAGTGGTTAAAAGCAGCATTGCGACCTTCAGCTGATTGCTAGTACAGCAGTCCAGCTGTTCGAATCTCACTAGGCTCAAGGTTGACTCAGCCTTCCATCCTTCTGAGGTGGGTAAAATGAGGACCCAGATTGTTGGGGGCAATATGCTGAACTCTGTAAACCGCTTAGAGAGGGCTGTAAAGCACTATGAAGCGGTATATAAGTCTAAGGGCTATTGCTATTCTTCTAAGTATATTATATACTATACTCAGATATCTCGGCTATCTGACGAGAGCAAAATAGCTCGAAATAGATCTATAATAGTCTCCCTTTATTTTCATTTATCAGCAAAAAATGTTACACACACACACACACACACACACACACACACACACACACACACACACACACACACATATATATATAACTTTATAAAGTCAAGATCTTATTTAGAATCTTTTTTAGTTATTTCCTAATTTCTAATTTCTATTTCTTATAAATATGTATATATATTTCAGTGTATCTATAATTCATCAATAATTCATTAACTATAAAAATCTACAATCTATATATAAAATAGGCAATATTTGATACGTATAGAGTAGAAGTAGTAAATGGAGAAGTTATTTCTTAATCAGCAAGCAAGGAGAAAAGACGGGGGGAAGAGAAAGTAAGTGTATCAATGGAAAGTATAGGAAAGGAAGAAAATATAAGAAGTAGTATAAATAGGATCGTTTTATATCAATACTAATATATATTAAATAGGTCTCAACTGTCAAGTTCGTATTTTAAAATTCTTGATTTCTTCGGATTCTACATTCAAGTCTCACCATAAGCAGTTAGACGTCCATTATAAATCTGCTCAGTCATCCACCATTCGCAGTTCTTGCTCTGGTGTCTGATCTCCTGTGCTTTATAATCTGATGATTTTCAATTTGTAATGATAGATAATAATAGTAGTAGATGAAGGGATGTATATTAATAAATGAAGAAGAAAGATCTCTTGTCCACCACGCAGACTTCGTTCAGCTCTCCACGTTTGTATCTCCTTCCAGTTCTCTCAGCTCGTTGCTGCTGCATCTCCTGGCTCGTATTTTTTATTTGCCGCTAAGTTCCTCTCTGAGCTCTTTTTCTTCTCTCATCTTTGTGGCTGGATCTCCTTCACGTCTATACTCCCGTGGTCTTACGAAGTTCTATTTTTGGCAAAGTTGGGAGCAATCTGTTACAATCTTTGCTTCCTTGCCTTATGTGGTTCGCCGTTGCTTCTGGCCCACCATGTTCCTAAGGACAAGACAAATGCTTTTGCTCTGGATAGAAGAGGTGCCCTTCGCCCCAGCGGGTGAACGCCTTCACCTCGCTGTTGCCCGGGCTATCCCTCTTTCTCTTCAAATTGTTTGCGCCTCGAAGGGCCTCCGAAAACAAAAGAAAAAGGCATCCTCAAAGGACGGAGATCGTCCTTCTACAGCTGTCTCGCCCCACGTCACCACCGGAAGTCCTGGCCCAGTACTTTTCAATACCTTCATAAACGACTTAGATGAGGGAATAGAAGGGGAACTTACCAAATTTGCAGATGATACTAAGCTGGCAGGAATAGCTAACACCCTGGAAGATAGGCTCATGATCCAGATGGATCTTTTGTTTTTTTTTTTTTATTGAAAAAGTTTTATTAGTACAAAGTACAAACATTTTTTAATTTTTCTCCTCACCCCCACCCCCTTCCCTCCCCCCCCTCCCCCCCGGACTTCCCAGAGAGAACACAGGGCATAATATCAGTAATTACAGAAGAAAAAAGAAAAAAGAAAAACCCCTCAACTCCAAATTACACATTGCTAACATCATTAAATTTCTATATTTTATATTATTTCCCATATAATTCTAAAAAATTAAAATTAAAAATTAAAAATATATTAATTATATAACCTAGGTTATACAAAGGAAGGAAAAACAGTTTCTCCCTCTTCCTTTCAATCACCTTTCTAGATCTATAAAATTTTTTTAATAATACTAAATCTTTAAAAAAAAACATTAATAATAATAATAATCTCATAATTAAGTAAAACCGAAAGAATTTTACAGCTAATATCAAGATATTAAATAATAATACCTTTAAATTTCATCAAAACAACATATTATTCTAAAGCAACTTATTAACTCAAAACTAAAAAAGTATTACATGTCTACATATTAAATAATAAAACTTTTAAATTTCATCATAACATAATATTATTATACAACGACTTTAATTCATAATAAAAAATATTAAGTAATAATACCTTTAAGTTTCTCATAATAACATTATTATCCAACAACTTATTAGCTCAGATAAAAAATTATTACATATCTACATATTAAATATTAAAGCCTTTAAATTTCATCATAACCACATAATATTATTGTTCAACAACTTGTTAATTCATAATAAAAAGATATCCTTAAAGGTAATATTAATAATAATAATAATAATAACAACAATAAAAATAATAACAATAGTAATAATAAAAATAATAATAATAATAGTAAAAATCTAAAGAAGAGAGAGAGAACAAAAACCTAAGACAAATAGAAAAAAAAATCCTTCCTTTAAAACAATTTTTTAAATCTAATTGTAATAATTTAAAACTCAGTAGTTTTAATTAGAAATTAGAAACTCCAATTCTTAAAAAATTATTGAAAAAAAAAGAAAAAAGAAAAAAAAATTTTCCTTCCCTTTTAAAAAAAGAAAGAAAAAAGGAAGAAACAACAAAAAAAAAGAAAAAAGGAGAAGAAGAAAATACAATTATATTATCTCCATCCATCTAATACATATCAACACTACTTCTCTTTATATCTTATTGGTTGCCTCCTTTTGTATCTTGATGATTTTGAGTTTATCAGCTCCTCTTCCATCTGATCCCAATACTCCATCTCCTTTTTCACATCTTTCTGGCTCTGCGAATCACTTTGACTCTTTAAAGTTATTTCATTTTGATCCAATAAGGATGACTTTTCCTCCTTATCTTCTTCTACATTCATACGTTTTTCTTCTGGAATTTTAGATATATCAGCCTTTAAAATGTTAACATAAAATTCGGTAGCTTTATTTATCGTATTCAGCCGGTATCTTTTCTCCAAAAATTTCACCGTAACTCCTGTTGGTGCTTCCCATTTGTATTGTAAATTCAATCTTTTAAGTTCATCAATCAAAAAAGTAAATTCTTTTCTAGCTTTAAGCATTTTAAAGGGAATTTCTTTCCAAATCTTAAGTTCCTGACCATTCACCTGAAGATTATTCTTAAATGTCGCCTGAATAATTCTGTTCTGTAAGACTCTTGTAGTAAAATATATAACAACGTCCCTTGGTAAATGTTTTTGTTTTGCATGCCACGAATTGACTCTGTATATCTTTTCAATTTGTGTAGCCAGCTCATCTTTAGAAATTCCAGAAACCTGTACCAAGGCCTCGGTCATTCTTCCCTTCAAATCATCATATAAACCTTCTTTCAACCCCCTTACTCTAATAGCAAATTGTGTTCTTCTAAACTGTGACATCAACACCTCTGTTTCAAAATTTGCAATATCCTTTTTAAATTTGTTTATATATTCCACCGAGGTTGCCAACGCTTGTTTATTTGTTTCAATACAGTCGTCCAAAAAATCAACATTTGTTGCTAAACCTTTGCAAACCTCTAACATGTCCATCCGTAGCTGCTTTTCCATATTCTTCAAAGCTTCCTGCATTTTATTTTCTATTTCCGTAATTTTTTGATTAAATTCCAAAATTAAGTCTTGTTTCATAATCTTTAAAGTATTTAATAAATTTTCCGATGTCAAAACTTGTGGAGGTGTTGATTCAGTAGCAAGTTGCATTTTAGAAGTATAAGCAGAGGGGTAAATAGACCTTTTATTCAAAGCAATCATTCCATATTTTGAAGCCATTGTTATAATTCCAAAAAAAAATTAATCTGAAAACACCAAATCACTAACAGTTGTTATAATCCAAAATTGAGAGTCAAAAATAAAAACCAGTTTTCAAATTCAAAAATTTCCCAAAGTCCAAAGGCCACAAACAGAACACAAATAACTTTCACTTCTTCTTTATTATACTTCCAAAGAGGTGCAAAGGAGAGTCAAATCTAAAAAGATTCTGCCAATTTCCAGGGCAAATATTCTTTTGTAATTTATTTATATTAATAAAATTATCAGTTACTGTTATAATCCAAAGTCACGGAGCAGAGAATAAAAATCAATTTTCAAAATTTCCACAGGAGAAAAGCCAGAAAAAAAATCAATCTTTCCAAACTTGAAACCATTTTTATATTTCCAGAGAAGTATAGAAAAAAGCCATAACTCTAAATAAAATTCTTTCCAAAGTACAAGATAGAGAGTTTTTTAATTTCCACAATCAGGAGACAGAGGAAAAAATCAGTCTTCAAAGTTATAGTTTTCCATAAGAGAAAGAGCCACAAACAAACAAGGCAAAAATCACCTTCACTTCTCTTCCCAACTTCTTCAAAACGCCTTAAAAAGCCAGATCTCTAAAAAAATACTTTCCACTTTCAAAGGCAAATAATCCTTATTTTAGTCAGTTATCAGAGAATATAAGAAGGACAGCCAGTTTTCAATTTTCAGAACAAAGAGTTTCCATAAGAGAAAAAAAAGACCACAAGCAAAACGGAAATCACTTTCACTTCTCCTCCTTCAAACGCCATATTGTTGCATATTCAATGTTACTTTGTTTCTTCAAATAGAAGTTAGCCGAGGGTTTTAAAAAGAAGAAAAAAAAAATCCATACTTGCCCAGCAAAGCCCCTGGTTCTCTCTGTCTGCCTCTTTCTCTGCACAGAAAAAAAGTTTTAAAAATCCTCTTCTAGAGGCAGCGGCGGCTTCGGCGTCTAGCTCCGCAAAAGCGGAGATTTCCTGGCTCCCGGAGCTAGGGGCAGGCTACCTGGGGAGCCTTCCCTTCGCGCCCCTGGATGACTCCTAGGGTGCTAGGTGGGCTCTACCCCACCTGCCACGCTCTCCTCTCTCCCCTATGACCGGGGCAGAGATATTCCGAGCCGCCAGACAGCTGTTCTGGCGGCCCGGCAGGGAGTCGGAAAGGCGTTCTAAAAAAAGAACGCCATCGGCGCCGAATCACCAAACCGGAAGTCGATCCAGATGGATCTTGACAGACTTGAACACTGGGCCCTATCTAACAAAATGAAATTCAATGTAGAACAAAGTAAAGTCCTACATTTAGGTAAGAAAAACCAAAAGCATACATATAAAGTGGGTGAAACTAGGCTTAATAACAGTGACTGCGAGTGGGATCTTGGAGTCTTAGTGGACAGCCAACTAAATATGAGCCAGCAGTGTGCAGTGGCAACCAAAAAAGCCAATGCAATTCTAAGTTGCATTAACAAAAGGATACAATCAAGATCAAGGGAGGTACTAATACCACTCTACAAAGCCTTAGTTAGACCACACCTAGAGTACTGCATTCAGTTTTGGTCACCATACTATAAAGAAGATGTTGAGACTTTAGAAAGAGTGCAGAGGAGAGCAACCAGGATGATTAGGGGACTGGAGACTAAAACATATGAAGAACGGTTACAGGAACTGGGCATGGCTAGTTTAGAGAAGAGAAGGACCAGGGGAGACATGATAGCAGTGTTCCAATATTTGAGGGGCTGCCAGAGAGAGGAGGGGGTCAAGCTATTTTGCAAAGCACCTGAAGGCCAGACAAGGAATAATGGATGGAAACTGATCAAGGAGATATTCAACCTAGAAATAAGGAGGAACTTTCTGACGGTGAGAACAATCAACCAATGGAACAGAAGTTGCCTTCGGAAGTTGTGGGAGCTTCATCGTTTGAGACTTTCAAGAAGAGATTGGACTGCCATTTGTCAGAAATGGTGTAGGGTCTCCTGCTTGTGTAGGGGGTTGGACTAGATGACCTATAAGGTCCCTTCCAACTCTGTTGGGAGATATATAATATAATATAAATACATAAGAACAATATATTTGCTCAACACATGGTTATAAATTATTAGTGAATATTGATAAATAGGATCTATAAGTAGATAAGTGTTTTTGTGATATATATATCACAAAATAAAGGCTGGGCGCCGGCCATTTCCTGACAGGGATGGCTGGGACTGTGGAGCAGATCCAGAAACAGAGGCCCCATGACCCTTCCTGGGGCACGAGCGGGCGAAATGGCCAGACTCGCCGCAGTACAAACACAACCCCCCTGGCCAGCGTCTGTCTTTTTCTGCACCAGACAAGCGAGGTCGAGCAGCACCAAGGTCTATGGGCTCATCTCGTGGAGCCGGGGCCAACCGAACGACAGGTTGAACTGGAAGTGCCTGGGCAGCACGTCGTGGTGGAGCTGTGGCCGGCCAGACGTCAGGTTGAACAGGAGGTGCCTGGGCAGCACGACGAGAGTTCCTCCCCTGCAACCTGGCATCAATCCTCAAACAAAGCCGCACCAGTTCATTGGTGGTGGAAGGAATGTCCACTCATGCCAGCTCATCCTGAATGCTGTCCGACAAGCCCTCCTGGAAGGCATCCAACAAAGCTGCCTCATTCCAGGCCGAGTCCTGGCTAATCAGCCGGAATTCACTGATGTATTCACGGAGTGATCTCCGGCCTTGCTTCAGATTCCTTAATTGCCTGGTCGCCGTCTGGGCCTTGATGGGATCAGCGAACATCTCCTCCAAATGGGCACAAAAACACCCAAAGTCCTGGAGGAGAGGACTGTTCTGAACAAGTAACGGGGTGGCCCAACGAGCTGCATTGCCAGATAGCAGGCTAATAACGAACCCCACTTTGTCCTGGTCGAGGGGGAAATCATCTGGCCTCAAGGACATAAACAACTGGCACTGGCCCAGGAAAGCAGGGAACATTGACTCATCCCCGTTAAATTTGTCCAGCATGGCTATCGGGCTGTGTCTCCTCTGGGTGGGAGCCAACACAGGTGCAGCTGCTGCAAGCTGATTCTGCTGCTGCATCATTTCATCATTTGAGCAGCCATGGTTGCAATCTGTTGCCTGAGTTGGGCGTTTTCGCCCCGAAGCTGATCCATGTTGCTATCTGGGGTTGTGTGTGGTCTGGGGCTGGAAGCAAACTGTTGTGTCCCAGCACAGGAACCCCCAGAAAGGACACACACACAACTGTTTGCTAAAGAAATAAAGGGGCTTTTACTAATAAAGAGGCTTAGTAAAAAGTCAGGGTTTAAAGTCCAGGAACAAACAGAAAGAAAGTCTTGGTGAATAACGCTCAATATTCTCTTTGTGAGCTTTTAGCCAGAGTTAAATGTCCAAAACAAACTGGCAATTACTTTGTGCTTATCTTTTACTCACTAGAGTTGGCTGGAATCCCGGAAACCAGTATCAAAGGAGCTTGATAATTCCAAAATACAGGACTCGGAGCAGGAACGCTGATGCAAAGAACTCTTGAGTGCTAACAGATCACAGTTGTTTCTTCCAGCAACTAATACGGCATGCTCCAGGACTTAAGTAGTCTGAGGGCATGGCCAATTAGCCTCCAGCTTTACATGCGAGGAGACCTCCATCTGTAAAGCCATTCCTGTCTGCTAGCTGCTCTGCGTGCCCTAGCATTCAGCAGAGGCTCCTCCTCTTCTGATGACTCACTCTGCACCAGCTGAGAAGGTGCAGAAGGCCCTGGCTGGTCTTCCTCCTCTGGCACTGAGACTCAGGTGCCAGGTACACGGGATGGTAGTTGGCTCCGGAACCTCCGGATCCGCTACCAGCTGCGCGGGACGCGGGCAAGCCACAACAAGACCCATGTCCCTCATGGCTTGTGAAAGCTTCCTGATTAATGCTTCCCTACAGGAGGGGCTGTGGTCCACCCTCTTAAGAAGCCATCAACCATGGTATTCTCCTGGAGTGGCTTCGGGGGATGGGAGTGGGAGGCCCTGTGCTATCCTGGTTCACTTCCTTCTTCTGCGGCCACTCTCAGTCAGTGTTGATAGGAGGGGAGAGATCCAGCCCTCGCCCACTGCTTTGTGGGGTTCTGCAGGGCTTGGTACTCTCTCCACTCCTCTTCAACATCTATATGAAGCATCTGGGTGAGATCATCAGTCACCATGTATGTCTCAGCCTCTGGTGAGTTAAGCGATGCTGTGTCCCCCCCCCCTCGCAGTGCCTGGAGACTTTTAGGTGCTGGATGGGGAGCAATGGGTTGAAACTAAACCCTGGCAAGACTGAGTGGCTCTGGGTTTGGGGTTCTTTGGCCCAGGGAGAATTGCCAGCTTTGGTCTTGGATGGGGTGGCTCTACCCCAAACAAACCCTGTGCATAATCTGGGGATTCTCCTGGACTCATGACTCCTGCCCCTGTCATGGCCCTGTCCCCGTTCTGAGGAACTGAGGGTGGAATTTTGGGGCCCATCCCCTATCTGTTCCCCTCCAAACTATGGCTGATTTTTCAGGAGATCGTACAGCTGACAACTGACCACATTGCCGGAGTGGACAATTCGCAGGCGGACTGGCTCAGCTGGACTACCATCGACCTGGCAGAGTGGCAATTGCACCCAGACTTGTTCCAGGCTCTGATCTCCAGGTTCGGACTGCCGGCTGTCGACCTCTTTGCCTCCCCGGGCAATGCCCAGATAGCCAGGTTCTTCTCCCGGTACTGGACGGCAGGGGCGGAGGCCGTCAACGTCCTGAGGGTCCCGTGGCTGAAACTCCTCCTCTATGCCTTCCCCCTTCTTGATCATCAGCAGGGTCCTCCAGAAGATCCTACGGGAGAGGCGGAGGTGATATTGGTGGCTCCCCATTGGCCCAGGCAGCCCCGGTTCGCCGATCTCCAGCAGCTCTCAGTGGCTCCTCCCTGGACCATCCCGGTCCACCAGGACTCCCTCACACAGGACCAGATCCACTATCCGGACCCGGCCTGGTTGAGACTGACTGCTTAGTGGTTGAGTGGAGCTCTTTAACTCATCAGCAATACTGCCATAGGGTCATTACAACCATGCTGGCCTCCCGGAGGGCCTCGACAGAGCGCATATACTCTGCCACATGGTGGGTGTTCTGTGCCTGGTGCAATCGAGCTGGGTGTTCCCCCATCTGTGTCCCTGTTCCTAAGATCCTAGAGTTCCTCCAAGATGGGCTGGATAAGGGGCTTTCGCCCTAATACCATCAGCAGGCAGCTGGCGGCCTTGTCGTCGGTACTGGCCTGTGGAGAGGCGTCTTCACTGGCGCACCTCCCGGCTGTCCGCCACTTTGTCAGGGGTACCTGTAATCTGTGCCCTCCGGTGGTCCACAGATTCCCTAGCCAAGGTCCTGGAATCCCTCACGCGGGCTCCCTATGAGCCCCTCCGCCGGATCTCTCTCCATCACCTGACATACAAGGTGGTCTTCCTGGTCGCCATCACCTTGGCCAGGAGGATCTCCGAACTTTCAGCTCTGTCTGTGCAGAGCGACCTGTGCGTGATCCATTAGGACAGGGTGGTCCTCCGTCTGGACCCTACCTTCGTCCCGAAGGTCAACTCCTGGTACCACCGGGCTCAGGAGTTAATCCTCCCTACCTTCTGCCCCAACCCCTCTAATGAGTTGGACCGCAAATGGCACAAGCTAGATGTCTGTAGGGCGATTCGCACCTACATCAAGCGCACAATGGCACTCCGACTCTCGTAGTCGCTGTTTGTGTCCTTCCTTCCTGGCTCCTCTGGACTTAAGGTGTCGGCATCTACTGTGGGTCGCTGGCTCCGTGCTGTCATCACGGCTGCCTACGATTTGTCCTTGTCCTCGTGACCATCCAGAATAACCGCCCACTCCACTAGGAGTGCGGCCACATCGGCCGCCTGGCGAACCCAGGCTTCCCTGGAGGAGGTGTGCCGTGCAGCGGCGTGGGCTTCTCCCTTGCAGTTTGTGCGACATTATAGAATTGATGAGTTTGCCTCTGCAGAGGCTTCCTTTGGCCGCCAGGTACTGCAGTCTGTATCCCTTGCCGACAGTTGAGGGGTTCCACTTCTTCCCTCCCTAGGACACACGGCTTGGGTATGTCCCATCCTGGATGATAGTTCCACCCACTATGGAGAAGCGGCGTTGTACCTACCTGATACGCTCCTTCTCATAGGGTGGAACTATCATCCAATCCCTCCCTGGTTATTGTTCAATTTTTGATGTTGAGTGTATTTTGGGAGCATGGGGACACTTCTTGCCTATAGCCGGTTTTTACATACTGTTTTTTCTTGCAACTTCTGTTCTACTTTTCAAATAAAAAAACCAAAACAAAACATTTGCCTAGTTATGGACAGTGTTGATTCCTTGGTTCCTGTTGCCATGTCAAGTCTGCTTTCTTCCTTCGGTCTTCGTCGTAACTGGGCTGGTGAGGCAGAAGTGCCCCCAATATTTTAATTAGCAGACTCAGTCCTATCTGATTGGGTGAGGTCATTACCCATCCTGGATTATAGTTCCACCCTATGAGAAAGAGCGTATCAGGTAGGTACAACACCCCTTTCCTTTTGTGCCTAATAGATAAATAGAAAAAAGTCATAGAAGATTATTTCAGTATTTGATTACTGAGGTGAGATTACTGTATTTAGAGATGGAAAGACTCAATACTACCCACTACAGAGGAATTGTTTGTGAAGATGACAGATTTTGTTGAAATGGATAAAGTGATTCCTTTGATTAAATACATTATCTACATTTATTGCTAACTTCTTATAAGCTTTATGCGCTGAAATAAAAAATATGAACTTGATTTATGGTTTTTGTGATTAGACAACATAGATTACAGAAAGACTACTATGATGTAACTTTAAGCATGAAACCCAACTGGTTGATTTTGGGTCAATTACCAGGAGATTGTGAGTTCTAGTTCCACTTTAGGCATGACAGCTGGCAGGGTGACCTTGGGCCAGTCAATCTTTCAGCCAACCCCATCTCATAGGTTGTTATTGTGAAGAAAATAGGAGTAATAAGTACTACGTATGTTTGCCACCTTAAGATAGGATTTTTTTAAAAAAAAAAATCTGCTTGGCTGAGAATGTAAAAGGCCAGGATGGGATACTGAGGCGAATTTATTTCATCCATTATATCCATTCCGCTGCTTCAGCCTTCTGCTTTCTTGGCCTGAGGAAAGGCCAAGAAACCAAACCCAGGCAGATTTCCCTAAACAATTGGCCACATTATGTCTTATTTCCACCTTGCCTTTTTTTCTCCCAGTGCTGGAATTCATTCAGTGCAATTTGTTATTTGTTATTTTTGCTTCTGGCCATCTTTGCCTCTTTCATCTGATCTGTCAGAGTAAGGTTTATTTCTTTTCTTGAGAGATAAGCGAAAGGGCATGTTGGCATAATATGTTCAAGAACAGAATGGCCTCAATCATTTCAGCAAGTTATAGAATTCCAAATGGGTTGGCATCATAAGAACAATAAGATATTAAGACAAGGGCAGACCCCCCCACCAAGCATGATTCATCTGAAGGGGAAATGAAACGGATCTGACTTTAATCATGCAAACCTCGGTCATTCAATGCCCAAAGGATCCAATTCCATTTCTTAATGAACTCTGGTGATACAGTTCCTTGTAGCACAAATCATTCTTCAAATTATAAATAAGCGGGGGGGGGGTGTTTCCCCAAGCCAACATTCTACAAATCTATTAGACTACAGTTCTTTCCTGCTACCATGGCGTTTGGGCATCCTGGCTAGGGATAATAGGAACTGTAGTCCTTCCAGTGCAGGCTGAAATAAAGAGCAAGTCCTTGACTTACGATCACAATTTCTATTGTTAAATGAAACATTTGTTAAGTGAGTTTTGCTGCATTTTACGACCTTTCTCGCCACAGGTGTTAAGTGAATCACTGCAGTCATTAAGTTAGTAATACGATTAGGTGAATCTGCTTCCCCATTGACTTTGCTTGTCAGAAGATCGCAAAAGGGAATCACACAATTCTAGATTTTCCTCGGTTTCTCCTGAGGACGTGGACAAGGCTGTGGGGGTGATGAGCTCTGCCACCTGTTTATTGGACCCATGTCCCTCCTGGTTGGTTTCGGCCAGCAGAGAGGTGACACGTGGCTGGATCCAGGTGGTTGTCAACGCTTCTTTGAGGGAGGGTTCCGTACCGCAACCGTTAAAAGTTGCGGTGGTGAGACCCCTCCTCAAGAAGCCTTCCCTGGATCCAGAGGATTTGAAGAACTTTCGTCCGGTCTCCAACTTGCTTTTATAGGTAAAGTTGTGGAGAAGGTGGTAGCTTTTCAGCTCCTTCGGTTATT